>JZKD02S1771381.1:4196-15523 GCA_000966675.3 Picea glauca
CATTCCTTAATATCTTCCCCCATCCCCACCCTCATATAGATATTTGGGAAAACTCATATTAAGCATTCCCTAATAACTCCCCTCACCCCCACCTTACATGAGAGTGGGGGTGGGGCGAGATATTAGGGAATGCTTAATACGCGTTTTTCCAAATATCTCTCCCCACCTTCATAGATGAAGGTCACGAGGGTGGGGATATTAGGGAATGTTTAATACGAGTTTTCCCTAATAACTCCGCCATCCTCATGCAGAGTGGGGGTGGGGGGAGTTATTAGGAAAAACTTATATTAAGCATTGGTGGGGGTGGCAGGAGATATTAGGGAATGCTTAATATGAGTTTCCCTTGATATCTCTCCCACCCTCATTATTAGAGAATGATTAATAAGAGTTTTCCATAATAACTCCCCCACCCTCACCTCATACATGAGGGTAAGTGTAATATCTTGTTTACCCTCATTATCAAGGAATGATTAATAAGATTTTTCCCTAATAACTCCCCTAGCCTCACCTCATACATGAGGGTAAGTGTAATATCTTGTTTTGACTATTGAATTGTAATATGTTAAACTATTTATTATTTGTATGATATGGTTTATGTGATAGAAGTTAAGTTTGTATGCTAAGTTATAATGATTCCTTGTTGTAAAAAGGTGAAATGCATTATAAATATGTATAATGCACAGTCCAAGGCCAAGACTAGATTAGTGAATGCTCATGAGTTGCAATAATGGGATAGGATGATGATGTGGTTGTTATGTTTTTATGGTGTGATTATGTTTATGTAAAAACATGTATAAAAAAGAAATGTATTAATAATATCCATAAGAGGTTGATTGAGGAAGCAACAAGAGGACTTTCATGCCATAAAAGGGGGAGAGGAAAGGGGGTGTTGGGTGATTTGACCTTGTCACTTGTCTTTTGGAGGTGATACCTTTTAATCCAAGCTTCTTTATAAGTGTTGGAGAATGGGAAAATTGCAAAAGTGAAGAGTTAAAAAATCCAAGACTAGGTGGTGTATAAAGAAACTATTACAGTATTGACGCACAACTCAACATACAACGATCACACACAATTTACCTAAAAACTTTAATGTATTATCATGCATGATTCCTTGATAGATCAATCCATAAGATCATCTACATATATCCCAAAGTATAGCTAACTTCCTTAGATTGAGGAATTTACATAGTCAACTTTGATCACCTTAGGAAACTAAATCTCTTGCTTTTTTGCCTCAACTTGCACACTAGTAAACTGAGTTGAGACCACCTTAGGTTGGCTTGACCGACCAATCATCTATCCAATCAACTTCTCTAGTTGACTCTCAAGTTGACCTTTGACTATACATTGACTGCCTCTAGAATATCTAAAGGTGAGATGAATCTATTGTTCCAACACCCTCTCATCAACACAACTCTTTGGAGATTCAAGAGCTGAAATTATCTTTGTATACCCCCTATAATTGTAGCTTCCTAAAGCCCAAGTATAACTCAAAGTTTCACAAACATAGCTTTTGTTATTGGCTTCGTAAAGATATCAACGATATGATCATCTGTCTTGCAATAAACAACAGACACAACAATTCATTATATAAACAATCTCATATAATGATCATGAAGCTCCACATGCTTCATCTTACAGTGAGCAACACGGTTTTTATTACTCATATTGTACTTTGATTGTCACAATAGACTATTGTTTACGACTCAATGGGGAATTTGAGCTTACCCATTAGTTTGTGAATCCACACTAACTCTATGCTCGCAAAAATTGCACCTCTATATTTAGCCTTTGTGGTTAGAGAGACCACCTTTTTCATTTTACAAGACTAGACTATTGGTTCAGATCTAAGATGAAACACATAATTAGAAGTCAACCTCTTTCCATCTCCATCTCTAGCCCAATCCAAGTCGATATACCCAATTAATTGGTTCAAATTCTTACTACAATACTTTATACCATGTTGATAAGTACCCTTGATATAACAAACAATTGTCTTTGCAGTCTTCAAATGGCTCTCCTTTGGATCTTACATGAACCTAGATATTGCACTAACAATAAAGAAAATATCTGGCTGACTGTGGGTTAAATAAATGAGACTACCAACAAGGTTCTTGTAGCGTGTAGCATCAACTTTCGAAGAGTCACACTTCTTATTCAACATTGCTCCCCGCTAGTAAGGTGTAGCACATAGTTTATAGTGTTCCATTTTGAATCTCCACAATCATATTTATCACATATTTAGGTTGAAAATTAAAGATATCACCAACCATTTGCAAGACTTGGATGACCATAAAAAATGCAATAGAGCGAGGTCAATCATTTCAAATGTATATGTTAACCATTTCTTCAAACCCCAAATTAGATCAACACTACCTTGAACAATGACTAAATCATCAACACATAGTGCAACAATTAAAGTTTATCATTTACACCATTTCTTCAAACCCAAAATTAGATCAACACTACCTTGAACAATGACTAAATCATCAACAAATAGTGCAACAATTAAAGTTTATCATTTACATGTAAAACATAAGCAATGTGATTTGATGGACAATGTTAGAAACCAAAATAAAGATAGAATAGGTCAATGTTCTCATACCACACCCTGCGAGCTTATTTCAAACCATATAAGGATATTTTTAGTTGACTGTCATCATTCTCAAAGCTTGGGGGTTGCTCCATATAAATCTTCTTAGTGAGATTGTCATGTAAGAAAACACTCTTGACATCCATTTGATGTACCTCCCATCCAAAATAAGCAAAAACTAAAACAATTAGTTAAACAAAGTTCCTCTTTGCAACAAGGGAAATGTTTTTGGCATAGTCAAGCCTTGTGCCTCTCATCTCTCAACAACACCTTTAGATGTGCATTTTATCTTATAGACCCATTGACATTTCATCTCATTATTTCCTTGCAGTTGAGAAACTAAATTCCAAGTTTTATTCTTCATCATGGAATTGTACACATTGACCATAACATTCTCCCATTAAGATTGACCATATGCATCTACATATTTATTAGAATCACATGCCTCTAGCACACATGCCATTAAGAAACACTAGCACGTTGTTTCTAACCTTTCATTTTCCCAATTCATTTATATTTTCCCAAAACTCTAACCCTAGAAAAATGACGTGGAAAAAGGAATGTGGGCCCCAAGGAGGCTAGTTGATATGCCAACATCTCGAGGACACAACTTTTTCATAGAAACTCCATTTAGGGAATTTTTTGGATTTAAAAACATATTAATCCCTTATTTATGTATTTTTTAGGATAAACAATCAAATATTTAGTGTCCTATGTCAGTTGCCAAAAATGCAATGGAAATGCCCAAAAAACGCATTGAGAGTTTGAGACTAAAAAAAATGTAGTAGCACTGCTAAGATGTAGAACCATTACGAGTCAGTGGAATAGGTGTGTGGCCAATAGTATTCACTTGGATTAGTCATTTCCCCATAAGAAGAAATGGTTCCCATTTCATCAAGTTCCTCCATCAGATGGATAAACTTTTGTTGAATTTGATTCTTGGTGAGCCACTTTCTTTGGTGAAGGAGTTTCCCTACTTTGATGAATTGATAGAGTTGGATGTTCTAATGGGGGGTGCTCTTCATATTGGTGTCCATAATCTCATTGAATTTATCCTTCTCAATGCAATCAAGATTGATTCCTAAAGGGGCCAAGGGATCAACCACCTCTATGTTTTCCAAGAGTGGTGGAAAATATGGTGTCAAAGTATCCCTGCATTAAATACAAGATGCAAGCCAAGGAAAAGGGGAATACTTAATTCAAAATAATTCTCACCCATAGCCTTGGTGATGGTGTAAGACCCATATTGGAATGGGCAAAGCTTTTGACGGGGTCTTATGAGGCACTCTTTCTATAAATGCAACCATACCTTACTAAAACTTGTGTGGAACCAGATGTTGATCATGGTGCTACTTGTAATTGGCATTGGATTTCTACACAATATCATAAACTTATTGTCAAATGTGTTGGATCCATTAAAAAAAATTGGTTTCTTTATCAACCTCAGCTTGAGCATGGGATGATTCTTCCTACGTAGATGTAATGTGTGATGTCCCGTTCCCAAGAGTAGGCCAACAGGGAGTGACTTAGTAGTCTATATGTTCCCGTAGACTATAGTCAGGCACAAACAAGGAACAAGATGGAGAAATAAGGAGGAATTGATGGCTAAATGATGAATTAAGCCAAAATACTTAGGAAAAGTCACTTAAGCCTAAGTCAACGAAGAATTATAATGAAAAGGTGTAAAGGGGGGCTTAATTAATTAATTAATCACTTTAGGAGGAAAGGTGCCTAGCTTAAGTGATGTCAATGGTGAATTAGATTGGGAAAGGTATAAAGGGAGGAATTTGACCTAATTCCTCATTATGCATTGTTATGATTTGATGTTGAGAGTTCCCAGAGGAGGAGGAGAGCCGACCTTACTGTTTTGTGGACTTCTGGAGGAAACCACCACCATTGATCAATTTCGGTGTTGAGAGACACACCCTAGCCCATCGGAGATACCATCCAGGTATTTCACCATACATTTTAGGAGTATCCATTGCAGAGTGCGCAACTCAGCCAGTGAGGGCGCAAGTCAGTTTGAGGGTTTGGAGAGATGCACGAGATCCATATCCAGATTGAAGTTTCCTTCCAACCCATTTAAGATCCAGCCAGGGTGCTTCTATTGAGCCATCTATCGTCAGATTCTGACAGTGGAATATTGCAAATCGACTCATTCAACCATTTAGGGCACAACTCTTCCGGACAGACATTTGGTGTTGCATGCAGAGTTTCAGAGCAGATCCAGACAAATCCTTCCAACCCATTTCCTTATTTGGCGAGACGATCGTTTTGAGCCATATAGCAGTAGATTCCATTGGTGGAATCCTTTGGGGCACATCCAGTGTCCCAGGAGGGGCGCAAACCCCCCTAGGGGTCCAGATCCAGTGCCTCAGGGATCAGATCCGAGATCCGACAAACATCCATTTCAGTCTAGAGACTAGGGCTCTTCTATTGGAGCAGTTTCCAGCGCATTTCGATGGTCGATTCTTCCAGACGTTTTTTCCAGCTGGTAACGGTTACCGTACTTCTCCGGAATCGCATATTTTTGCTGATCTATCCGTGCATGCATCAGATCTTCTATCATCTTCTGATCACAAGTATTTTGATGTTATTTGTTTGTATTCCAGTGACAATCCATGAGATCTAGCTGACGATTATTTTTATATTTCCAGTATGCTATTGTATTTCCATGCTTGAGTCGCATAATACATATATTGGGTAGTTGATGTTCTTTACTTCCGCATGCATCCTTTATATACTGTTTAAACCATAAATATGAAACATGCACATGCAATAACCAACATGCACTCGCAATAACCAAAGAATATCTCAAACAAACGACTGAAATGCATCCAGAAACCCCCAGTGTATCAGATCTGCGAGACAAAGCATTAGAACGGTAGCAAATATCTTGATCAGCGAGATCAGGGATATTTCAGTGGTATCAGAGCTTTAGTCCTGCCAGCCTGTGACTAAAGACAATGAATACAACAAAAGAACCAGATGGTCATGAACACGTAGGTGACGAATATGTTACTTACAACAGGCTCAGGGAAAGAAGGGATATGCCTAACTTTCCTCCCTTCCCTCCCAGTTCAGAGGAAGAGGAAGAGGCACACAAAGAACTAGAGAGAAGAGAAGAGTGCGAGGCCGAGCACGAAGCAGAGAGGAGGCTAGGTGACAGATATGTGCGACTAGAGGGTAGTGGTAAGGCCCCGCGGATCTAGACGTAGCCTTCACATAGGTTATCAGTGATATGTTATCTAGTCAACAGACCATGTCTCATTCTTTAGCTCAGGTAGCGGATATACTGGCTATGGTAGACATTCCGGGCACATAAGCCCCACATGCAACACATGGGAACTCAGGGGCAGGCAATAGACCCCAGTCACCCACTCACACATTTACCTCTGTGAGTAGGATTCCACGTCCGTTGTTTCCCAATTTTCAGAGGGCATCCCCGGTAGCAGCACAGATACCGATAGCACAGATACCACCCACTCAGGCAGAGGAAATTGCAGAGTATCGAAAAGAGTATGTAGCCTTGGGCCACAAATTTCATCAGGATATGACCTTAGTCGAGTATTGTGGACTCAGAATCAGGAACCATCCTAGAGAGCCACATAGGGGAGGGCAGCAGCAACAACATAACATTGACTTCATTCGAAAATTTGGTAAACTCACCATACCTTCTTTTGACGGATCATCCAAATGCATTGCTAGAGCTTGGGTACAGAAACTAGACACTTACTACAAGCTCAACCAGATGACCGAGTCAGAGGCCATCAGTTTCGCCACCCTACACTTGGAGGGTGAGGCACATGAGTGATGGTATCATGGATTGGTGACATTGGGTCACAATCACATCACCTCTTACAGGGAGTTCATAGAGAGACTCATGGACAGATTTGATAGGAGGGATCCAAAGATCCATTTTAGAGATCTAGCCCAGTTGAGACAAAATGGCACAACAGAGGCATTCATCTCAGAGTTTCATAGGGTAGCAGTGGCAATGACAGACATAACTAAACCCCGATTGGTCATGCTATTCACAGAAGGGCCCATAGAACCCTTGAGAGGATGGGTGAAGGCCTACTGGCCTCATACCTTGTAGGACGCTACCCGGTGCACTAGAGATTTGGTGGATTCAGTGCAAAAACTAAACCCTTCACTAAACCCTTTGTACCACAAAGAGACAAGGATTAGAAGAATCTTCTAAGGGAATGGAAGGGCAAGCCCAAATTGGATGATTATACACGACGGGAGTTGATGAGGAAGAAACTTTGCTTCTCCTGCAGAGACCCTTGGGTCCCCGAGCATAGATGCATGGGGAAGGGACAGATCCACTATATTGAAGTGGAATCAGGCAGTGAGGAGGAGGATGAGGATATTTAGGCACCGACAGACAGTGATTTAGAGACTAAGACTTCTTATGAGCCAGAGCAGCAGCCGAAGAAACCTCAGGTACCAACAAGAGCACAGCCCCAGGCGGAGGTAAAACCTCGTAGAGAGGTGAAAGGAGGAACCATAGCTACCCTTTCAGGAGTACCCAAGTACAACACTCTCAGGTTCAAGGGCCTTGTACAAGGGCAACGTATGATAGCTTTAGTTGATGGTGGGGCCACCCACAACTTCATAGATGCATCCTTAGTAGCCAGGAGGGGGTTACGCACAAATGAGTTTGAGGGATTCCATGTGGCAGTGGATGATGGATACACGATGACATGCTTGGACATGATCCCTGACCTAGAGGTCAAACTAGGAAACTACACCCTGACTAACACATTCTATGTAGTTGACTTATCAGATACTGATGCCGTGTTGGGAGTGCAGTGGTTATATGCATTGGGGGAGATTGGGTTCAACTATTAGACGTTGACCATGAGCTTCAAAGACGCCAGTGGATCAAGAGTTGTGCTGAGAGGCATGTCTACAAGGGCGCCTCGAGCAGTATCGACAAAGAGGATGGAGCAGATCTTTCATCATGGTGATGTGGCTTACACAATAGAGTGTTGGATCACCACGCGAAAGGACTCAGAGGGTAGGGAGCAGTACCATCCATAGATCAAAGAGCTTCTGGGATGTTATGAGCCAGTATTTTAGCCGATACCACTAGGGAGACCGCCAGACAGAGGTTTTGTGCATATGATTGAGTTAGAGGCATGTGCTACACTGATGATTACAACACCATATAGGCATCCCAAGAAATTTAAGGACGAAATTGAGAAAGAAATCAAAGAATTGTTCGCTATGGGGCACATTAGGCCCAGTAAGAGTCCATTTGCATCTTCAGTTGTCTTGGTACTGAAGAAAGATGGCACGTTATAGATGTGCAGCGATTACAGAGCGCTCAACAAGAAAACGATCGAGAATCATTACCCCATTCCATGCATAGATGAGATGATGGATGAGTTACATGGGGTAGTCTTCTTCACTAAGATTGATCTACGCTCAGGATACCATCAGATCAACATCAGGGAGCAAGACATTGAGAAGACAATGTTCTGATGCCATTTCAGACACTTTGAGTTCTTGGTCATGCCGTTTGGACTGACCAACGCACCAGCCACTTTCCAGTCTTGCATGAATCATATCTTTAGAGGATAGCTGAGGAAGTACCTTTTGGTATTCTTCGACGATATATTGATCTATAGTAAGACACGGGATGAGCATTTATCACAATTGGAGAAGGTCTTGGATATTATGCACGCACATTCTTTATATGCCAAGGAATCCAAATGCGAATTTGGCATGAGAGAACTACTATACTTGGGGCATATCATCAGTGGCCAGGGAGTACAAGTTCACCAGGAAAAGATCAGGGCCATTGTGGATTGGCCAATACCCAAGAATCTCATGGAGTTGAGAGGATTCTTTGGGTTATGCAGTTACTACAGACGGTTCATCAAGGGTTTTTCACAGTTGGGAGCATCACTCACAGATTTGACCAAGAAGGGTGCTTTTCATTGGACAGAGGAGTCACAATAGACATTCAATAAAATGAAGGAGGTTATGAGCACATGCCCTACTCTAGCCCTTCCAGACTTCTCGCAGCCGTTTGTCTTAGAGTGCGATGCATCAGGGGTGGGGATTGGAGTAGTCTTGATGCAGGGGGCCCACCCCATTGTGTTTGAGAGCAGGAAGCTCAACGAGTTGGAGAGAATCTATTCTATTTACGACAAGGAGATGCTAGCGATCATGCATGCCTTAACCAAATTCAGACAGTATCTGGTTGGCAGCAGGTTTGTAGTGAAGACTGATCATAACAGTCTCAAGTATTTCCTTGATCAGAAAGACCTCAGTGAGAGGTAGCAGAAGTGGGTCTCAAAGATCCAAGCCTTTGACTTTGACATTGAGTATGTCAAGGGAAAAAAGAATATCGTGGCAGATGCCTTGTCCAGGAGGCCTACAGGATGTTCGATGATGGACATTTGTACAGATTGGAAATCTCATTTGTTGGTGGAATACTCCAAAAAAAAAATTGCTTGTGAGGTGATGGATGGACAAGTGATTGATGATAGATATTGGGTGCTTGATGATATCATTTTCTACAAGGACCGGATCTACTTGGTTCTAGAATCCACCCTAAAGGGAAAAATTCTGAAGGTATGTCATGATTTGCCTACAACAGGGCATCAGGGGTACTTCAAAACATATAGGCAGATCAGGGAGAGATTCTCATGGAAGGGTATCAAGGATGATGTGTTGAAACACATACGAGAGTGCACGACTTGTCAGCAGAACAAGTCCGAGTAGACACACCCCACAGGGCTACTACAACCTCTACCCACTCTAGAGCAGAAATGGAAGAGCATTTCCATGGATTTCATTACAGGCCTCCCTAGAGTGCAGGGCAAGGGATGTATATTTGTGGTGGTCGATAGACTAACAAAATTTGCACATTTCTTCGCCATACCCACAGACTACAAGGCCATATAGGTAGCAGCGTTGTTTTTCAGGGAGGTATTCCGGTTGCATGGGTTACCCAGGCAGATAGTCAGTGATAGGGATGGGCGCTTCATCAACGCATTTTGGCAGGAGCTTTTCAGATTGACAGGCACCGAGCTAGCCACGAGTACCAACTACCACCCATGGACAGATGGGTAGACAGAGATTGTCAACAAATGGATGGAAGGGTATCTGAGGAACTATGTCGGGGGCAACAACACACTTGGGTGAGATGGTTACATATGGGTGAGTATTGCTACAACACAACTTACCATATGTCTACCAGGATGTCACTGTTCAGGGAACTGTATGGATACGATGCACCCTCCTTTATAGAGACTGTGTTTGGGGACAACAGGGTCCCAGGGGCCAAGGATTGGGTGGAGGAGATTCAGAGGATTCTTCAATCATTAAGGGAGAACTTGCAGTTAGCTTAGAATCAACAGAAGATATATGCAGACCGACACAAAGTTGAGTGCAGTTTTGAGGTAGGAGATTTGGTTTTTCTGCGATTACAGCCATACCGATAATCCTCTTTGAAGAGGAGTGGAGTAGAGAAGTTGAAGCCGAAGTTCTACGGACCATAGAGAGTCATCAGGAGGGTAGGTGAGGTGGCATACAAGCTAGAGATACTAGGAGGTAACAAGATTCATAACGTCTTTCACGTCTCTTTCCTTAAAAAGGTTGTGGGACAATAGGTTAGCATTTCAGAGGAGTTTCCACCCTTGGATGAGGAGGGTCAGTTGGAACTAGTGCCAGAGGAGGTACTAGAGCAGAGAGAGTGCAAATTGAGGAGTAGGGTCATCAGAGAGTTCTTGGTTAGATGGAGAGGTCTTTCAGTAGAAGATGCCACATGGGAGGGACAACATATTTTACAACACCCAGAATTGATGTTGCTTGAGGACAAGCAATCTCGAGAAGGGAGGACTATGATGTCCCATTCCCAAGAGTAGTCCACTAGGGAGTGATAATCTCCAATTTTGACCATATTTTTTCCTATATCATGTCAGATATACCCTCATTTCATATCCAGTATCATCCCTTTCTGGCCTTACCTTGATACATTTCATATCATTTTTCCCTAAATGGAGCTATTCAAGGTATTCATATGATTCAAGTTATTTTTAATGTATTTCGATACTTTAAACTAATATTGATACTAATGTGACATGATTTAGGTACTTGTTTCCTTGAAATAGATTTATCAGTACCAGGTACAGGCTTTCACTTAGTGGAGATGTCAAAGATTTGCACGACATTGCCAGATTGGAATGACAGTCCGATTCATATGATTGATTGAGTCATAGTTCAATGAGAGTGAAATTATAGAACTGTTTGTTATGATGCTTTATGATTCACGCTTCTTGACACTGTGTGTCATGAAGCTGTGAAATTAGTTTTAACTAACTATGAGTCATTTTCGGATCTAAGATTCGCTTAGTTAAATGCACCTATGTTCAAGACTATTTTGGAGAGGATCTATATAAACTCAAATTGCTCTCAAGAAACGTTGGTTATGATATATTATGTTATGCGATTTCTTATAATACAATTGCTATGCGTTATATCATTTTTTGTTAATAGATTTGAGTTTATTTACGAATTATGGAGCGTGAGGTATGAAACAATTATGCATGGAATAATTTGAGTAGCTCTGGTTTCGTTTTAGGGCAATTGCACCTCTTAGTTGGGCCCACCAACAGGTTCAATTTGCTTTCTCTTTTCCACAGTATAGTTAGTTTATTTCTAGTTCTAGAATCTGCGTGTGAGTTAGTTTTTAACTTGAAGTTACTCTGCTAAA
>JZKD02S1771381.1:16716-33753 GCA_000966675.3 Picea glauca
GGTAGGAGTTAGAATCTTACTAGCACATATAGTGTAGCAGCTCTAAGTTCACTTACCCTGGTTTGACAATTTAGTGTTTTCAGGTAATTAAAATCTTTAATACAACAACCTGACAGGGAGTGACTTAGTAGTCTATATGTTCTCGTAGACTATAGTCAGGCACAAACAAGGAACAAGATGGAGAAATAAGGAGGAATTGATGGCTAAACAATGAATTAAGCCAAAATATTTAGGAAAAGTCACTTAAGCCTAAGTCAACGATGAATTAGAATGAAAAGGTGTAAAGGGGGGCTTAGTTAATTAATTAATCACTTTAGGAGGAAAGACGCCTAGCTTAAGTGATGTCAATGGTGAATTAGATTGGGAAAGGTATAAAGGGAGTAATTTGACCTAATTCCTCATTATGCATTGTTATGATTTGATGTTGAGAGTTCCCAGAGGAGGAGGAGAGTCGACCTTACTGTTTTGTGGATTTTTGGAGGAAACCACCACCATTGATCGGTTTCAGTGTTGAGAGACACACCCTAGCCCATCGGAGATACCATACAGGTATTTCACTGTACTTTTCAGGAGTATCTAGTACAGAGTGCGCAGCTCAGCCAGTAAGAGTGCAAGTCAGTTTGAGGGTTTGGAGAGCTGCACGAGATCCGTATCCAGATTGTAGTTTCCTTCCAACCCATTTGAGATCCAGCCAGGGCGCTTCTATTGAGCCATCTATCATTAGATTCTAATGGTGGAATATTGCAGATCGACTCATTCAACCATTTAGGGCGCAACTCTTCTGAACAGGCATTTGGTGTTGCATGTAGAGTTTCAGAGTAGATCTAGACAAATCCTTCCGACCCATTTCCTTATTTGGCAAGACGATCATTTTGAGCCATATAATAGTAGATTCCGTTGGTGGAATCCTTTGGGGCGCATCCAGTGTCCCAGGAGGGGCACAAACCCTCCCAGGGGTCCAGATCCAGTGCCTCAAGGGTCAGATCCAAGATCCGACAGACATCCATTTCAGTCTAGAGACTAGGGCGCTTCTATTGGAGTAGTTTCTAGTGCATTCCAATGGTCGATTCTTCCGGACGAGTTTTCCAGCTGGTAGTAGTTACTGTACGTCTCCGGAATCGCATATTTTTGCTGATCTATTCGTGCATGCATTAGATCTGCTATCATCTTCTGATCACAAGTATTTTGATGTTATTTGTTTGTATTCTAGTAACGATCCATGAGATCTAGCTGACGATTATTTCTATATTTCCAGTATGCTATTGTATTTCCATGCTTGAGTCGCATAATACATATATTGGGCAGTTGATGTTATTTACTTCCGCATGCATCCTTTATATACTATTTAAACCATAAATATGCAACATGCACATGGAATAACCAACATGCACTCTCAATAACCAAAGAATATCTCAAACACACGACTGTAATGCATCCAGAAACCCCCATTGTATTAGATCTACGAGACAGAGCATTAGAATAGTAGCAAATATCTTGATCAGTGGGATCAAGGATATTTCATAATGGGTATATATACATCAATTGGGGTCAATGGTCTGAACCCCATGGACCACTGAAAAAGGATATGACCAATATAACTATAAAATTATTTGATGTATCTATGTTGAACATGTTGTAACCTAGGTCTACACCCCTACCCCTCCTCTCTCATTTCCCTATGCCTTCATAAAAATCATTCCTCTTTTGGTTAGCCATGTCAGTTTCCCATTTCTAAATGTCTTGGTTTTCATCATTATCTTTCTTGACTGATTCCTTGCGTAAATTTTGTCTATTTTCTTGAAGGATAATTGCATGTTGTGGTTTGAGTTCAAAATACTTGTCATCATGTTTATCACTAATTGAGCATGCAACGGGTCGTCCAAGTCCTTTGTATGCATAGGGAACACCAGTGGACAAAACACAACAATTAGGAGCAGTCAATTTTGGGCTCAGATTGTGAGAACAAACATGTTAAATTTGCAACGGTGGAGATCCAATAGGCCACTCAGATCAACGACTCTCGTACATTTGGGGTTCTAAAAAGATGCGAGTTTTAATCGCAGAGTTACACAAACTTCATTCCACGACTTTGACATTCGGGTGTCAGAGCTCATCTTTGTCAAAAACTCCCGAATGTCGAAATGCCAAATTCATGAACTGCCGCATCACTCCGAGAGATCAACCATCTGGGAGGTATCTAGAATTTGCATTCAAAAACTCCCAAACCTTGAAGAGCTAGAGTCCAAAATTCCCGAAATGCCAAATGATTAAAGTATTAATCTTAGGTTAATTAAGATAAACATGGTTAATGACTATGAGAGTTTAGCACTCTGAGGAATTTCAACTCAAAGCAAGCATAGTTCTTTGAACCTCCGAAGTGGCAGAGCCTCGAACAACCGAAGTGGGTCCTCACTATCATGTCACTCCGCAACATTGTCACTCTGGGAGATTCTCAAACTCAACATTCAAAAGCTCCTGAACCCCCGGATTGCTGAAGTGCCGAAACACCAAATGATTAAAGTCTAAATCCCATGTTAATTAGAGAAAGTGTTGGTTAATGACTCCGAGAGTCCGAGCCTCTGGGAGATATGAATATTGTATGCTTCAAAACTCCCGAACATTGAATTACCAAAGTGGATTATCTCCATTAATGGGATATTTTGAAGTTTGAAAAGGGTGCCAAACTAAGGAATGTCGAGCTAGTCCACGTCATTAGATTTCTCATCTGGAAATTGTTTGACGATAGTCAACAATAAAGAACATAAGTTATGGAATCCAGACCCTGCAACTCCACAATTGGGAACTCAAGAAGCTATAATTTGGACTGTAGAAAGAATATCAAAGACTTTGGGAAAACGCCAAATGACTTGCTTCTTTCCTCCAAGAGATAAGTTGGGGAAAAACATTGCTAACACATTCAGTTATCTCCAGTGGCCTCCAACATAGCGCATGCATGTCAATGCTCAATACAAAACTCAGATCTGTCACTCCTAGTCATTTTCTGTCAAATCTCGATTCACTCCAACATACACATCAGTCTAGTTTCATTGCTAAGTAGCAGTTTTTAGTTGTTTAATTGCAAGATTATGTTAGATTAAAGAATAATAAGTGGTCTTTTATGTGTGATAAGAACCACTATTTTTTTATTAATTCAAGCTCAGAGTATTCCTTAATATACTCCAACAATGTGTTTAGTTAAGTTAATTAGTTGTTTTACAAATGGTAGTATAGAGTTAAGCCTCAGTACCAGATGGATGAGAGCCTTTGCAACTCTGATAAATATGCAGTTTTTGTATGCGAGGGAGGTTCAGTTTTTAGTGAGAATATTCAAGCATTGAAATTGATTGGACCTGCTCATATGATTTTAAAGCTCTCTACCTGGTGAATATATATTGATGACAATTGCGTTTTCTTGCTTAAGTCTTCATGTGTTTTAATTTCATCTTGGATGCAAATTGTGAGGTGTGCAATGTACATTTCCTTCTTCTTCCAGCTATTGTTCTAATTCATCTTTTTATTATTATGCAACCTGTTAAACAACTATTGTTTTAGTAAAAATATTAGTTATTTGACAACCTGTTGGATGATTTGTATCCGAATATTTTTCTAGGCCTTAAAATATCTTTTTAAGTATTAATTCTCACACAACGGGTAATTCATTCCATTGCTTGTTGTTGTTTCCCCTGTTTATCTTTCCATATCCCCAATTGTTCATCAAAGTTCATACCATTAGCTAAGGAGAACCTACATTAATATCGTTTGGACAATCTAGTCAGAATTTCATCTTTGAAAAACCTATCATTTGGCTGACCCACCAACTTAATTAATAAAAAAAACACAAACCATTCACAACGTGAGGTGGCCTAGATATGCCCTTTAGTAGTCAGGGGCAGAATTTAGGACCAACAAAACATAAGAATGACTCTATTACCATGTGTGTGGATATTGGAGTTGTACAGTCTTGGGATATGCACAATCATATTGTTGACTACCTCTATATGTCCATTGTTTGGGGGTGAATGACAAACAATTTAGTTAGCTTGGTGTCCATCCTTAACCATAAGATAGACCATAAAGTACTTAGGAACCCATTATCTCTATTTGAAATAATGATATATGGGACACTGAAATAATCCCAAACACACTCAAAGAAAATCTTTGCAGTGGCCTCCATTGTGGACTCTTCTTACATGGTATTGAAATGACCATGTTAGAGGACTAATCAACAACTACAAATACATAGTCATGGACATGCTTGGTTGAAGGAAAGATGGACATGTAGTCCATGGAGACATACTCCTAGGGTTTATCTAGGGTAGGTAGAGGAGTGTACAAACCTTGCTTCTTGGTGACATATTTAGAGATGGAACATGTAATGCACAATCTGATATACCCGTTAACATCCTATTGGAGCCTTGGATAGTATAAGTACTTTTGAAACACTTCCACTATCTTCTCCATGTCAAATTTCCCTACCACTTGACTATAATGGACCTCCCAAATAAACTTCTAATGCTCACTTGAAGGAACATAGATATGGCTTAGATGGCATAAACGTTCATCCTAGAGACGAAATTCCAAGACTACTTTACCTATGCCTAGTGTCTAATAGATAATAGTGAAGTTAAGTTCACTTTCTTAAAATTGGAACCACTCAAAGTTCTCATTTCCACAAGAGTTGAGAACTATGCTTAACACCACAATTGGAGGTCAATCCAGACAATTTGTAATGAAATTTGTGATCCCTTCTTATATTTGATGTTAAGGTGGAACTATTGTTAGTACATGGACCACTTTTTATGGATATAATTCCATAACTTTCCCTGTATATACATGAATTGAAGAGATTTTGATCATTGTGGATGATTGTCTCCTTCCCTAGAATGTAGTTCTTCCACTAGTGACATGCGTACAAAATGGAGTACATCTCCTTGTCATAGGTGGAGTATTTGTGAACTACATTGGAGAGTGTTTTGTTGTGAAAGGGCACTCGATGTCCATGTTGAGTGTGGAGTGCACCGATATAATAATCTAAAGCATATGTCTCAATCTTGAAGGACTATTGTAAGTCTAGTAGAGTGAGTATTGGAGTTGAACAAAGACAGTGTTTTAGATCCTTGAATTATTTATATTATGACTTGTCCATAATGAACTTGTATTTGACCCAATCCTCTATCACTTCTAGGATTAAGAACCAAGTGGTATGAGAGAACCCTAACTTGAACCTATCATAGAACTTGGCAAGGCCCAATAAAGTATGGAGTTATGTTAGAGTTATTGGGGCCAACCGATCATGAATGACTTATATCTTCGTTGGATCCACATGCACACCATGTTCATCCACAATGTATCCTAGATACTAAATAATATGCATGTCAATTTATAATTTCTCCATATTGGCATATAACTTGTGTTTTTGTAGGATGTGTAGGATCTATGGAATATGCTATGAATGTTCTGGCCAAGTTTTGTTGAAGATGAGGATATCATCCAAATATGTGACCATAAAATAATTTGTGAATGACCACAAGATATTATCCATCAACATCATGAATGATTTTTGAGAATTAATCAAGCCAAAATACATGACCAACCACTTTAAAAGGCCTTCTTTAGGTTTTGAAAAATGTCTTCCATACATTCGTTTTCTCAATTGGTACTTGGTGGTATCTTAACTTTAGATCAATCTTTCTAAAAAACTTGGCACACTTGAGGAAATATGTAAGATCATTAATCTGGGGGATTGGATATTGGTTCTTGATTATGATTTTGACGAAAGGTCTATAATCAATACAAATTCACAATGCCCCATATTTATTCCACACCAAGGAAATTGGGATCCTACAAGTGTTATAGCTCTATTTTCCACCCCATAGACACATTGAGGATGTAATAGTGTTGTCATGCTGAGACATACCTTTCCTGCCTTGGATTTATGAGCTTTTGAGGGAGGTTGCACCTTGCATTACTAGCAAGGTGCAACTGGTCACTTGCTAAATCACTAGAAAGGTGAAACTATTTTCTAGTTGCACCATTGGAAGGCTATGACTGCCCCTATATCCTTCCAAATTCGATGAGTTTCGAGGAGATCAGTGTTGGGGTGAGTTGTCTATCTCACATTATGATTTTGGGAACTTGTATTGGACTTGGAGTTCACTAAGTTCTAGAGGTATAGATACATTCCATATCCTCCTCCATCAGTCTACATAAGAAAGGAATTTTGAGGGAGGAAGGGAGGAATATTTGGAGAGTAAACGCATACCACATATTTTCAGAGAGGCTCTTCTATAGTCAACCTTCATATCAAAGTTGACCTTCTTGTGTGAGGGCTAAGGAGTATTTTGAGCAAAGAACTATGAGATACCTTCAATTGGGACTCAATGTAAAAACAATTGATTGATGTATTGTTTTCTCTAGTTATTAATATAGATTTATATGGTTTTTCCCTCCATTGATTGTTTGTATTCAATCATATATGGTTATCAATGGTAGATATGGTATTTCTTGGGTAGATTAGGTTATATCTAATAAGTATTTGGCATTCATATTGATTGAAGGGATTTGAAAGAGGTATTATTGTTCTCTTGTGTGCAAGAAGTAGGTGCACAGAGATGAACTAGATTTATGGAGCTGCATCAACCAGGATTACGTAGGGAAAATCATTAGGAACAAGGTATGGACTATCTTCACTCTATTTTTGTATAAATTAGGATCAAATCTATTAGATCTAAACGAAAATTGCATTTTCGTCTATCCTACCATTTGTCTCAGTCTGTCTCGGGTCAAGGGAATATCCAAGGGAGTGCTCACGTGTCCTCAGGGTGGATTTCTCCATAAAATAATTGACGACTCCATTGGGAAATGATTTATTGATTCTTCCTTAGATTTGGAAATTCCTTTTTTTTCCATTTTTGAAATTTTTTTATAGCTTATTAATTATCTTCCTCATTTCTATGTGGGTGGTCAAATCCCTCATATCTATCAGATTTGAGCCAGATCTATGAATTTTCTTTAATTTTTTACCTTGGTTTCTCTATTTATTTGGTAGATAGAATGGTCGACTGCTCCTTGATTTGGTTTCTTGTTGCATTATTGACAGACAACGATTTCCTCATGTAGGTGGGTTTTTTGGGTTTTTAAGATACTTTTCTCTCAGATCTGAGTATGGGATGGGTTAGTGAGACCATACATGATTTATGGTCATTGATTTTACCCCTTGATATGCCTCTCATTTTATTTTTGAGTGTTTTAAGTAAACTTGAGAAGTTGAGTGCACTTTTTGTACTTTATGTTTTCTTGAGTTTTCTACTCGACAAACAATGACCTGGGAAACACCTTTTGCAAGTTTTCTTGGATCTAGTCATGTTTTGTAGTTCCTTTTTTGTAGATGAGATTGGAAATATTGCATGCCACTACTAGGTTTTTGTTGAAGTTTTGGGTGTTTTCTTTAAGTATAGACATTGGAGTGTGCTTGTTAGTATCTCTACCAATATCATACAACTTTGAACTTTATTTTTTTAATGGTGTGATTTGCATTCTATTTTTATTTATTAGATGAAAAAAATTATGCATATCATTAGCAAGATAGGGTTAAAGCATTTGAGTGTTTTTGTAAAATATTTCATTACTATGTTGAGCTTGTTTTAGTGGACTACAAGATAATTATTTTGGTTATATTTGGATGGTTAATGAGAGTGTGTAAGGCTAATTTTGTTATACAAAGATGAAAGTGAAAAATATCTCTCATTTCATCTACATAGATTTCATTGAAACAAAATTGCATTTTTTTTTTTTGGATTGGAAAGTGCCTATAAGCATCACTAAAGTTTCATTATGTACCCTTTTGAGTAATCAACATCCTTAAAAACAAATGATAATCTAAAATTCACTAGTCTTTTTCATTTGTAGAAAACCAACATTAGAATAAGATTTAGGGCCTTGGTGTAGGGTTAGAGAGTAAAATATCCAAGGCCATTAAAACTAAAACTAGGAGTCATTAGTGAGAGATAAATCCATTAGTAACAAGGAGTTCTTGCCAAGAAAGATCCTCTAACACAAGAGTTAAGCACAAGGTCACATTAGAGCAAGTGGGGTGATATCACCTCTCTACTTTTTTTGGTGTTTATGGACTATTACATGTATGGGGGTTGTGGAAATGCAAGGCCCTTTTAGTGGAATCACTTCTCATAATTTCAGGCTTAGTTTCCCTATCCATATGTGTGGTCCTAACCCATGACTGTTATGCCCAATCACCGATTGTGAAGTGGTATCCTTACTAGCCATTCCTAGGACATCTAGATAAGGTGACTATGGGTGGAAAGTACTTATAGTACTCGAGGAAGACATCAAACCTATTCTTTAGTTCTTCTATAGGGTTCCCATCTTCATGAGGGTATTTTCACTAGTAAGAGTTGTTATATGTGGTTACCATAACTTTCTCTCACACCTTAACTAACCAGGTCTTGGGGACTTGACATCCCACAAGGGTTGGTTTTTGAAAGGCCCCTTTTATCCATTGGTTTTCTTGTTGATAGCTTAGATTTTCTAGGGGTGTTCTCTTTGGTTTTGTCTAATTGGCCATAGGTTGATCATTTTTCTTTGTTAAAACACATTTATTTATTATGGCTAACCAAATGCTTCACTAGTCACATAGACAACGTGACCTTTCTTTTGAAGAGGAAAACAAACCATTAGTTAGGTGAAGGTTGTTGTCCACTGTAGATGACATTGGGCTTGTACAGTAAAAAAGGAGTTCGTTAGGTTTTTAGGAGAGAGAGAGTGTAGAGATTGAAGTGGTCGACAAAATCCCTCCACCAAAATTCAACCCTCCTTTGATTAGTCCTTTCAATCCCATACTCCTTGAGGTAAGGTGAAATTTTAATGAATATTTTTTATTCTTTAGTGATCCTCACATGATGTTAGGAATGGGAATTTCATTGAGTATGGAAGAGTTCACAAACACATCATCAAGTGTTACTGGAGGAGTCTCAATGATTTCCTTCTTACCATCTATTAGTGCCATAGGTTCTACTCCATCCATGCCTAACACATCAAGTATTTCTATGTAGGGAATTCCATTGGTAACATCATTTCCTTCCACACTACCTAATTCCCTCCCTTGCATCGTCTGATGTGATCATCGACAAAGTTTGCAGCCATGGATAATCCTTACAATCAAATGTAAAGGAAAACATTCAATATCTCATTAACATCCATCATCTGATGGAAATTATCTTTAAATCCTGGTCGTTCATAAGTAACAAGGAAAGAAGCCACCCACAGAGTTTTGGGATGCCACGTAAGATGCCACGTGGAAACATACTGTTTCCATGTCATCATACATACACTCCACATAAGAATGAAAGAATCCATTCCTTCCATGTCATCCACCGGATGGAATCACCATGTCATCATCCATAACAAATGTGGGGATGCCACGTCATGCCTCGATTCTCATGCTCATCGATCATCAGGGGGTTTTTGCATTATAAATTTACCCTGTGAAAAGGGGATCATGCTATCCTCCCAACATCGATGAATCCATCAACCATTATTCGAATGGACAACAACCACTATCGAACACACGTGCCCCATTTTCACTTGACAACCGATATTTCTTCTCTCCAAGCATTTATGACCATCTAATCAGGTGTGAGAAAAAAACAGAGTCGTTGATCTTATGACCTATTGATTCATCCCCTTCTTTCCCATCAGATGTCTGGCTGATCGACCAATTATTTCACCTATTATACTCACTCACCTCACCCGATGGCTGATGAACACCCTAACATGAACATTATGGAATATCTGATCACAAGGACCAAAAAATCATAGCTGTTGATTTTGTAACTTGATGTATCATTCACATTTCATGCATGGTTCTGGCCATTAACATGTCATATAATCTACTAGCCAATAAACTAGAACCACATATTGACCCAGTTCCATGTCATATTGCCACATCACTCATGCCTTTCACTCAACGTCTGATGAACTTTTGCACACACAATATCCACCACCTGATCAATAAGGACAAGTTAATCTCAATCGTCAAATTTATGATTTCGTACTTTGATATTCTAACAACTGAAGTAGGGTCCTTGATGCATTAACAAAGAAATCCTTAAACTAGAGAGAAAAACGACTTCCCTCGGCACCACCTTGGTTCTCCATGTCATATTTGCAGGTATGTGTCTGACGTCTCCTTGTATGAATAACTAACGCATATAGTCGGATCGACATTGTGATTGGGTTGTGCATTAAGGCTACAAATTGATCAAATCCGATCAAATCATCGTGCACTGAGTGACCGATGTCGTGAAACCGCTAAACGATCACATATGCATATCAACCTAGTTATTGAAGGTCGACTTATGTACTATCATTTCATTTAATGTCATTATTGTCCAGGGATTTCCCTTGTTACTCCGAGATATGTTAAAACACACATCCCCCCTATATTTCTTCATTATTTTTGTTTTTCGAGTGAGTGTTATGGGTTGAGTGTGTGTGTTTTATTGTCTCTTTCTAACGAATTGATGATATAATATATGTTTTCTCTGGTGTAGGGGGGATCAATTGAACAATAACTATGCTTTGAAAAAGTTTGGTCAGGTAAGATTCTCTCTTTCAAGGAACAAATTTGATTAATACAAGTACACTAAGTTGTATGATATGTAATTTTGAGAAGTCTTTTAAGAAATGATTACTGATTACAATTGTTTTACATACAAACAATATTCCTTGAAGGAAATATCCCACATAGAGAACTCCCAAGAAACCAAGGACCCGATCTAGCAGTGCTGGAGGTTTCAGTTCTACACCCACATAGGTAGAGGGGGCTCTGATGACCAAGAACATTGAACCTCTTATCATTGTTCCCATGAAGAAAGTTTTAAACATGGTGCCTCTGTTTCATGACACTGAACCTTGCATAGTGAGAGAAAATTCTACATAGGTACAAATCCCTTTACGGGGCAAACTTTATTCTAAATTCAACCTTGATGATTTCCCATAATCAATCCCACACAGTGAACTGCAACTTAGAGAGGTATATGATGTCGTTTTTCTAGCGATTAAGATGTCTATGCTACACTCTGTTGTTGCTAGAACCCCCATGATTCCTTGTATAGAATTAATGGACTGGATTATCACTTATACCAGGGCCCATGAGTGAAAAGTTGTAAATGATCAGGGATAATGAATAGGTGATCCAGAAGGATCTCAGTGGCCACCCACCTTGTTCAACTGGCTCTAAACAGTTCTTTGGCAGCTTACTATTTTTAGCAGTTTTTCGGTTTTTGAACTTCTGAGGCCATTTTGAGGGCTTGAGCGATGTTTTTTTCACGATTAGGAACCTAAATTATAAATAAAGGCTTTGATTGAGCCCCCTAAATGAATCTCCTCGACAATACCTTTCCAACGAGCGATATTTCTCCCTAAACTGAGATCGTATGCAAACGTTACGACCCCAAAAAGTTGATGTACTAACTTACCACAATGGGGCCCACATGACTTTTGGCACTTCATCTCCCAGGGTTAGGTTTTTGGATGTATAGGGTTTTGGATTTCATGTTTATTGTAAAAATTCCTTTTGAGCCTCATTGTACTCATCTTCTTGCGAATGAGCATATTCGTCACATGTCTTATTAGAGATAAGCTACCACCATTCTAGAAAGCTTGTTTCAGTCTGCTTTTTACAGTTTCAACATATTTCTTATTTAATAGAAGTCAAGTTTTACTATATATCTATTGTTATTCACTGTGTCTATGTGTTAATATTATAAATCTTTATTTTCATTTCGTTCTGCTCATAAATCCATATCAGTGGTATAAGAGCAGTCTGCTCGTCATTTTTTAGTGCATGTCCACGACAAGGTCATGGTATAGAGAGTTGGGTCTCGAGCTTATTTCTCTCGAGGCCAAATTATTTCTCACGCCCAAGAAACCTTCCATGGTGGCCAAACAGAAAGACGATGGGACATGCGATCCTTTCAAAATGTTGCTCAAGGAAGCCCTCGAGCGATAGAGGAACGAGATGATGGACAACTTTGCACAAATCCTTCGATGGCTGCTGACAAATGACGTATCTACCTAGAGAAGAGGTGCCTCCCCTTTCAAGGTACATATAAAATTTGATATTCCTATATTTGAAGGTCAGGTAGACGCAAATGTTGTAGAAAAATGGTTGAATCTTCTTGAAGGGAAATTTTTCATCCATAAATTTCCGAATAGGGAAAAGATTACTTTTTCTCTCCTCAAAGGTGTCCCCCATGTCAAAGATTGGTGCGAGAATTTATGTGAGAAAAACGCAATGGAGGAACCCTCATTATTTATAGTCGCACTTACCTGGGAATCCTTTAGGGATTCTATTAAGGAACAATACTACTCTGTTGGAAGTTATGACGACCTGTATACAAAATGGACCACACTGTGGCAGGAAAGGGACCAAGTAGTGCCAGAGTTCACAAATATCTTCCATACCTTGTGCACCAAGCTGGGTATCAATGATTCTGAGCGACATATAGTGCTCAAGCATCACGGTGGTCTACATAGGTACATCTAGGCAGAAATGGATTTTTTGGATATCTCGTCCTTAGACGTGACCTATCGATATGCCATCAAAATCGAACAGAAGATTAAACAAAAGACACGAAGGTTTGGGTCTGGGAACCCCTCATATTAGAAGAAGGTCAAGGGCATCCCCAACCAATAGAACAAAGGACATAGAAAATATGGACAACCTCAGGATAACCAGTCGAAGCCTCAAGTAAAGAAGGACAACGAAAAGACAAAGACAGACACCTGGAAGTGGTGCAACTTCCATAAGATCCCCTGGCATAACACTACTGATTTACGCTCAAATAAGTCATTGGTGGCAGAGGTGAGAGCCTCTGAATCAGATGTGGGTTCCGACTCTGAGTCAGAACCAAAAAAGGGGAGACAAATCATTGATGCAGAACCTAGTGCCACCGTTTCTACCACCAAGATCCAGCCCGATGAACCTGATAAGCCAGAGGAAGGAGAACACCTCTTTCATTCACAAATGTGGGTGAAAGGCACTCCGCTTCACTTCATCTTTGATACTGGTAGCCAGAAGAACCTCCTCTCAGCGGAGGTCGTGAAGCGGCTAGCCCTGCCAACAATGCCACACCCGCAACCCTACACCATTGGATAGCTCTGCCATGGGAGCGATATTTATATTAGCCAACAATGTTTCCTCCCATACGACATCAAGCCATTCAAATATGAGGTATTGTGTGATGTTTCTCCCCTCGATTTTTTTGATGTTCTTTTGGGACAACATTATTTGTGGAAACGTCATGATGTATATGAGTCTAAGCCTCACAGTGTTATTATTTCTTTGAATAGAAAATTGTATAGGATACCTGAGGTAGTCCCACCTAGTGCCATTTCCTTGATCTATGCCAAGCAATGCATGGAGGTCATCTCTCAGAATGGGAAGTTTTTCTTCTTCATGATTCCCTTTCGGAGTGAGTGAAATATTGTAGCCACATCCACGACCTTTGCAACCGACCTCTCCATGCAGCAAAAGCAAGTGGACAAGGCTGTGAAAGAATACAAACTTATCTTCTCCTCATCTATTGGGGTACCTATGCATTGTCAGGTCAATAATTCCATTGATCTTACCCTCGCCCACCGCTATCCAATGGACTAGTCTATCGTCGCTCTCTGTTAGAAAACAAGAAAATCCATCTTCATATCCAAGAACTTCTCCACAAGGGGTACATACGACCCATCTCATCACCTTGTGGCAGCCTGATCGTGCTTGCGAAGAAGAAATATGGGACTTGACGACTCTACATTGATTACCGGGCCCTAAATAAAATCACAGTCATGAACCGATACTTGATTCCCTGAATCGACGATCTCCTTGATCAGCTCAAGGGAGCCAAATACTTCAGTAAGATTGATTTGAAGTCTGGATACCATTAGGTCCCAATAGAGAAAATATATGTATGGAAGAATGCCTTCAAGTCAAAAGAAGGTATTTTTGAATGGTTGATCATTCCCTTTGGTTTGACAAATCCCTGAGCAACTTTCATGAGGCTGATGGAGGATATATTGCAGTCTTTCACCAATTGCTTTGTAGTAGTGTACCTGGATGACATCCTCATCTACAACAAGACTTGGGTGAAACACTTGCAGAACATTTAGTAGATTCTTCACACTCTATGGCAACAAAATATATATGCCAACTTGAAAAATGCTCCTTCGACATGGACAAAGTCCACTACCTAGGCTACATTGTTGACGCACATGTGGATCCAACCAAGATCCAATTCATCCGTGACTATCCAACCCCAACCACGCTCACTGAGCTTCGAAGCTTCTTAGGCCTTGCCAATTTCTATCAAAGGCTTGTGTTGGGATTCTCCCATATTGCATGGGCCCTCAACCAAATAACCAGAGGTGGTGGTAAGGAAAAATTTATGTGGGGCCTGTGCTAATAGAAAGTGTTCAATGATCTGAAGCAACTCTTGTGCTTCACCCTAGTGCATTCATTACATGACCTGGAACAACCTTTTGAGACCGAGACAGATGCTTCAAACTATGTTGTGGGCACAGTAATCACTCAACACAACCACCCCGTGGCCTATCATAGTGAGACACTATCAAATGTCATCCATAAGTACCCTACTTACGAAAAATAAATGTACTCCATTTTACAAGCCTGCCACCAGTGGATACATTACATTCTCGGGAAGGAGACAGTCATCCACACTGATCATAAACCACAACAACTCATGCATACACAAGGAAAATTGCATAATGAATGCCATCAGAAGTGGTCCAAATATTTGCAGTAGTTCCAACCCAACATCAAGTACAAAACAAGAAGTACCAACTGAGTCACTGATTGCCTCAGCCGACCTATAATCCTAGAACTCACCAGAATGCTCGATTCTTGCGACCATGAGACCTTCGAATGGCCACACCTCTATGAGAAAGATCTTGACTTTGACAACACCTACAAGATGTTGGGCGTAAACACAACTCTCACCAATTTCCATCTTCAGGATGGGTTGTTGTGCCATCTGGTGCATCTATGTGTTCCATCAAGCGAGCGAGAGAAGTTGATTTGGGAATCCCACTATAGTCAGGTGGAACGACACTTCAGCATGGAAAAGATAATGGCAGTGTTGCAATGACATTTCTATTGGTCAAAAATTCGACAAGATGTTAGAAAGTATATCCGGTCTTGCCTACTCTTGATGTTAAGAAACAAGGCATGTACACTCCTATGCCTACTCCTGACAGGCCTTGGGAATCCATCTCAATGGACTATATGTCGAGCCTTCCATCAACCAAGCGAGGAAATGATTGTGTTTTTGTGGTTGTTGATCTCTTTTCCAAGATGGCGATTCTGGCCTCTTGCAAGGAGAGAATCACGACAGAGACTACTTCCAAGCTCTTCTTTGAAAGAGTGTGGGTCCACTTTGGGATCCCACAAACCATTATCTCAGATCGATACAGTTGGTTTCTCAGCACATTCTGGTCAAGCCTCTGTTCACTGTTGGACACCAATCTCACCAAGTCCACTGCCTTCCACCCCCAGACGGATGGCCAAACCAAGGTCATCATTCAGATGATCGTGCATATCCTGCAGATGTACAATTCCAAGTACCCTCGCACCTAGGATGAGAGTCTTCCCTATGTTCAACACAACTAAAACATAGCCATACATAGCTCAACCAACCACAACCTCTTTTAGGTGGGGTTGGGATTTCAACCATTGGGTCCCATGGATGTTACACTACCCCTTGCGGCCACCCAGGAAGACTCACCACATGCTTCAACTGGAGTTGACAAATCCACCCGGTTCATTGAGCGAATCCAACACATCTGCCAACAAGTTCAAGATATTTTATAGAAGTCCAATGCCAAGTGCAAGCAACACCATTATCAACACTCGATGCCACACCAGTTTCAGGTGGGAGACAAAGTTTGGTTGCACTTGCAGAAATAATGCCTTACAGGGCCTCATCAGAAGCTTCATCGACTCTGTTATGGACCCTAAACCATCACCAAGGCTGTGGGTGACAATTATTTTGAGATAAACCTTCCCCCATTCCTTGGCTTGCACCTAGTATTCAATGTGAACCTCCTTTGACCTTATTTTCCACCATTATTGGACACCTTAGAGATAGCAGAACAATTGACACCAATAGAGCTCAACCATAACTGCATGAAACAAGCATCCACTGAACATATCTTGGACACACAGGTCAAGGGCACTCGCCAATAGGGGATCCAAATTTATCAGGTTGTCAAGTAGGGAAACTCTTGCACCAAGGAAAATAGCTCACCCGGAGCCAAATTAAACATAAATTTCCTTATCTAATGGGGGAAATCAATGCAATGGAGACCATTGATTCCTAAGGGGGGAGGATTGATCCAGGACGATCGCGGTGGCCACCCACCTTGTCCAACTAGCTCAAACCAGTTCTTTGGAAACTTACTATTTTTAGCAGTTTTTTTTTTCGATTTTTGAATTTCCAGGGCCATTTTGAGGGCCTAAGTGACGCTTTTTCGTGATCAAGAACCTCAATGATAGCCAAAGGCTCTCATTGATCCCCCTAAATGAAGCTCCTCGACAATACATGTAGTGTACCCAAGGCCGAGCCCCGATGTAAACTATGATCTGAAAGATATTGTAAATATGTGTTATAGGCTGGTGAGCCGAGTTTTGTATAAGCCGGTAGGCTTATGTGTTTGATTAGGCCAGAGAGACTAAGGGTTGAAGGCCAAGGGCCTGGATTTTGTATCTATATGTATGCAACACATCAATAAAATATAAACACCCGCCAGGTGCAGACCGACCACGATGAATGAGTGATGGGGGACTGAGCGTCCACAGAGTGGGCAAGGAACTAGGGGCTGGAAGGTGGGAAAGGGGATGAGTGATGAGCCTAGGGGCTAAGCCTAGGGGGCTTAGGCCTGGAATAATATTTTAATATTATTTCCAAAAAGATCCATGTGCATATTATTTTATCCTAAGTTCCTGGCAAGGGA
>JZKD02S1771381.1:53261-65530 GCA_000966675.3 Picea glauca
ACCTTTATTAAGTTTTAGTTAATTATAAATTTAGTTGAAATATTGTTTGAGGATGCTGAATTTATTTATACATTTGAAATTATTATTTTATCAATAAAAATTAAGATTTAATTAAAAATTATATATAAATTCTAGTGATTAAAAAAAAATTCAATTAATTTCTTCTTAATTATAAATAAAAAATATAATTAACATATATGACATAAATATTGCAATATTATTTTGTTATTTTTATTTTTATTTTTTATGAAGAGAATATGGGAGTTCATTTTCTTTTGGAGTAAGTTAACTAGGGAGCAATCTTCCCTCTTTTCAGGGGTAGTCTGAGTTTGGCATGAATCAAAGTTCCATGCAATCCAGTCTCTTACATCAAGAGTTTTGCCCCATTTTAAACCAACCCAGATGCTCAGAAAATCGATGGGATTTCTAGATTGACTAAAAATTTGAAAACCACACCACCTGAAAAATAACTTAAAAAAAAAATTACTCCCAAATTATCACCTTTTTTTATGTTTTTTTTATTGAGAAATTACAGTTTTTAAAAAACTTCTCAAGTATTCTGCCACTGTAAGTAGACTGTTTGCCTAGTGATTTTTTTATTACGTCTAAAGACTTATACCTATTGGCATTGGGCACAATTATTACACCGAAAGGCTTATGCCTATTGGCAATGAGCACAATTAATTATCTTTTAATCTAAAATTCTGATTTGATGACTAACAATTATAGATGCTGGAATATTCTTAGTTGTCCTCCCAAATCAATGAATGTGATTACTCTTCATAATCTCCTTGTATTTTTGAATGCATCCATTACCCTGTTTACTTTTTAACATTTACCTAATCATATTAAGAAATTACTATAACACTATATGATTGTCACGTTTAAATGATTAACTTTTAACATTACCACGTTTAAATTATTAATCACAAATTTCCTCACCTGTCCCTACGTTTTCTTCAGACATTTTAGCAATCTACACGTTTCATATGCCTTTCAGCGTTCATCAATCACAATTATGTGACTGTGCTAGTATGGAATCATTCGAGTTTTTTCACCTGACCAATTTGAAACGCCGGATTTGCAATTGGATGGAAATCACAAATCATGGAAATATTTTTTGGTTTTCTGCGGCGACGTCTCGTATTCTATCTTCCTCATCGTGTTTTGTCTTCTGTTTATTATATATATGTGTTCCATCTGAGTGTTGCAGAATATGCAGAGCCTCATGGAACCCCCAAAGAATATCCAGTGGTTGAGGCATTTTTTTGAGTCTTTTGAGTCTCCACCGCATATTTACGGTRAGACTTGCCCAGAAGACACTTTGGCTGGAAAGAATATAGAACACATTGCGCCACGGAATAAGTATTGCCTGGTATGTTCATCATCCGCCATGTGCCACGGATGTGCACGAGAGCACATGAAAGATTTTCCTTGCCACCCCATGTTGACCCCTAAAAAATTTTCTGTGAATGACCGTCAAATCTATACCGTTCATTTGAAAGAATTCAGAGCAGTGATTGACAATATTTCTGCAGATATTTATACGTTCAAAGGGGGGGCTTGTTGTGGTCGTTTCATGTATTTGTATAGCAAAAATGAAGAGCCGCCTGCAGAGCTGCAAGTTAGATTTGATCGAGGCCGCCCCATATGCAAAACCTGTCAAGGAAGGATTAAACGCGGACGCAAATGGCCGGCATCCTACTGTTCAATTCAGTGCTGGTCTTCGGTGCAACCCTTAGAACGACAAATAATAGGAATACGAGGAAGAAAAAGAATAGAGAAACAAAGAAGAGACAGAGGAAGGTCAGAAAAAGAAAGAAGGCGAAGAGAAAGAAATAGAAGCACAAGAGGATGAAATAGATTGAGAAAAACTGCTATAACGCCACAGAGGGCAACAGTGTTACTGGTTGTTTTTTAAAGCAAAATTGTTTGACACACTCTTTCAATGAAAATGATTCAATCGGTCTTTCAAACCGTATTGTGTATGTTTTTCATTAGAGGTTCTGCATTCAAAAATAAATAGACACATAACTTAAAATGAAGTGCACTGCATCGTGTAAGATGCCACAATCATCTTGGATTTGAGGTATCCCAGAGGTTTCAATAGCTAGTGTTTTAATAGCTCACTCTTTCAATATCTAATGTCTTAATAGCTCACTCTTTCATGTACAAGGACCTTTCTGTATGATAAATTATAAATATCAATGAAAATGAAATTAATATTATTTTTTTAAATAAGTATTTTTAAAATATATTTTATTTTTAATTTTTTTCATCTTTTATTTACTTAAATATATAAAATAAATCTTAAACTTTATTAAAAATAAATTACTCAAATCAATTATTTAATTAAACATAAAATTCCAATTATTTCATATCGATTATTAAAAAAATACACACATTAATCACTTTTTTCTACACAAAATAAATTTTATTATGAAAAATGTCTCCCTATGAAGAGGAATAAAAGAGAGAGCATATGATAAACCTTTTCTTTCCAAAAGGATAACAATGTAAATTTATTGACTTGTAAATTGAGGAGATAGATTTGAGGAGAACTTGACAAAGCATTGTATGACTTTGTTGACTCGGTTATTCATTGGTTTTAGGTAAGTATTTTATTGGATATGAATATTTTTGTATTTCACAATTTCTTTAAATTATATAAAAAAATGGAATTTATTTATCCCTTATGAAAATGCAACATAGGTAATTAAGATGAAGCTTACACATGGAGAAAACCCACACCCAACATCATCACATGAGGATAGACCAAACCCTAAAACCAACAATCTTAAATATTGAAATTGATGTAGGGTTTAAGTTACTAAGAACCCCTATACAAGACTTAAGAAATACCAAAGAGCCCTTACTATTTTCACTAGTCACATCCCTAGATATCATTGATATTTCTATTGCAAATGCCCAAGGCAAGTTAACACACAATTCTTATTACATGGCAAGAATGTTTGATTATTTTAGGATGGGTTTAGATAAAAACTAGTTTAGAGGCCTCATTGTTTATTGACCAGAGAACCAGAACACAACCTCCGTTCACAAAGAAATGTATTTGTATTTATTTATGCACCTACCAACTATTTGTCAACAATTGGATGGATAGGTGGTTCATGGTATTTGACAAGCCTCCTTGCAATAATAGGGAGGTGTCATTATATTTCCGTAGGAAATTATGGGATGAGTTTGTTTTAGATCACCACGTCAACTACTTTGACATTGGTGAATTCTAAGGGGTGGTTCATGAGTTTGCATAAAATCAACAAAATGCTAGGCATGATCCATTTTTAGGTCGCCATCCACCTAAGCGGGGGCCTAACCTCCCTTCCCAACATCATCCCATAGTAAAAAACATTATCCACACCCATCGATCCATATCCACCTCGACCAATAGCTCAGAGTAGCATATCCCACCAAGAGGGACCTTTAGGGGAGGTTGGGGGGGGGGTTGTGACGTCAATACGTGCAATAGATTCTGGGTAGGAGAGGCCACATGGACAAATCAAGAGTTCCCATCCTAGTTCATGTGACTCACATGTGCTCGAGATACAGGAAGGCTTATTATAGGACGATGGAGGCCAGTGGACATGGAAATTTTATGGAGGCGATTAGTATATTAATCATCCCCCTATTCTTCATTGATTATATATATGATTTTTCTCCCTATGTGATTTTTTCTCTATGTCTAATTATATGATGTGTGCAATTTCTATATGTGGATAGAAAACCCTCGACACCTACAAATGCATCAGTGCCAATCTCCACCATTTATGCAACAATATAAATAACCTTCTCATTCAATGTACCACACATAGAGGTAAGGTGTAACTTTGTTTAGACTTGCAATCATGGTGTATATGCATGCACGTTTATGGATATGTAGGAGCTTCAATATTTTTTGGGTACACATTCAAGCCAATTTATGTCATATTAAAATACAATTTATGAATTTTTTTGGGTGGACATTAAAGTAAAATTTATGTCATATTAAAATGTGTCATTAGCTTGATCTTCTCCCTATTCTCCCAAGTTTCCTCTTATCCTCCATGTGGCCTAATACCACATCATACTTCAAGCTTGTTAGTCTACCTATTCTGAGTAGCATAAGGCCTCTTACAAGGAATTGTGATATTAACTTTCAAAAGTTTCTCCACGAGCCTTTCAATCCTGGGCTACATAAAATTGCCACACCAATATGGGTGCACCATTATGGGACCTTTGGCTTCAAATCAATATCATGTTCCATTCCCGTCTTGGGTGGATATTTTCATGAGTGTAACATCTCCTGATATTATAATTTTTAAGGTAAGGAATATTGTGACATAAGTTTGTTGACAAAGGATTTCCATCCACATAGTATGAGCCATTCAAGAATTAAAATGATTCTTCCTAATTTTTTTTTTCATATGTTTTCAGTCCATGTTCTAGGAGATTTTAGTAGAAATTTGCATGTGTTGCGGAATGAATGCTAACTTGATCTTTCTTAACCAAGTATGCACTTCCACTTTGTCATATTGAGGGGTATAATTGTGGCCTTCATTTAAAGTTTATACGATTATCTCTGCCCTGAAATATTTAGTCATAGGATGAAGAAACATGATATATTGGTCATTTTCCTTGCACCAAGTACATCATTTCTTCTCAAAAATTTTGAAAAATTCCTCCAATTCTTCCTTAGTCACATAATATTGGGATTTGGTCCTCAATATTTTTAATTTTTTTTTTCTTGTTTCTTTTTGAAAAGAACACAAAAAGATAAAAAATGGTTGAAGCTATAATACCAACTTGTGTTGTTTGAGAACCCAAAATAAATCAATTATTGCAACTATGAAATACCTAAAATGAGGACATTTGCACACCCTAGGGTGTCTTGCACCTATAAATTTGTGTAATGCAAGAATATTTCTCTAATAAATGCCATAAATTAGTTGGTTGTATTGATAAAATGATAAGAAAGATACATATGAGAGGGGAAAAACCTATATTTATAACAATAATGATGCAAAAACTCTATCTTAAGAATTATGTCACTAATTAAATCACTAGAACCTTATTATACTAAAGCATTATTTTTACAAATATAACATATCAAACATTTTAAGCATGTACACATAAAATAACTCATGTACATAGAGTGTAATATGTACTAAGGATGGATATTGTGGCTTGATACACAAAACTATGCTTATTTAGGCATACGTTTTTCTCTCTTTCTTGCACATATTTATAGTTCTAATTGGTTACAAGATTAGCCTCCCTTTTGGCTCACTAGGTTATTATAGTGTCCCATTTGACACTTCCACTACCCCATTTGTATATTTTGGTAATGCATTCTCATTTCGAGGTGATTATTGGAGTTAGATAAAGTCCCATGGAATTTTGGGATGGTTGCCTTGGGTAGTTGAGTTTTTTTTCCTTGTTGTAAGTGGGGCCTCAATCAAATGGTTTCCCTCTCTATCCTATGATTTGTATTTTCATTCATTGTATCTCATTCTCTTTTAATTTTTGATTAAGTGCCTTTTTCCATGTTCAATGGTACATTTAAGCACAATATTCTTGTAGTTGAATCCCATTCTTTTCATGGATTATTTAACTTTTAGGATTTTATGATCTCTAAAGTTTTTACTCTATTTCATTTTCAACATTGAAATATGCTCTTTTTACACAAATTTAAAGGGCCTAATTTAATTTTTTCCCAAAGAATTAACCTATAATGCTAAAACAAAATCTTGGACCTAGTTTATTCATGAGTTTGATGGGGAATTAAAACATCAAACACGATTGTTTTTTCTTCAGAGGAGGGTTTCATAGGTTATGGTAAAGGAAGAAGAAGAAGAAGCACAATAGCTCCCTGGTAGGGGAGATCGAAGGTAGCCTTTTGGTAAGGAAGGATCTGTCCCATGGGATATCAGATCCCAGGATAGAAAAGAACTCGAGAAAAGGGCTGACAAAGGAAAAGATTGAGGGAAAAAAGTCTTTCAAGGACATAGTCAAAAGTAGGCCTAAAATTAAGGGTGGGGATGTCAAAATGGAGGGAGTAATCTTGGGTCAGAATGACAAAGACCTTTCAATTCTGGCATAATCATATAAGGAAGAGAAAGGACAAAAAAAAAAAAAAACCAGCTAAATAATGGCTACTTACCTAAGACTATAGAGAACTCGAAGTACGTGGTAACCTCGAATGGAATAAGGCACTACATTCAAAGGATGAAAGACCATGCCCCAATTGGTAAATTTATGGGAATCTGGCCCTCGAAAAAATCTTTCTAGATATGGATTACAGAAAGATAGAAAGTAAAGGGAATAATAGACCTAGAACTTGGCTCAAAGGGTGTCTTTACAATAGTTTTCTCAGACTAGGCTAATAGAGAAAAGGTCTTTGAGGAAGGGCCCCACTTCTTCAACTCCACAGACCTGCACATGCGATATTGGGCAGAAAGGTTCACCCTAGAGAAAGAAACCTTCGTAGAGGCATCGGTATGGATAAGGATGTATTCCCTCCCAAGAGAATTCTGGGAACTCGAGACCCTCGAAGGCATTGAAAACACACTGGGATCCTTTGTCACGATCTCAAAAGTAACAAAGTTGGCCAAGTATATCTCCTATGCTAGAATATGTGTTTACATGAATGTAACATGAGACTTACCGTAATCTATCATAGTCTCTTATCAGGATGATGAATGGACTCAACCCTTAGATTACAAACATATTGCTTTTAGATGCAGGAAATGTCACATCCATGGTCACCTATTCAAGGACTGCCCCCTAAATTCCCCTCCCCAAGGGACTCCAGGTAAGGAAGAAACAGATCCAGAGGGATTTGCTAATATCCCAAACAAATGAAAGGTAGGCCGAAGACAACCCAAATAATCAAGAACAACTCTAAACAAAAACTCAAGTAATAGCTTCCAAATCCTGGAAGGAGAACCAAACGGAACCCCAATTAAGGAACAATCAAAGGAAACTAAGGCAACACAAAAGGACACCAGAGAACCTAAAGAGGATGAGACCAAGAGGCATAAAACATAGGAAGAAACAATGGAGAAAGGCCCAAAAGACACATAAGTAAAGATGAAGGAAACCCTAGAATTTGAAGCAGAGTCAATAGAGGAATCATATATGGATGTATCTCAAGCAATGGAATTAGAGGAATCTGAGTTGGACATACCAAGGCTGAGGGAGATCCACTACTTAGAAAAAATAAATATCCTCACCATAGTTCGTGAAAGGTAAAGAAAATAATTTTGACTCTGAACCTAGCCCTCAGGGGTTATGGGGATCAAGACCAACCAACTAAAATCCCCCAATAAACTCGAAGAGGTCATAAACCCTATCCCCAAAAGATAGAGGAAACATGAGCTGTGATGGTAGATTAAGGACAAGTGGTTTGTCTTCCGGACAACTACTTTCCCCCAACTGCTATAACGCCAACAGAGGGCTACAATGTTACTGGTTATTTTTTTAAGAAAAATTGTTTGACACAATCTTTCAATGGAAATTATTCAATTGGTCTTTCAAACCGTATTGTGTATGTTTTTCACTATAGTTTCTGCATTAAAAAATAAATACAAACACATAACTTGAAATGAAGTGCATCGTCCATCTTGATTCGGGAATTTGAAAAAAATATTGAACAACACTATTAATTTTATTTCTGAAATGGTCGTATCAATGGTAAACGGTGCATTATTATTTTTTAAAGAAGAATTTCATATATATATATATATATATTCAATTTTAAATATAATAAGTGTAATGTGATTACACAATGATAATATAGATATGGCAGAGCCAGCAAACTCCAAGATTACTGCATCAGTGATAAATCAGATTTTTTTATGATGGTTGTATTAATAGTATAACTATTTGTAACTGAAAATTTGAATTATTTTTCTATGTTATAAATTATATATATCAATGAAAATGAAATTAATATAATTTTTTTAAATATATTTTATTTTTATATTTTTCATCTTTTATTTATTTAAATATTAAAAATAAATCTTAAACTTTATTAAAGATAAATTACTAAAATCAATTATTTAATTAAACATAAAATTCCAATTATTTCATATCAATCATTTAAAAATTACACACATCAACCATTGTTTTCTAAATGAAATAAATTTCATTTTCCATTAAGATGAAAAATGTTTCCCTATGAAGAGGAATAAAAGTGACTTGTGGGCACTCACACAATGATTATGGTAAAAAATGTCTTGCCAAGGAAGAAGCTCACACATGAACACACCAATGTTCTTAGAAATACACACTTGTTTATGAGCTTGCAACCTTGGCATTCGTCAAACCGCCATTGATGTTGCCACTTAGCCCCAACTAGGTGTTCCTAAGAACATGTGTTTGCTCTATGAATGTGTATGTGTTCATGTTAATTTGGGAAGAAGGCCACAATGGGTCCATTGTTACCAAAATACCACACCACTTGTTTTAGAATTTATTGAGTAAATTGAGCTAGATTTGAGGAAAGCTAGACAAAGCATTGTATGACTTTGTTGACTTGATCAATAATTAGTTTTAATTAAGTATTTCATTGTATTTGATTATTTTTGTATTTCATAATTTCTTTAAATTATAAAAAAAATGAAATTTATTTTTCCCTTACTAAAATGCAACATACTTAATTAACATGGAGCCTACACCTAGAGAAAACCCAAACCCAACATCACTAGATGAAGATAGAACAAACCCCAACCCAGAACCAAAAAACATAAACATTGAAATTGATGAAGGGTTGAAGTTACTAATCTAACCCTTATACAAGACTTAAGAAATACGAGAGATCCATTACGATTTTCACTAGACACATCCCTAGATACCATTGTTACTTCTATTGCAAATTCCCAAGGCAAGTTAACACACAATTCTTATTACAGGGCTACAATGTTTGATTATTTTAGGATGGATCTAGATAAAATCTAGGTTAGAGGCCTCAACATTTCAAAACAAATGCTAACGACATTGTTTATTGACCAAAGAATAGGAACACAACCTCCATTCACAAAGAAATGCATTTGTATGGACTTATGCACCTACCAACTATTTGTCAACAATTGGATGGATAGGTGGTTCATGGTATTTGACAAGCCTCCCTGCAATAATAGGGAGGTGCCATTCTATTTCCTTAGGAAATTATGGGTCGAGTTTGTTTTAGATCACCATGTCAACTATTTTGACATTGGTGAATTCTAAGGAGTGGGTCATGGGTTTGCATAAGATCGAAAAAATACTAGATGTGACCCATTTCTAGGTCCCCATCCACCTAAGCAAGGGAATAAATCCCATGTCCAACATCATCCCATTGCTAAAAACATTATCCATATCCATCCATCCATATCCATCTTAACCTATAACTTTGTGTAGCATATCCCCCAAGAGGGAACTTTAGGTTATGTTGGGGGATGGGTTGTGCCTTCAATACTTGCAATAGATTCTGGCTAGGAGATGCCACATGGACAGATTGGGAGTTCCCATCCTAGCTCACATGACCCTCACATATGCTCGAGATACGAGAAGACTTATTATAGACCAATGGAGGCCACTAGACATGAAAGTTTCATGGTGGAGGTTAGTGTATTGATCATTTCCCTATATATATATATATATATAGTTTACTATGTGATTTATTTATTTATTTATTTATTTTTTCTGTGTCTAATTATATGATGTGTAGTTTCTATATTCGGATAGCTACATATGCATCATTGTTAGTCTCCACCATTTATGCAACAATAGCAATAACCTTCTTGTTCGATGTACCACACACATAGGTATGGTGGAACTTTGTTTAGCCTTGCAATCATGGTGTATATGCATGCACATTTATGGATATGTAGGAGATTCAATAATTTTTGGGTACACATTCAAGACAATTTATGTCATATTAAAATACAATTTATGCTATTTTTTTGCGTAGACGTTAAAGTACAATTTATGTCATTAGCTTGATCTGCTCCCTATTCTCTCGATTCTCCTCTTATCCTCCATGTAGCGTAATACCACGCCATCCTTCAATCTTCTTACTCTCACTATTCAGGGTAGCATACAACCTCTTACTAAGAGTTGTGATATTAACTTTCAAAAGTTTCTCCACAAGCCTTTCAATCTTGGGCTACATAAAATTGCCATACCAATGGGGGTGCACCATTATGGGATGGCAACCTCAGGTAGGTGTTTTTTTTTCCCTTGTTGTAAGTAGATCCCAATCAAATGGGTTCTCTCTCTAGACTACGATTTTTATTGTTGTTAATTGTATCTCATTCTCTTTTAATTTGTACTTAAGTGGATTTTTCCATGTTAAATGGTACATTTAAGCATAATATTCTTGTAGTTGAATCCAATACTTTTCATGGATTGTTCAAATTTTAGGATTTTATGATCTCTAAAGTTGTTACTCTATTTTATTTTCAACATTGACACTCACAACACCTATGTTATTGTCTCACAAACTTAGGGGGCCTAATTTCAATTTTTTCCAAAGGATTAACCTATATTGCTAAAACAAAATCTTGAACCTAGTTTATTCATGGGTTTGATGGGGCATTAAACCATCAAACAATATTCTATTGTCATTGTGGTTTGCCCCACCAATTAGTATGCCAAAAGGGATGAATTTGAATGCAAGTCTTGGACAAATTATCATAATAGCTACACCTCAAAACTAACACCTAAAATGAAGGAAGTGATGAATTTATTAGAATAGATTCCCCTCCAAAATATCACCCAAGTTGAATGAATATCATGTTATACAATGCAATCCCCAACCTCAAAGAATGTTTCACAAAACATTTTCTAAAAAAATTAGAAAAGGAACCATCATTTGTCGGTGATAACAATCTCCTAGTTATTGGGTGAGTGCAAGCTAATGATGGTCTCTCATGATGCGTTAGTGGAAATGAAAACCTAGAAAAAAAACAATATGTTAACTTGGATGGATTATTCAAGGTACTTTTACAATGAATTTGAATATGGTGTAAGAATATTAAACATAGGAAATTGAACTATATTTTCGAATATATAACTTTTATTCATAGAAGTTGTGAATGACTATGTGAAATTTAATTTTCTCTAATAGTGGTATCTTATTTTTCCAACCAAACATAAGGTATACGTTTTTATTCTTTCAGGTGTTGAGTACCTTAATGATGTAATTTCATTCCAAAAACTTGTATACTTGTAGAGAACTTGTTTTTCTTGTGCCGTGTACTTTTTGGAAATTTGTAATATTAATTTTATTTTATTTTTAAATTATCAAATTCAACATATGCATGAAATTACAATGTCTTTTGTTTTTGTAGGCTAAGAGGGTCTTAATATGATCAAACCAAAATTTTCTTAGATCGTAGGTATTGGTATACTCTAGTGCCACATATAACTCATTCGAGAAATGGTTAAGCCAACAAAAAATTATAGCATAAATAATAGAGGTATGTATTCTAGGATTTTGATATATGCAAAGACAAAAATAGATTAAAAATAGTCAAAAATATCAATTTAAAAAAAATTGTATATTTGGAATCTGCATAGCCGACTCTATCTATGTCTATAGTTTCATCAACAACTGAATTGTTTATCCTATAGAAAAATAAGGTCAAATTCATAGATATAGAGGGGTATTCACAAAAAAAGAGGTTTTTATCAATTTGTAGACCGAACCACTAGGTTTGTCAACTTGAACCTAAATCCAAGCCAACGAAGTCAACATACACATTGTCAATCCCGCCCAAACAAAAATTGAATTCAAAAGAATGGGCATGCACTTTAGGAAAGAACATGTGCTCTATGAACATGCACACATTCCTAATAATGTGCACACGCTCTTATAAGTCATTCACCTGTCCCTCCCTCCCTCTCTCTCCTACATCTACCCCCCTTTTCTCTCTCTCTCTCTCTCTCTCTCTCTCTCTCTCTGCCCCTTTGTCCCTTCCTCCCCTATTATGCCCCCATCTCTATTCCACTTCTCTCCCACCCTTTCTCTCTCTTCTCATTGTTAGTCTCAGTAGCTCTCTCTTTATTCCCCCTCTCTTTCCCCCCTTCCTCTCACTCTCTCTCTACCCCCCTTCTATGTCTCCCTCTGCTTCCCTTCCTCTCACTATCCCTCTCTCTACCCTCTCTCTCTATGTCCCTCTTCCTCCCTCCCTCCCCTTCTCACACTCTAACACACACTCTCTCTGCTCCCACTCCTCCCTCTCTCTCTCCCCTTCCCTCCCACTATCTCTCTTCTATCTCTCCGA
>JZKD02S1771381.1:65540-97498 GCA_000966675.3 Picea glauca
TGCATATGGGGCGGCCTCGATAAAATCTAACTTGCAGCTCTGCAGGCGGCTCTTCATTTTTGCTATACAAATACATGAAACGACCACAACAAGCCCTTCCTTTGAACGTATAAATATCTGCAGAAATATTGTCAATCACTGCTCTGAATTCTTTCGAATGAACGGCATAGATTTGACGGTCATTCACAGGAAATTTTTTAGGGGTCAACATGGGGTGGCAAGGAAAATCTTTCATGTGCTCTCGTGCACATCCGTGGCACATGGCGGATGATGAACATACCAGGCAATACTTATTCCGTGGCGCAATGTGTTCTATATTCTTTCCAGCCAAAGTGTCTTCTGGGCAAGTCTCACCGTAAATATGCGGTGGAGACTCAAAAGACTCAAAAAAATGCCTCAACCACTGGATATTCTTTGGGGGTTCCATGAGGCTCTGCATATTCTGCAACACTCAGATGGAACACATATATATAATAAACAGAAGACAAAACACGATGAGGAATATAGAATACGAGACGTTGCCGCAGAAAACCAAAAAAAAGTTCCATGATTTGTGATTTCCATCCAATTGCAAATCCGGCGTTTCAAATTGGTCAGTTTCATCGTATCGTCGGTGAAAAAACTCGAATTCTTCCATACTAGCACAGTCACATAATTGTGAGTATGTGACTGATGAATGTCGAAAGGCATATGAAATGCGTAGATTGTTAAAACGCCCGAGGAAAACGTAGGGACAGGTGAGGAAATTTGTGGTTAATAATTTAAACGTGGTAATGTTAAACGTTAATCATTTAAATGTGGCAATCATATAGTGTTATAATAATTTCTTAATATGATTAGGTAAATGTTAAAAAGTAAACAGGGTAAGGGATGCATTCAAAAATACAAGGAGATTATGAAGAGTAAATTACATTCATTGACTAAGAATATTCCAGCATTTTTAATTGTTAGCCATCAGATCAGAATTTTGGATTAAAAGATAATTAATTGTGCCCATTGCCAAGCCTTTCGGCTAGGTATACTTGAGAAGTTTTTTAAAAGCCGAAATTTCTCAATATAAAAAAAAAAAAAGGTGATAATTCGGAAGTAATTTTTCTTTTTAAGTTATTTTTCAGGTGGTGTGGTTTTCAAATTTTTGGTTAATTTAGAAGTCTGATCGATTTTCTGAGCATCTGGGTTGGTTTAAAATGGGGCAAAACCCTTGAGGTAAGGTTTTGAAATGCATGAAACTTTGATCCATGCCAAACTCAAGCTACCCATGAAAATCTGACCTGATTGAGGTCCATTTTTTTACCTGAAAAAAGGAAGATTGCTCCAAAATTAACTTACTCCAAAAGAAAATGGACTCCCATATTCTCTTCATCAAAAATAAAAATAAAAATAATAAAATAATATTACAATATTTATGTCATATATGTTATTTTTTATTTTTTAATTATAATTAAGAAGAAATTAATTGAATTTTTTTTTAATTACTAAAATTTATATATAATTTTTAATCAAATCTTAATTTTTATTGATAAAATAATATTTTCAAATGTACAAATAAATTCAGCACCCTCAAACAATATTTCAACTAAGTTTATAATTAACTAAAACTTGATAAAGGTTTTCATACAAAAGGTTTTTTTAAATATGTGCTCTCTTTGTTCTTTAAAGTAGAGGGCTTTGTATACTCATTTACTGTAACAAACAGAATAGCCACCACAACCAAAACATGTACATTTAAATTTAAATTAATTTTAATAAAAGTATGTATAAAGATTAGTGAAATTTATTTTTTATTTATATATTTATATTATTTTAATTAAAATTATATATAAAATTTGTTAAATTTAATTAATTTATAATTACATTTAAATTTAAATTAATAAAATAAATACTACTTTGTTTTTTTATGATGCATTAATAAATACTTAAATAAGAATAAGAAATACTCAAACCATTTCCTATTGAATCCAATACAATAAGTTCCTCACCAAACCACATTTCTCAACATAGATTGCATATGGCACTCAATCCACAATATTTTCCTAATGAGATTTTTACAATGCTTCAATCCTTTTGATGGTTCTAATTTTTCAATTTGTATAAAGTGATTCTTCTTGTAGTTTGAGATCAATCATGCCAACGTCATGTGATTCAACTCTACAACTACATAATGAAGTGAGCCACAACTCTACAACTACATAATGAAATCTCTTTTTTTTCAAAATTGGCTTATAGAAAACACTTAAGCAATTGAGGCAACTATTTGTAAGCCTAATTTGACTAGCATCTAGCTTGATGAATACTACAACTACATAATGAAATCTCTTTCTTTTCAAAATTTGTCCATAGAAAATACTTAAGCAATTGAGGCAACTATTTGTAAGCTTAATTTGACTAGCATCTAGCTTAATTAATAGTAAACATTTTTAACTAGTAACACTTTTATACCAATTTGAAACTTATCAACTAACTACACTTAATTAATAGTAAACATTCTTAACTAGTAACACTTTTATACCAATTTGAAACTTATCAACTAACTATATTGTCTTACTACTTCCTATATTGTTTTCATTTTAGTTTTTATTTACAATGTACTAGCACATGACGTCATGAACCCACTAAGAATGTGTAGAAATTTAATTATTTTCCTAGGTTGACTTAGGTGCATTAAAAATTAGTGTACCAATAAAGATATTGCAATTAATTGTACCTAAAATATTCAGTATTTTCCCATTAATGTTGGAGTTTGAAGGCTTTCTAACTTTCTCTTATGATGACATGGCTTATTTTACAAACTCCTCTAACAATGTCAAAAAAGAGTTATCAACAAAATTGACCAATTATTAACAATTGACTAAGAACATTTTTTTAAAGAAATAATATGCTTTATATTATATAGAAAAGAGAACATTTCTACAAAGTAGAATAAAAATAATCTTACTTTAGTCAAAATTGTAGTAAGGTTAAAAAGCAAAGTCGGAGATACTTTTAAACACCCTTTGGGCCTCACTTGGATTGTTAATTCATCATAAGCCATCTTTTAAAAAGAATCAACAATACCCGCTTGCTTGGCCATTCTCACTTGGTAGGAGAATTTTATTTATTCTATCTTCCACTACCCTTCTTGCAATTAGATGGTCAGGGAATTTGCTAAAAGGACATAGAGTGATGAATATGACCAATAACCTTTTCTAATTGATCTTAAGAAGTAGATAAAACTTTATTTATGGCGGTGCAAGTTGTCGCAAAGGAAAATATAGTCTCAATTACATTAGTAAAAAAGATCTTGAATCCTAGAGTTGAAAGCATGTATAGAATAAAAGGATACTCAAACCTATCATAGGTTTTTTCAAATCTATCCTAATGAATAGCCTTGGCTAGCAGTTCAGGTCTATTCCTTGCTTCGAAATTTCCAATATATTGTCAATCATATACCTTTATTAGACGAAACTAGTATTATTTTCAAAATATAAGTTAAAGTAATGCTTAATTAAATTTCATCAATAAAATTTCCTAGACCAAAATTTTAGAGATACAATGAGTAATGTCATAAGGTGCTAGATCAAAATAAGTTGAGGGTTTCCTCCTTTAGGATCAATCTAATATTTCCTTTATCTCTTAAACGACTCATTTTTAAGGCCTCATAGTGTACCTTATAAAGATCAAGTGATCATAAAAACTTAGTTATATCTAATACCAAACTTTATGAGTAAAACTCTTGTGAACTCTCATGCCAAATGGATTGTCATATTCATTCTTGATAACAAGATTGACCCTGATACTTAAATATTTAGGATCAACTTTGATAGATCAAATGAATTCACAATTCAAGGTGTGCACATGTCCCCTTAGAAAATTCAATGGTCACATAAACTAAGAAAGTTTGATTAGATTTTGATAGGTCAAATGAATTCAGAATTCAAGGTGTGCACATGTCCCCTTAGAAAATTCAATGGTCACATAAGCTAAGAAAGTTTGATTAGATTCATGTGTAGAAACAAAAGGAAAAATTACAAACAAAATGGTACAATATGGTCTATAATTGTAGAGTTCAAATTCCCTTAGTTATACAAGTTTCTTAGTGGAGCATTCATATCTATAGGAAGGAATTATAATTCCAAGTATCACTATCCTGAATTCTAAGCTCCTATAGGCTCTCTCTATTTCTCAAAATTGAAATTTTGAACCTCATTTTTAAATGTTAAAATCAAGTGTTTGGATCCATGCCCTTTGAGTGAAGATATGCATTTATACAAATTTTCATAGTTGTATGTATGCATTTATTCAAATTTTCATAGTTGTATGCGGGAAAGAAAAATTGAAACCAAGGATCAAGATGATGCATAGGAAAATTTGGGTGTAGACAACATATTTTTTTTCCATAATTCGTTTTCTCTAGGGGTAGTTCTTTTACATTCTAATGATACTTTGGTACTTTTGAAAGTACTTTGACTTTGAATATCTTATCCTTGCATGTCCATAGACTTGTTTGACCATTATATTAATCTTTCTTGAGAGGCTTTACATAAACATTTTAACAAAAATAAAGGGTAAATTTTGAGTATAACCAAAAAAACACATGAAAAAAATGAAAGAGAAATTTGCAATTTTGACTACTAACTATGTATTTATTTTGATTTGAACTCTGGGTAAAAGAATAATAAATCAAACTTCAATGAATATCAACTACCACATTCTAGATATTAAAAATGTGAAGTTGAAATTTACGTAGGGTTAAAAAAATGATGGCATGAAATATTAGTAAACTTGGTATTGAAGCTTAAACATTTCAAGCATTACAGTTCCACAATTGAATTTGAGCTACAATTAAGAAATGCAAGTAAGAAAAACTTGTACAAAATGTTGTTCTATATATGTAGAATTGTCATAGTTAAATTCAACTGATTGTTAAATTTCAAGTGGAAAACACAATTTTGAAGAAAATTATACTAAAGTACTATATTGAGAAACTATAAACATCTTAATGGTCATGCACTGGTGTTGAATGCTTGATAAAAAATGTACTTCTAAAATCTAGTTTCATATAGTCCACTCTCATGCCAAATGGATTGTCATAAAAAATGTGATTCTAAAATGTAGTTGCTTGTTTTCTTCATCATGTTATGTTCTTTTTCCACTTGCATCATTATTATTGTCCGGATCATTATGAATCTCCCCATTTGTAACTATATTATTGCTTTACTTTCCAAGCTGCTCACTACCCTGATTTCTTTCAACATTTTGGCCATCTATATTTTTCCCTTTTTCTCTAGGTGATGACAAATCTTGGTCCTGTCTTCGAGGTGAGTCCTGATTTGATTCACCACTTCTTAATGAAATATCACTTTTGTCTTTATGAGGGAGGTCATTCTTCTTCGGGGAAGAATCATCTTTCTCTTAAGCCCCATCCTTCTCTGTTTCTCCCTTTTGTTCCTTTGTTGGATTTGTGGAGGTTCCCTCTGTGTTGGATTTTCATTGACAATGAGGACACCATATTCTTCCCCTTTATCTTCTTCTACTGTTAGATCTATGAATTCACTAGGCGTTATTGCAATAGAATTTTTTCTTTGATCCTCTCCATCCTTTTATTCATGTTCGTCTCTTTCTTTTTGTAGTCACTCCAATTATTCTTTCTTATGTCGCTTCTCAACTCATTCTTGGATCTTTTTCATCTCATTAGCCCATCCATGTTCTCTCTTTTTATTCTCTTCAACTTCATGTTGTCGAGCTTGTTCCTCCTGGTCTCTTTTTTCTCTTTTCAATAAATTCTTGTTCCCTTTTCTTCTTTTCATCTTTATTTATTTTCTCAGTCAGTGCCTCTTGTGTTGAATCTTCTTCCCCCTCCTTCGTGTTTTGTTCTTCTTGAAGCCTTCTTTCCTCAACCTGCTCTTTTTGGAGTTTTTTCATGTTCTTCCTGTATGGCTTGCTTTTCCTTTTCTATTGTGGGGTGTTCCTCTCCTGCTTGTTGTTCTTTGCCATATCCTTTACTAGAGGAGACTCCACCATTCATGATCTTGATCTGTTCTTCCACAGACAGAGAGGAAAATATGGTTATATTGGGGTCAACCCTTCTCCTGTGCACTTATAGCCAATCTTGAGCATTTTCAATGAATAGATGTTCTTGCCATTTTCATGAGCATAAGGCCAAGTTGGGGAAAATTTCCCTACATGTTTTGGAACCAACCCCTTGGGGTCATGTTTCCTATATCTTCTTGTCATGAATCTATACTCCAAGTGTACTTGACCTTCCTATTTAGCATGCTTGGCATCTTTCACTACATAATACCCCATCTGAAAGTTGTAAGGGATTAACTTCTTCTTTTTTTTACAAGGGTGGAATTAAACCCTTGCATGATAGTTTGATAACATATTTCTCTGATAACCATCGTGTCGGGTACATACACAGGAATAAAATGCAATGGGCTCATGGCTCTATAAATTCTTAAGTATGTATAATTTTCCTCTAGGTACCAGTTCCCTATGTAGGTCATAATCTTCTTCGCTTGCTTTGATAACCTAGGGCACTCCTACCTGAATATAAGAAAGTATATTCTAGGAATGGAAAAAATCACAAATTTGGGAGTATGACCTTTTATACTTGTTTTCCCAAAGAATGTTGAAGTCCACATGGACTGGTGTTCTAGAAACCTGCTATCTTGGTGATAGCCCAAGGAATGTGTTATGTGCACATAGTACATCCAATATAAAGGAGACCATATGAAACTCGGGAGGATTTCTAGGTTTTGGGGATTGTGCTTGAATAATTTTCAGACTGATTTGTTTCGATATGACACCTCCCCAATTGAATTTATTTCCCCACGTGGCCACATGATAAGCTAAAGGTAACCAGGCTTCTGAAAATTGGGAGCAATCCTTCTCACCATATAATATACATAAAAGGATCATAGCATACATCATTGTATGGCTCTCTCAATCTGAAGATGGTGTACCTACCCGCATATCACTTAACAAATTTTCTATCTTCTTTCCACCAGCTATTCGATATTTTACTAGTCTCATATTTTCCATAAAATGAGATCATGAAGTCCTTGGTGAGGGATTCGTCAGGGTCTGCAAGCTTGTAACAAAATGCCATATCTTGACAAAGGAAAGACCATATTGATCTGAATTTATGAGAATAACGAAATGAAAACATATATATATAATATTAACACATAGACATAGTGAATAACAACATAGATACAGTAAAATTGGACTTCTATTAAATAAGAAATATGTTGAAACTGTAAAATGCAGACTGGAACAAGCTTGCTAGAATGGTGGCAGCTTATCTCTGAGAAGAGATGTGATGGTTATGCTCATTCGCAAGAGGATGAGTACAATGAGGATCTGAAGGCCTTTTTACAATAAACATGAAATCCAAAACCCTATATATTGAAAAACCTAACCTTAGGAGATGAAGCACCAAAATTCATGTAGGCCCCATTGGGGTAAGTCAATACATCAACTTCCAGGGGTTGTAAATTTTGCATACGATCTTCGTTTAGGGCACACGATAGCTCGTTGGAAAGGTATTGTCGAGGAGCTTCATTTAGGGGGATCAATGAGAGCCTTTGCCTATCATTGAGGTTCCTGATCATGAAAAAGCGTCATTTAGGCCCTCAAAATGGCCTTGGAAGTTTAGAAACCGAAAAAAAAATTGCTAAAAATAGTAAGTTTCCAAAGAACTGTTTTGATCCAGTTAGACAAGGTGGGTGGCCATCGCGATCGTCCTGGATCAATCCTCCCCCCTTAGGAATCAATGGTCTCCATTGCATTGATTTCCCCCATTATATGAGGAAATTTATGTTGAATTTGGCCCCAGGTGAGCCACTTTCCTTGGTGCAGGAGTTTCCCTACTTTGACAAACTGATAAAGTTAGATCCTCTGTTGGCGAGTGCCCTTGACCTGTGTGTCCAAGATATGTTTAGTGGATGCTTGTTCCATGCAGTTATGGTTGAGCTCTGTTGTTGTCAATTGTTCTGCTATCTCTGAGGTGTCCAATAATGGTGGAAAATAAGGTCGAAGGAGGTTCACATTGAATACTAGGTGTAAGCCAATGAATGGGGGAAGGTTTATATCAAAAGCATTGTCACCCACATCCTTGGTGATGGTTTAGGGTCCATAACGGAGTCGATGAAGCTTCTGATGAGGCCCTGTAAGGCATTCTTTCTACAAGTGCAACCAAACTTTGTCTCCCACCTGAAACTAGTGTGGCATCGAGTGTTGATAATGGCGTTGCTTGTACTTGGCATTGGACTTCTATAAAATATCCTGAACTTGTTGGTAGATGTGTTGGATTCTCTCAATGAACTGGGTGGATTTGTCAGCTCCATTTGAAGCATGTGGTGAGTCTTCTTGGGTGGTCGCAAGGGGTAGTGCAACATCCATGGGACCCAATGGTTGAAATCCCAACCCCACCTAAAAGAGGTTGTGGCTGGTTGAACTATGTATGGCTATGTTGTGGTTGTGTTGAACATAGGGAAGACTCTCATCCCAAGTGCGAGGGTACTTAGAATTGTACATGTGCAGAATATGCACGATCATTTGGATGACGACCTTGGTTTGGCCATCCGTCTAGGGGTGGAAGGCAGTGGACTTGGTGAGATTGGTTTCCAATAGTGACCAGAGGCTCGACCAGAATATGCTGAGAAACCAACTATATCAATCTGAGATAATGGTTTGTGGGATCCCAAAGTGGACCCACACTCTTTCAAAGAAGAGCTTGGAAGTAGCCTCTGTTGTGATGGTCTCCTTGCAGGAGTCCAGAATCACCATCTTGGAAAAGAGATCAACAACCACAAAAACACAATCATTTCCTCGCTTGGTTGATGGAAGGCCCAACATATAGTCCATTGAGATGGATTCCCAAGGCCTGTCAGGAGTAGGCATAGGAGTGTACATGCCTTGTTTCTTAACATCAGGAGTAGGCAAGACCGGATATACTTGCTAACACCCTGTCAAAGTTTCGACCAATAGAAATTTCATTGCAACACTGCCACTTTATTTTCCATGCCGAAGTGTCCTTCCACCTGATTGTAGTGGGCTTCCCAAATCAGCTTCTCTCGCTCGCTTGATGGAACGCATAGATGGACCAGATGGAACAACAACCCATCCTGAAGATGGAAATTGGTGAGATTTGTGTTTGCGCCCAACATCTTGTAGGTGTTGGCAAAGTCAAGATCTGTCTCATAGAGGTGTGGCCATCCGGAGGTCTCATGGTCGCAAGAATCAAGCACTATGGTGAGTTCTAGGATTGTAGGTTGGCTGAGGCAATCAACGACTCAGTTGGTACTTCTTGTTTTGTACTTGATGTTGAGGTGGAACTACTGCAAATATGTGGACCACTTCTGATGGCGTTCATTATGCAATTTTCCTTCTGTCTGCATGAATTGCAGTGGCTTATGATCAGTGTGGATGATTGTCTTCTTCCCGAGAATGTAATGTATCCACTAGTGGCAGGCTTGCAAAATGGAGTAAATTTATTTTTCGTAAGTAGAGTACTTATGGATGACATTTGATAGTGTCTCACTATGATAGGCCACGGGGTGGTCGTGTTGAGTGATTATTGTGCCCACAACATAGTCTGAAGCATTCGTCTCGGTCTCAAAAGGTTGTTCCAGGTCATGTAATGAAAGCACTAGGGTGAAGCACAAGCGTTGCTTCAAATCATTGAACACTTTCTATTAGCATAGGCCCCACATAATTTTTTCCTTACCACCACCTCTGGTTATTTGGTTAAGGGCCCATGCAATATGGGAGAATCCCAACACAAGCCTTCAATAGAAATTGGCAAGGCCTAAGAAGCTTTGAAGTTCATTGAGCGTGGTTGGGGTTGGCTAGTCACGAATGAATTGGATCTTGGTTGGATCCACATGCGCACCATGTGCATCAACAATGTAGCCTAGGTAGTGGACTTTGTCCATGCCAAAGGAGCATTTTTCAAGTTGGCATATAGATTTTGTTGCCGCAAAGTGTGAAGAACCTACTGAATGTTTTGCAAGTGTTTCGCCCAAGTCTTGTTGTAGATGAGGATGTCATCCAGGTACACTACTACAAAATAATTGGTGAAAGACCGCAAGATATCCTCCATCAGCCTCATGAAAGTTGTTGGGGAATTTGTCAAACCAAAGGGAATGACCAACCATTCAAAAATACCTTCTTTTGACTTGAAGGCATTCTTCCATACATCTGTCTACTCAATTGGGACCTAATGGTAGCCAGACTTCAAATCAATCTTACTGAAGTATTTGGCTCCCTTGAGCTGATCAAGGAGATCATCGATTCGGGGAATCGGGTACCGGTTCCTGACTGTGATTTTATTTAGGGCCCGGTAATCAATGTAGAGTCGTCTGGTCCCATATTTCTTCTTCACAAGCAGGATCAGGCTGCCACAAGGCGATGAGATGGGTGGTATGTACCCCTTGTGGAGCAGCTCTTGGATCAGATGATGGATCTCCTTGTTTTCTAACATAGAGCGATGATAGACTGGTCCATTAGATAGCGGTGGGTGAGGGTAAGATCGATGGAATTCTTGACCTGACAATGCAGAGGTACCCCAATAGATGAGGAGAAGATGAGTTTGTATTCTTCCACAACCTTGTCCACTTGCTTTTGTTGCATGGAGAGGTCGGTTGCAGAGGTCGTGGATGTGGCTGCAATCTTTCGCTCACTCCAAGAGGGAATCATGAAGAAGACAAACTTCTTGTTCTGAGAGATGACCTTCATGCATTGCTTAGCATAGATCAAGGAAATGGCACTAGGTGGGACTACCTCAGGTATCCTGTACAATTTTCTATTCAAAGTAATAATAACACTGCGAGGCTTAGACTCATATACGTCATGACGTTTCCATAAATAATGTTGGCCCAAAAGAACATCACAAAATTCAAGGGGAGAAACATCACACAATACCTCATCTTTGAATGGCTTGATGTCGTATGGCAGGAGACACTGTTGGTTGATGTGAAGATCGCTCCCTTGGCGGAGCCATCCAATGGTGTAGGGTTGCGAGTGCAGCATTGTCGGCAGGGCTAGCTGCTTCACGACCTCCATTGAAAGGAGGTTCTTCTAGCTACCACTATCAACGATGAAGTGTAGCAAAGTGACTTTTACCCACATCTGTGAATGAAAGAGGTGTTCTCCTTCCTTTGGCTCATCAGGTTCATCGGGTTGGATCTTGGTGGTAGAAACCGTGGCACTAGGTTCTGTGTCAATGATCTGTCTCCCCTTTTTTGGTTCTGACTTAGAGTCAGAACCTGCATCCGATTTAGAGGCTCTCACCTCTACCACCAATGACTTCTTTGAGCGTAAATCAGTAGTGTTATGCCAGGGGCTCTTATGGAAGTTGCACCACTTCCCGATGTCTGTCTTCGTCTTTTCGTTGTCCTTCTTTACTTGAGGCTTCGACTGGTTATCCTGAGGCTGTCCATATTTGCTATGTCCTTTGTTCTGTTGGTTGGGGCTGCCCTTGACCTGCTTCTACTGTGAGGGGTTCCTAGACCCAAACTTTCGTGTCTTTTGTTTAATCTTCTATTCGATTTTGACGACATATCGATAGGTCACGCCTAAGGACGAGATGTCCAAAAAATCCATTTATGCCTAGATGTATCTATGTAGACCACCGCGATACTTGAGAACTAGATGTCGCTCAGAATCATTGATACCCATCTTGGTGCACAAGGTATGGAAGATTATTTGTGAACTCTGGCACTGCTTGGTCCCTTTCCTTCCGCACTGTGGTCCATTTTGTATATAGGTCGTCATAACTTCCAACAGAGTAGTATTGTTCCTTAATAGAATCCCTGAAGGATTCCCAGGTAAGTGCGACTGTAAATAATGAGGGTTCCTCCATTGCGTTTTTCTCACATAAATTCTCCCACCAATCTTTGACATGGGGGATGCCTTTGAGGAGAGAAAAAGTAATATTTTCCCTATTCAAAAATTTATGGATGAAAAAGTTCCCTTCAAGCAAATTCAACCATTTTTCCACAACATTTGCATCTACCTGACCTTCAAATATAGAAATATCAAATTTGATATGTACCTTGAAAGGGGAGGCACCTCTTCTCTAGGTAGATACGTCATTTGTCGGCAGCCATCGAAGGATTTGTGCAAAGTTGTCCATCATCTCGTTCCTCTATCGCTCGATGGCTTCCTTGAGAAACATTTTGAAAGGATCTCATGTCCCGTTGTCTTTTTGTTTGCCCACCATGGAAGGATTCTTGGGCGTGAGAAAGAAGTTGGCCTCAAGAGAAATAAGCTCGAGACCCAACTCTCTATACCATGACCTTGCCGTGGACATGCACTAAAAAATGACAAGGAGCAGACCGCTCTTATACCACTGATATGGATTTATGAACAGAACGAAATGAAAAAAAAGATTTATAATATTAACACAGAAACACAGTGAATAACAATAGAGATACAGTAAAACTTGACTTCTATTAAATAAGAAATATGTTGAAACTGTAAAAAGCAGACTAAAACAAGCTTTCTAGAATGGTGGCAGCTTATCTCTGAGAAGAAATGTGACCAATATGCTCATTCACAAGAAGATGAGTACAATGAGGCTCAAAAGGAATTTTTACCATACACATGAAATCCAAAACCCTATACATCCAAAAACCTAACCCTAGGATATGAAGCGCCAAACGTCATGTGGGCCCCATTGGGGTAAGTTAATACATCAACTTTCTGGGGTCGTAACGTTTTCATACGATCTCAGTTTAGGGAGAACGATCACTCGTTGGAAAGGTATTGCCGAGGAGATTCATTTAGGGGGCTCAATCAAAGCCTTTATTTATAATTTAGGTTCCTGATTGTGAAAAAAACATCACTCAGGCCCTCAAAATGGCCTCAGAAGTTCAGAAACCGAAAAACTGTTAAAAATAGTAAGCTGCCAAAGAACTGTTTAGAGCCAGTTGGACAAGGTGGGTGGCCACCGAGATCCTCCTGGATCACCTATGCATTATCCCTTATCATTTACAACTTTGCACTCATGGGCCCTGGTATAAGTGATAATCCAGTCCATTAATTCTATACAAGGAATCATGGGGGTTCTAGCAACGACAGAGTGTAGCATAGACCTCTTAATCGCTAGAAAAATGACATCATATACCTCTCTAAGTTGCAGTTCACTGTATGGGATTGATTCTGGGAAATCATCAAGGTTGAATTTAGAATAAAGTTCACCCCAGAAAGGGATTTGTACCTATGTAGAATTCTCTCTCACTATGCAAGGTTCAGTGTCATGAAACAGAGGCACCATGTTTAAAACTTTCTTCATGGGAACAATGATAAGAGGTTCAATATTCTTGGTCATCAGATCCCCCTCTACCTATGTGGGTGTAGAACTGAAACCTCTAGCACTGCTAGATCGGGTCCTTGGTTTCTTGGGAGTTCTCTATGTGGGATATTTCCTTCAAGGAATATTGTCTGTATGTAAAACAATTATAATCGGTAATCATTTCTTAAAAGACTTCTCAAAATTACATATCATACAACTTAGTGTACCTATATTAATCAAATTCGTTCCTTGAAAGAGAGAATCTTACCTGACCAAACTTTTTCAAAGCATAGATATTGTTCAATTGATCCCCCCTACACCAAAGAAAACATATACTATATCATCAATTCGTTAGAAAGAGACAATAAAACACACACACTGAACCCATAAAACTCACTCGAAAAACACAAATAATGAAGAAATATCGGGGGAATGTGTGTTTTAACATATCTCGGAGTAACAAGGGAAATCCCTGGACAATAATGGCATTAAATGAAATGATAGTACATAATTCGACCTTTGATCACTGGGTTGATATGCATATGTGATCATTTAGTGGTTTCACGACATCAGTCACTCAGCGCACGATGATTTGATTGGATTTGATCAATTTGTAGCCTTAATGCACAACCCAACCATAATGTTGATCCGACTATATGTGTTAGTTATTCATACAAGGAGACGTCAGACACATACCTGCAAAGATGACATGGAGAACCAAGGTGGTGTCGAGGGAAGTTGGTTTTCTCTCTAGTTTAAGGATTTGTTTGGTAATGCGTTAAGGGCCCTACTTTAGTTGTTAGAATATCAAAGTACAAAATCATAAATTCAACGGTTGAGATTAACTTGTCCTTATTGATCAGGTGGTGGATATTGTGTGCGCAAAAGTTCGTCGGACGTCGAGTGAAAGGAATGAGTGACGTGGCAATCTGACATGGAACTGGGTCAATATGTGTTTCTAGTTTATTGGCTACTAGACTATATGACATGTTAATGGCTAGAACCATGCATGAAATGTGAATGATACATCATGTTACAAAATTGACGGCTATGATTTTTTGGTCCTTGTGATCAGATATTCCATAATGTTCATGTTAGGGTGTTCATCGGCCATCGGGTGAGGTGAGTGAGTATAATAGGTGAAATAATTGGTCGATTGGCTAGACACTCGATGGGAAAGAAGGGGATGAATCAATAGGTCATAAGATCAACGACTCTGATTTTTTCTCACACCTGATTGGACGATCATAAATGCTTGGAGAGAAGAAATATCAGTTGTCAGGTGAAAAGGGGGCACGTGTGTTCGATAGTGGTTGTTGTCCATTCGACTAATGGTCGATGGATTCATCGGTGTCTGGAGGATAGCATGATCCCCTTTTCACAGGGTAAATTTATAATGCGAAAACCCCCGACGATCGATGAGCGTGATAATCGAGGCATGACGTGGCACCCCCACATTTGTTATGGATGATGACATGGTGATTCCATCTGGTGGATGACATGGCAGGAATGGATTCTTTCGTTCTTACGTGGAGTGTATGTATGATGACGTGGCAACAGTATGTTGCCACGTGGCATATTATGTGGTATCCCAAAACTCTGTGGGTGGCTTCTTTCCTTGTTACTTATGAACGACCAGGATTTAAAGATAATTTCCATCAGATGATGGATGTTAATGAGATCTTGAATGTTTTCCTTTACATTTGATTGGAAGGATTATCCATGGCTGCAAACTTTGTCGACGATCACATTGGATGATGCAAGGGAGGGAATTAGGTAGTGTGGAAGGAAATGATGTTACCAATGGAATTCCCTACATATAAATACTTGATGTGTTAGGCATGGATGGAGTAGGACCTATGGCACTAATAGATGTTAAGAAGGACATCATTGAGACTCCTCCAGTAACACTTGATGACGTGTTTGTGGACTCTTCATACTCAATGAAATGCCCATGCCTAACATCATGTGAGGATCACTAAAGAATAAAAAATATTCATTAAAATTTTGCCTTACCTCAAGGAGTATGGGATTGAAAGGACTAATCAAAGGAGGGTTGAATTTTGGTGGAGGAATTTCGTCGACCACTTCAATCTCTACACTCTCTCTCTCCTAAAAACCTAATGAACTCTTTTTTGACTCTACAAGATCAACGCCATCTACAGTGGACAACAACCTTCACCTAACTAATGGTTTGTTTTCATCTTCAGAAGAAAGGTCACGTTGTCTACGTGACTAGTGAAGCATTTGGTTAGCCATAATAAATAAATGTGTTTTAACAAAGAAAAATGATCAACCTATGGCCAATTAGACAAAACCAAAGAGAACACCCCTAGAAAATCTAAGCTATCAACAGGAAAACCAATGGATAAAAGGGGCCTTTCAAAAACCAACCCTTGTGGGATGTCAAGTCCCCAAGACCTGGTTAATTAAGGTGTGAGAGAAAGTTATGGTAACCACATATAACAACTCTTACTAGTGCAAACACTGATCCAGATGGATCCAAAACCGCTTGAAAATACTCAAATGCAGAAAAGGAGGATCTAGGAATGACCCAGAACTCTCAGAAGGGTCCTTAGGCTCAGAAAATGCTCAAAAATCAAAGTTTTCATACTTATATGAAACCAACGCCATTGCATCCATCTCGTTCTCCCGATTCCGACCATATATTTACTTTCTCAAACGGAGCTCGTATGAAGAAGTTATGACACACTAAAGTTTTTCGAAAACAGCAATAAAAAGTCACAGTGAATAGGCCGTATTGATGACGTCAGCAGTACGGATGCTGACGTCAGCATGACGTGTCACCTTCTAGAAGCTCGACAGTTTGGCGGATTCAGCCAAATCTGGCAGTTCCCCCCAAATCTGGAGGAGGTTCGCTAAGTTTGGCGAACTAGTTAGCGGCATCGCTTATTTAGTCGGGCACGCAAACTGAGGCAAAGGGGAGTTGGCAAAAACTGCATTGGAATCTGTGCCAAGACGTGTCCCAGGTGACTTGCTAAGAAATAGATCGACTTTATATTCAAAAGTTGCATAATTTCGAGGGGATTTTGAATATGCTCTATGTTTTTTCATCAGAGTAGCGAAATAGAAAAGTGCCTCCAGAAGAAAAGTGGCATGCTTTTCGAGACTGTACAGAGCTGACAAGCAGAGGCTGCATTGGAATTTGTGCCGAGAGGTGTTCCAGGTGACCTGCTCAGAAATAGGTCGAATTTATACTCAAAAGTTGCATAATTTTGAAAAGATTCTGAATATGCTCTTTGTTTCGTCATCAGAGTAGCCGAACAGAAAAGTGCCTCCAGAAGAGGAGTGGCACGTTTTTCTACACTCTACGGATCTGACAGCAGACACTGCATTGGAATTCGTGCCAGGAGGTGTTCCAGGCGACCTGCTCAGAAATAGGTCGACTTTATACTCAAAAGTTGCAGAATTTCATGAGGATTCTGAATATGCTATCTGTTTCGTCATTAGAGTAGCTGAATAGAAGAGTACCTCCAGAATCCGAGTGGCACGCTTTTCGAGACTGTATGGATTTGACAGGCAAAGGCTGCATTGGAATTCATGCCAGGAGGTGTTCCAGGGGACTTGCTCAAAAATAGGTCAACTTTATACTCAAAAGTTGTCGAATTTCGAGAGGATTCTGAATATGCTATCTGTTTTGTCATCAGAGTAGCCGAACAAAAAAGTGTCTTCAGAAGAGGATTGGCACGTTTTTCGAGACTGTACGGATCTGGCAGGCAGAGGCTACATTGGAATTCATGCCAGGAGGTGTTCCAGGCGACCTGTTTAGAAATAGGTCGACTTTATACTCAAAAGTTGCATAATTTCAAGATGATTTTGAATATGCTATCTGTTTTATCATCAAAGTAGTCAAACAAAAAAGTGTCTCCAGAAGAGGAGTGATGTTTTTCGACACTGTACGAATCTGACAAGCAGAGGTTGCATTGGAATTTGTGCCAGGAGGTGTTTTAGGCGACTTGCTCAAAAATAGGTCGACTTTATACTCAAAAGTTGCAGAATTTCGAGAGGATTATGAATATGCTATCTGTTTCGTCATCAGAGTAGCCGAACAGAAAAGTGCCTCCAGAGCCCATTTGAGGGAGCCAAGCATACTTGAGTTTACAGTCAAAAGTTGCAGAATGATGTTTTCCAGCCACCTATGATATTTGTTTCTGCCCAGAATCGCAGATCTGGAAGTTGGTTTTTGGGAGCTCTTATGTAAGCCTTTCTTTGTAATTTTTAAGCATTTGAGATTAATTAAAGAGCGGTCTCACTGTTGGAGTGGACCCGGAGACATAGCCAGGAAGTCTGGTGAACTCCGTTAACAATTCTTGTTCATGGATGGTTTGCTTACATGTTGTTCTTGCTCATGTGCTTGATGGATGTTCTTTAATTTTGCATTACAAAGATAGTTAACAGTTAAAAATTCACATGCAAATAATGGTTAAAAGATCTTGAATTTTAGATCAAGTTAAATTTCAGATCAAATACCCTCATGAAGATGGGAACCCTCTAAAAGAACTAAAGCATAGGTTTGATGTCTTCCTCGAGTACTATAAGTACTTTCCACCCATAGTCGCCTTATGTAGATGTCCTAGGAATGGCCACTAAGGATACCACTTCACAATCGGTGACTGGGCATAACATTCATGGGTCAGGAGCACAACCACACATATGGATAGGGAAACTAAGCCTGAAATTATGAGAAGTGATTCCACCAAAAGGGCCTTGCATTTCCACAACCCCCATACATGTAATAGTCCATAAACACCAAAAAAAGTAGAGAGGCGATATCACCCCACTTGCTCTAATGTGACCTTGTGCTTAACTCTTGTGTTAGAGGATCTTTCTTGGCAAACACTCCTTGTTACTAATGGATTTATCTCTCACTAATTACTCCTAGTTTTAGTTTTAATGGCCTTGGATATTTTACTCTCCAACCCTACACCAAGGCCCTAAATCTTATTCTAATGTTGGTTTTCTACAAATGAAAAAGTCTAGTGAATTTTAGATTATCATTTGTTTTTAAGGATGTTGATTACTCAAAAGGGTACATAATGAAACTTTAGTGATGCTTATAGGCACTTTCCAATCCAAAAAAAAAGAATGCAATTTTGTTTCAATGAAATCTATGTAGACGAAATGAGAGATATTTTTCACTTTCATCTTTGTATAACAAAATTAGCCTTACACACTCTCATTAACCATCCAAATATAACCAAAATAATTCTCTTGTAATCCACTAAAACAAGCTCAACACACTAATGAAATATTTTACAAAAACACTCAAATGCTTTAACCCTATCTTGCTAATGATTAGAATGCAAATCACACCATTAAAAAAAGAAAGTTCAAAGTTGTATGATATTGGTAGAGATACTAACAAGCACACTCCAATGTCTATACTTAAAGAAAACACCCAAAACTTCAACAAAAACCTAGTAGTGGCATGCAATATTTCCAATCTCATCTACAAAAAAGGAACTACAAAACACGACCAGATCCAAGAAAACTTGCAAAAGGTGTTGCCCAGGTCATTGTTCGTCGGGTAGAAAACTCAAGAAAACATAAAGTACAAAAAGTGCACTCAACTTCTCAAGTTTACTTAAAACACTCAAAAACAAAATGAGAGGCATATCAAGGGGTCAAATCAATGACCACAAATCATGTATGGTCTCACTAACCCATCCCATACTCAGATCTGAGAGAAAAGTAGCTTAAAAACCCAAAAAACCCACCTACATGAGGCAATCGTTGTCTGTCAATAATGCAACAAGAAACCAAATCAAGGTGGTAGCTCCTTGCAAGCCTACCAAGGAGCAGTCGACCGTTCTATCTACCAAATAAACGAAGAAACCAAGGTAAAAAAAATAAAGAAAATTCATAGATCTGGCTCAAATATGATAGATATGAGGGATTTGACCACCCACATAGAAATGAGGAAGATAATTAATAAGCTATAAAAAAAATTCAAAAATGGAAAAAAGAAAAGGAATTTCCAAATCTAAGGAAGAATCAATAAATCATTTCCCAATGGAGTCGTCAATTATTTTATGGAGAAATCCACCCTGAGGACAGGTGAGCACTCCCTTGGATATTCCCTTGACCCGAGACAGACTGAGACAAATGGTAGGATAGACGAAAATGCAATTTTCGTTTAGATCTAATAGATTTGATCCTAATTTATACAATAATAAAGAAGTGAAGATAGTCCCTACCTTGTTCCTAATGATTTTCCCTACGTAATCCTGGATGATGCAGCTCCATAAATCTAGTTCCATCTCTGGGCACCTACTTCTTGCACACAAGAGAACAATAATACCTCTTTCAAATCCCTTCAATCAATATGAATGCCAAATACTTATTAGATCTAACCTAATCTACCCAATAAATACCAAATCTACCATTGATAACCATATATGATTGAATACAAACAATCAATGGAGGGAAAAACCATATAAATCTATATTAATAACTAGAGAAAACAATACATCAATCAATTGTTTTTACATTGAGTCCCAATTGAAGGTATCTCATAGTTCTTTGCTCAAAATACTCCTTAGCCCTCACACAAGAAGGTCAACTTTGATATGAAGGTTGACTATAGAAGAGCCTCTCTGAAAATATGTGGTATGCGTTTACTCTCCAAATATTCCTCCCTTCCTCCCTCAAAATTCCTTTCTTATGTAGACTGATGGAGGAGGATATGGAATGTATCTATACCTCTAGAACTTAGTGAACTCCAAGTCCAATACAAGTTCCCAAAATCATAATGTGAGATAGACAACTCACCCCAACACTGATCTCCTCGAAACTCATCGAATTTGGAAGGATATAGGGGCAGTCATAGCCTTCCAATGGTGCAACTAGAAAATAGTTTCACCTTTCTAGTGATTTAGCAAGTGACCAGTTGCACCTTGCTAGTAATGCAAGGTGCAACCTCCCTCAAAAGCTCATAAATCCAAGGCAGGAAAGGTATGTCTCAGCATGACAACACTATTACATCCTCAATGTGTCTATGGGGTGGAAAATAGAGCTATAACACTTGTAGGATCCCAATTTCCTTGGTGTGGAATAAATATGGGGCATTGTGAATTTGTATTGATTATAGACCTTTCGTCAAAATCATAATCAAGAACCAATATCCAATCCCCCAGATTAATGATCTTACATATTTCCTCAAGTGTGCCAAGTTTTTTAGAAAGATTGATCTAAAGTTAAGATACCACCAAGTACCAATTGAGAAAACGAATGTATGGAAGACATTTTTCAAAACCTAAAGAAGGCCTTTTAAAGTGGTTGGTCATGTATTTTGGCTTGATTAATTCTCAAAAATCATTCATGATGTTGATGGATAATATCTTGTGGTCATTCACAAATTATTTTATGGTCACATATTTGGATGATATCCTCATCTTCAACAAAACTTGGCCAGAACATTCATAGCATATTCCATAGATCCTACACATCCTACAAAAACACAAGTTATATGCCAATATGGAGAAATTATAAATTGACATGCATATTATTTAGTATCTAGGATACATTGTGGATGAACATGGTGTGCATGTGGATCCAACGAAGATATAAGTCATTCATGATCGGTTGGCCCCAATAACTCTAACATAACTCCATACTTTATTGGGCCTTGCCAAGTTCTATGATAGGTTCAAGTTAGGGTTCTCTCATACCACTTGGTTCTTAATCCTAGAAGTGATAGAGGATTGGGTCAAATACAAGTTCATTATGGACAAGTCATAATATAAATAATTCAAGGATCTAAAACACTGTCTTTGTTCAACTCCAATACTCACTCTACTAGACTTACAATAGTCCTTCAAGATTGAGACATATGCTTTAGATTATTATATCGGTGCACTCCACACTCAACATGGACATCGAGTGCCCTTTCACAACAAAACACTCTCCAATGTAGTTCACAAATACTCCACCTATGACAAGGAGATGTACTCCATTTTGTACGCATGTCACTAGTGGAAGAACTACATTCTAGGGAAGGAGACAATCATCCACAATGATCAAAATCTCTTCAATTCATGTATATACAGGGAAAGTTATGGAATTATATCCATAAAAAGTGGTCCATGTACTAACAATAGTTCCACCTTAACATCAAATATAAGAAGGGATCACAAATTTCATTACAAATTGTCTGGATTGACCTCCAATTGTGGTGTTAAGCATAGTTCTCAACTCTTGTGGAAATGAGAACTTTGAGTGGTTCCAATTTTAAGAAAGTGAACTTAACTTCACTATTATCTATTAGACACTAGGCATAGGTAAAGTAGTCTTGGAATTTCGTCTCTAGGATGAACGTTTATGCCATCTAAGCCATATCTATGTTCCTTCAAGTGAGCATTAGAAGTTTATTTGGGAGGTCCATTATAGTCAAGTGGTAGGGAAATTTGACATGGAGAAGATAGTGGAAGTGTTTCAAAAGTACTTATACTATCCAAGGCTCCAATAGGATGTTAACGGGTATATCAGATTGTGCATTACATGTTCCATCTCTAAATATGTCACCAAGAAGCAAGGTTTGTACACTCCTCTACCTACCCTAGATAAACCCTAGGAGTATGTCTCCATGGACTACATGTCCATCTTTCCTTCAACCAAGCATGTCCATGACTATGTATTTGTAGTTGTTGATTAGTCCTCTAACATGGTCATTTCAATACCATGTAAGAAGAGTCCACAATGGAGGCCACTGCAAAGATTTTCTTTGAGTGTGTTTGGGATTATTTCAGTGTCCCATATATCATTATTTCAAATAGAGATAATGGGTTCCTAAGTACTTTATGGTCTATCTTATGGTTAAGGATGGACACCAAGCTAACTAAATTGTTTGTCATTCACCCCCAAACAATGGACATATAGAGGTAGTCAACAATATGATTGTGCATATCCCAAGACTGTACAACTCCAATATCCACACACATGGTAATAGAGTCATTCTTATGTTTTGTTGGTCCTAAATTCTGCCCCTGACTACTAAAGGGCATATCTAGGCCACCTCACGTTGTGAATGGTTTGTGTTTTTTTTATTAATTAAGTTGGTGGGTCAGCCAAATGATAGGTTTTTCAAAGATGAAATTCTGACTAGATTGTCCAAACGATATTAATGTAGGTTCTCCTTAGCTAATGGTATGAACTTTGATGAACAATTGGGGATATGGAAAGATAAACAGGGGAAACAACAACAAGCAATGGAATGAATTACCCGTTGTGTGAGAATTAATACTTAAAAAGATATTTTAAGGCCTAGAAAAATATTCGGATACAAATCATCCAACAGGTTGTCAAATAACTAATATTTTTACTAAAACAATAGTTGTTTAACAGGTTGCATAATAATAAAAAGATGAATTAGAACAATAGCTGGAAGAAGAAGGAAATGTACATTGCACACCTCACAATTTGCATCCAAGATGAAATTAAAACACATGAAGACTTAAGCAAGAAAACGCAATTGTCATCAATATATATTCACCAGGTAGAGAGCTTTAAAATCATATGAGCAGGTCCAATCAATTTCAATGCTTGAATATTCTCACTAAAAACTGAACCTCCCTCGCATACAAAAACTGCATATTTGTCAGAGTTGCAGAGGCTCTCATCCATCTAGTACTGAGGCTTAACTTTATACTACCATTTGTAAAACAACTAATTAACTTAACTAAACACATTGTTGGAGTATATTAAGGAATACTTTGAGCTTGAATTAATGAAAAAAGAGTGGTTCTTATCACACATAAAAGACCACTTATTATGCTTTAATCTAACATAGTCTTGCAATTAAACAACTAAAAACTGCTACTTAGCAATGAAACTAGACTGATGTGTATGCTGGAGTGAACCGAGATTTGACAGAAAATGACTAGGAGTGACAGAACTGATTTTTGTATTGAGCATCGACATGCATGTGCTATGTTGGAGGCCACTAGAGATAATTGAACGTGTTAGCAGTGTTTTTCCCCAACTTATCTCTTGGAGGAAAGAAGCAAGTCATCTGGTGGTTTCTCGGAGTCTTTGATATTCTTTCTGCAGTCCGGATTATAGCTTCTTGAGTTCCCAGTTGTGGAGTTGTAGGGTCTGGATTCCGAAACTTGTGTTCTGTATTGTTGACTATCGTCAAACAATTACCATATGAGCAATCTAATGACGTGGACTAGCTCGACATTCCCTGGTTTGGCACCCTTTTCAAACTTCAAAATATCCCATTAATGGAGATAAGCCACTTTGGTAATTCGACGTTCAGAAGTTTTGAAGCGTACAATATTCATATCTCCCAGAGGCCCGGACTCCCGGAGTCATTAACCAACACTTTCTCTAATTAACATGGGATTTAGACTTTAATCATTTGGTGTTTCGGCACTTCGGCAATTCGGGGGTTCAGGAGCTTTTCTTTTGAGAATATCCCAGAGTGACAATGTTGCGGAGTGACACGATAGTGAGGACCCACTTCGGTTGTTCGAGGCTCTGCCACTTCGGAGGTTCAAAGAACTATGCTCACTTTGAGTTGAAATTCCCCGGAGTGCTAAACTCTCATAGTCATTAACCATGTTTATCTTAATTAACCTAAGATTAATACTTTAATCATTTGGCGTTTCGGGAATTTTGGACTCTAGCTCTTCAAGGTTTGGGAGTTTTTGAATGCAAATTCTGGATACCTCCTAGATGGATGATCTCTCGGAGTGATGCGGTAGTTCATGGATTCGACGTTTTGGCATTCGGGAGTTTTTGACAAAGATGAGCTCCGACACCCAAATGTCAAAGTCGCGGAGTGAAGTTTGTGTAACTCTGCGATTAAACCTCGAGTCTTTCTGGAACCCCAAATGTACGAGATTCGTTGATCTGAGTGGCCTATTGGATCTCCACCATTGCAAATTTAACATGTTTGTTCTCACAATTTGAGCCTAAAATTGACTGCTCCTAATTGTTTTGTTTTGTCCACAGGTGTTCCCTGTGCATACAAAGGACTTGGACGATCCGTTGCATGCTCAATTAGTGATAAACATGATGACAAGTATTTTGAACTCAAACCACAACATGCAATTATCCTTCAAGAAAATAGACAAAGTTTATGCAAGGAATCAGTCAAGAAAGATAATGATGAAAACCAAGCCATTTAGAAATGGGAAACTAACATGGCTAACCAAAAGATGAATGATTTTTATGAAGGCATGGGAAAATGAGAGAGGAGGGGTAGGGGTGTAGACCTAGGTTACAACATGTTCAATGTAGATACATCAAATAATTTTATAGTTATATTGGTCATATCCTTTTTCAGTGGTCCATGGGGTTCAAACCATTGACCCCAATTAATGTATATATACCCATTACATCTACGTAGGAAGAATCATCCCATGCTCAAGCTGAGGTTGATAAAGAAACCAATTTTTTTTAATGGATCCAACACATTTGGCAATAAGTTTATGATATTGTGTAGAAATCCAATGCCAATTACAAGTAGCACCATGATCAACATCAGGTTCCACACAAGTTTTAGTAAGGTATGGTTGCATTTATAGAAAGAGTGCCTCATAAGACCCCGTCAAAAGCTCTGCCCACTCCAATATGGGTCTTACACCATCACCAAGGCTATGGGTGAGAATGATTTTGAATTAAGTATTCCCCTTTTCCTTGGCTTTCATCTTGTATTTAATGCAGGGATACTTTGGCACCATATTTTCCACCACTCTTGGAAAACATAGAGGTGGTTGATCCCTTGGCACCTTCAGGGATCAATCTTGATTGCATTAAGAAGGATAAATTCAATGAAATTATGGACACCAATATGAAGAGCACCCCCCATTAGAACATCCAACTCTATCAATTCATCAAAGTAGGGAAACTCCTTCACCAGAGAAAGTGGCTCACCAAGAATCAAATTCAACAAAAGTTTATCCATCTGATGGAGGAACTTGATGAAATGGGAGCCATTTCTTCCTATGGGGAAATGAATAATCCAAGTGAATACTATTGGCCACACACCTATTCCACTGACTCATAATGGTTCTACATCTTGACAGTGCTACTACATTTTTTTTAGTCTCAAACTTTCGATGTGTTTTTTGGGCATTTCCATTGCATTTTTGGCAACTGACATAGGACACTAAATATTTGATTGTTTATCCTAAAAAATACATAAATAAGGGATTAATATTTTTTAAAATCCAAGAAATTCCCTAAATGGAGTTTCTATGAAAAAGTTGTGTCCTCGAGATGTCGGCATATCAACTAGCCTCATTGGGGCCCACATTCTTTTGCCACGTCATTTTTCTAGGGTTAGAGTTTTGGGGAAATATAAATGACTTGGGAAAACGAAAGGTTAGAAACAACGTGCTAGTGTTTCTTAATGGCATGTGTGCTAGAGGCATATGATTCTGATAAATATGTAGATGCATATGGTCAATCTTAATGGGAGAATGTTATGGTCAATGTGTACAATTCCATGATGAAGAATAAAACTTGGAATTTAGTTTCTCAACTGCAAGGAAACAATGAGATGAAATGTCGATGGGTCTATAAGATAAAATGCACATCTAAAGGTGTTGTTGAGAGGTGAGAGGCATAAGGCTTGACTATGCCAAAGACATTTCCCTTGTTGCAAAGAGGAACTTTGTTTAACTAATTGTTTTAGTTGTTGCTTATTTTGGATGGGAGGTACATCAGATGGATGTCAAGAGTGTTTTCTTACATGACAATCTCACTAAGAAGATTTATATGGAGCAACCCCCAAGCTTTGAGAATGATGACAGTCAACTAAAAATATCCTTATATGGTTTGAAATAAGCTCGCAGGGTGTGGTATGAGAACATTGACCTATTCTATCTTTATTTTGGTTTCTAACATTGTCCATCAAATCACATTGCTTATGTTTTACATGTAAATGATAAACTTTAATTGTTGCACTATTTGTTGATGATTTAGTCATTGTTCAAGGTAGTGTTGATCTAATTTTGGGTTTGAAGAAATGGTGTAAATGATAAACTTTAATTGTTGCACTATGTGTTGATGATTTAGTCATTGTTCAAGGTAGTGTTGATCTAATTTGGGGTTTGAAGAAATGGTTAACATATACATTTGAAATGATTGACCTCGCTCTATTGCATTTTTTATGGTCATCCAAGTCTTGCAAATGGTTGGTGATATCTTTAATTTTCAACCTAAATATGTGATAAATATGATTGTGGAGATTCAAAATGGAACACTATAAACTATGTGCTACACCTTACTAGCGGGGAGCAATGTTGAATAAGAAGTGTGACTCTTCGAAAGTTGATGCTACACGCTACAAGAACCTTGTTGGTAGTCTCATTTATTTAACCCACAGTCAGCCAGATATTTTCTTTATTGTTAGTGCAATATCTAGGTTCATGTAAGATCCAAAGGAGAGCCATTTGAAGACTGCAAAGACAATTGTTTGTTATATCAAGGGTACTTATCAACATGGTATAAAGTATTGTAGTAAGAATTTGAACCAATTAATTGGGTATATCGACTTGGATTGGGCTAGAGATGGAGATGGAAAGAGGTTGACTTCTAATTATGTGTTTCATCTTAGATCTGAACCAATAGTCTAGTCTTGTAAAATGAAAAAGGTGGTCTCTCTAACCACAAAGGCTAAATATAGAGGTGCAATTTTTGCGAGCATAGAGTTAGTGTGGATTCACAAACTAATGGGTAAGCTCAAATTCCCCATTGAGTCGTAAACAATAGTCTATTGTGACAATCAAAGTACAATATGAGTAATAAAAACCGTGTTGCTCACTGTAAGATGAAGCATGTGGAGCTTCATGATCATTATATGAGATTGTTTATATAATGAATTGTTGTGTCTGTTGTTTATTGCAAGACAGATGATCATATCGTTGATATCTTTACGAAGCCAATAACAAAAGCTATGTTTGTGAAACTTTGAGTTATACTTGGGCTTTAGGAAGCTACAATTATAGGGGGTATACAAAGATAATTTCAGCTCTTGAATCTCCAAAGAGTTGTGTTGATGAGAGGGTGTTGGAACAATAGATTCATCTCACCTTTAGATATTCTAGAGGCAGTCAATGTATAGTCAAAGGTCAACTTGAGAGTCAACTAGAGAAGTTGATTGGATAGATGATTGGTCGGTCAAGCCAACCTAAGGTGGTCTCAACTCAGTTTACTAGTGTGCAAGTTGAGGCAAAAAAGCAAGAGATTTAGTTTCCTAAGGTGATCAAAGTTGACTATGTAAATTCCTCAATCTAAGGAAGTTAGCTATACTTTGGGATATATGTAGATGATCTTATGGATTGATCTATCAAGGAATCATGCATGATAATACATTAAAGTTTTTAGGTAAATTGTGTGTGATCGTTGTATGTTGAGTTGTGCGTCAATACTGTAATAGTTTCTTTATACACCACCTAGTCTTGGATTTTTTAACTCTTCACTTTTGCAATTTTCCCATTCTCCAACACTTATAAAGAAGCTTGGATTAAAAGGTATCACCTCCAAAAGACAAGTGACAAGGTCAAATCACCCAACACCCCCTTTCCTCTCCCCCTTTTATGGCATGAAAGTCCTCTTGTTGCTTCCTCAATCAACCTCTTATGGATATTATTAATACATTTCTTTTTTATACATGTTTTTACATAAACATAATCACACCATAAAAACATAACAACCACATCAACATCCTATCTCGTTATTGCAACTCATGAGCATTCACTAATCTAGTCTTGGCCTTGGACTGTGCATTATACATATTTATAATGCATTTCACATTTTTACAACAAGGAATCATTATAACTTAGCGTACAAACTTAACTTCTATCACATAAATCATATCATACAAATAATACATAGTTTAACATATTACAATTCAATAGTCAAAACAAGATATTACACTTACCCTCATGTATGAGGTGAGGCTGGGGGAGTTATTAGGGAAAACTCTTATTAATCATTCCCTAATAATGAGGGTAAACAAGATACTACACTTACCCTCATGTATGAGGTGAGGGTGGGGGAGTTATTAGGGAAAACTCTTATTAATCATTCTCTAATAATGAGGGTGGGGGAGATATCAAGGGAAACTCATATTAAGCATTCCCTAATATCTTTCGCCACCCCCACCAATGCTTAATATAAGTTTTTCCTAATAACTCCCCCTACCCCCACCCCCACCCTGCATGAGGATGGGGCAGTTATTAGGGAAAACTTTGTATTAAGCATTCCCTAATATCCCCACCCTCATGACCTTCATCTATGAAGGTGGGGGGAGATATTTGGGAAAACACGTATTAAGCATTCCCTAATATCTCGCCCCACCCCCACTCTCATGTAAGGTGGGGGTGAGGGGAGTTATTAGGGAATGCTTAATATGAGTTTTCCCAAATATCTATATGAGGGTGGGGATGGGGGAAGATATTAAGGAATGTTCCACCCTACATGAGGGTGGGGGTGAGAGGAGATATCAGGGAACACTTAATATGAGTTTTCCCCACCCTCATACCCCCCACCCCAACCCTTGTACCCCCTGCCACATGAGTGAGGATGAAGGTGGAGATACTAGGGAAAACTAATATTAAACATTCCTTAATATCTCATGCCACCCCACCCTCATGTAAGGTGGGGTTGGGGGGAGATATTAGGGAATGCTTAATATGAGTTTTCCCTAATATATGTATGAAGGCGAGGGTGGGGATGTGGGGAGATAATGAGGAATGATCCACCCTACATGAGAGTGGGGGGGGGGGGGATTATTAGGGAATGATTTATATGAGTTTTCCCTAATATCTCCCCCCACCATATGAGGTTAAGGGTGCGTGTAGAGGGAGATATCGGGGAATGGTTAATACGAGTTTTCTTTAATATCTCCATCAACCCTCATAAACACCATATGAGAGTGGGGATGGGGGGAGATATTATGGAATGTTTAATATGAGTTTTCCTTCATTTCTGCCCACACCCACATATTAAGTTTTCCCTAATATCTCCCCCAAGAGTGGGGGTGGGAGAAAACTCATATAAGCATTCCTTAATATCTCCCCCCACCCTCCAGGGAGATATTAGGGAATGCTTAATATGATTTTTCCCTAATATCTTCCTCCACCCCCACCCTCAAGAGAGATATTAGGGAATGCTTAATATGGGATGGGGGGATATATCAAGGAATTCTTAATATGGGGTGGGGTGGAGATATTAGGGAAAACTCATATTAAGCATTCCCTAATATCTACACCCACCTCCACCCTCATATATGATGGAGATATTAGGTAATGCTTAATATGATTTTTCCCTAATATAATCCCCCACCCCATATTAAATTTTCGCTAATACCCCACCCCACCCTCATATATGAGGGTGTGGGTGGGGGGGAGATATTAATGAATGTTTAATATGAGTCTTCGCTAATATCTCCCCCCACCCCCACCATGTGGGGAGGGGGGCGAGGAGGGGGGGTAATGGAAAATGATATTAAGAAATGTTTAATATGAGTTTTTCCTAATATCTCTAGCCACCCCAACCCTCATAACCCTGCCCTTTTAAGTTTCCACTAATATCGCTCCCCATCCCCCCACCCTCATATATAAGGGTGGTGGTGACAAGGGATATTAAGGAACATTGAGTATGAGGGTGGAGATAGGGGTACGAGGAGATATTAGGAAAAACTCATATCAAGCATTCCCCAATATCTCCCCCAACAACCACCCTTGTGTATGAGGGTGGGGGTCGGGGGAGATATTGAGGAATGCTTGATATGAGTTTTCAATAAGTTCTCTCCCCGCCAAGGTGGGGGTGGGGAGAGATATTAAGGAAAATCATATTAATCATTTTATAATATCTCCCCTTATCCTCATGTACGAGGGTATGTATTCCTAGTAACTCCCATCACCCCCACTCTCATGTATGAGGGTGGAGGTGGAGGGAGATATTAAGGAAAACCATATTAAGCATTCCTTAATATATCCTCCCACCCTCATGTATGAGGGTGAGTTTTCCTAATATTTCCTATCACCTCCACCCTTATGCTTAATATCTCCCCCCACACCCACCCTCATATATTAGGGGAAAATTCATATTAAGTATTCTCTAATATCTCCTCCCACTCCCACCTTCTCAATATGTGTATGAGGGTAGGGGTGGTGGGAGATATTAAGAAAACTAATATTAAGCATTCTCTAATATCTCCCCTCACCCCCACCCTCTTAACATGAGTTTTCCCTAGTATCTTCCCCCACCCCATCCTCATTCATGAGGGTGGGAGTGGAGAGACATATTAGGGAATTCTTACTATGATTTTTTCTTAATATCTCTCACCACCCCCACCCAACCTCATACATGAGGGCGGGGATGGGAGTAGATATTAGAGAATGATTAAAATGAGTTTTCCCTAATATTTCCTACCACCCCCACTAAAGCATTTTACATGAATGTAAAGCTCGAAAAAGATATTAAAAAATACTTAATATGCTTTTTCCTTAATATACCCCACACCCCACTCCAATTAAATTAGTTCCTCAAAACAAGAAACTACACTTGGACAATTCAATTAAAATAACTCCAAAGTACTAAATGTATGTTGCAAGTTCTATCTTTGCAGACTCGAAGCTAAGCTTGTTAGGACGCAAAAGGTTAAGACTAAACTCACTACTTTTAGAATTCGTATCCACACTATTTTACTTCTACGATTCTACTAATTGTGTAACTTGTATAATTGCACCAATCTACGTCAGCTGATACCATATTAGATCTATTAGTCATCCAATTGGGAGAGTATACTCTTGTTGTGCAGTTCCTCGAGCATATCTACTTGGAAATTGAAATGGAAGGTCTCAAACTCGTGGGGACAAAACTAGCCTATTTAATATCATGCCAGATGTCCCTAGAAGAATAAAAGTGATTGACTGCTCATTGATGTGAGACAATATTGTTTTTTTGCCTAACAAGATTTTTGACATGCTATGCTCCTATCATGTTAGGAGACAACAATTAAGTCCCAATGCAAGATGTATAGACCCCTGTAGTCATGCAGCTCACAGTGCGTGGAAATCCCTAGATGCCTTTTTAAGAATGGCTTGAAGTCTGATGTCTGTTAAGGGCCAATCTTAAGATATTAGTTTGGTCTCTGGATACCGGTTTCGGTTTAATCTCATTTCAGGTTGAATCTATTCTCTGGTTAGAAAGATTTGTCCTGAACTGGCTTTGAAGTTGTTTTCAGGCATTGACTTAGGTGAAGCAGTTTCGGTGTTGTCTTGTTATTTAGATGATGTGAATGAAAGGGGAGCTTGTGTATCTCGATAAAATGAATTTTCAGCGAAACTAAGCCTATGATATTGGATTCTGTCCAAATTTTGCAACAAATAATGTTTACTTAATATAGTACAATGCTGAATCAGAGCATGGCCACAACAGTAGAAATATGGAAGTTCATAGTAGTCATTGTTACCATTATAAATATTTTAAAATTAAATTTGCAAGATCTCATCTTACAGACAACTTATTACTAACAATGTTCAAGAATATGAAAACTGATAGCTTCACTAAAGAGGCTCCCCGCTAAGCCAGCGTTGATAGAAAGCAAATGCTTCCCGAGGCTTGTATTCTGGAACCGTATGACCAGAGCCCTGTACATAAACAAACATTATCAACCTCGGTCATAGAAAAACAG
>JZKD02S1771392.1:0-10568 GCA_000966675.3 Picea glauca
TTGATAATTTATGTTTCACTTGGTTGTTTAAAATTAATTAAGCAATTATAGTGACCAACACACATGTGTTCGATGTCGAGACCTCTATTCACATATTAGGATTTTTGTTTTACCTTGGTTTCCATTTTTGTCACTAGTGGAATTCCTTATCTATGTTAGTAGCTTTAATTATTGTTTTTTTCTCAAAGAGTCTCCTTCATGCACTATTTTCATCTGGCACATCCAAGAGACATAATCTATGGTAAAATTTTCAAACTTTCTTTGGGTAATTTCCACCTTCAATGTTAGGTGTTGTATATGGATAGAAAGGAGCAAGGGAAGACACCACAAGAAAATCATTGAAGGTTGAAAAAATTGTTCACAATATCAAGTATATTCATCTGTAAGTATAGGAGATAATTAAAAAGTCATAGGAAAAGTACAAGGCCTAGTATAATTAGCACATAGTTGATAAAACGTGGAAAATTAGTAGAGCATCATTTCATAATAGCAAGTCACCAAAGTATATTTTAGAGGTAGATCTGATCCATTCGAGGGTCATTTTTAGGTATTTGTATTCCTAGTGTTGGCCCTTGACCAAGTTTTGGGATAATTTTGGTCATGTTGACCTACTTTGGGACTTCGATAGCCAATCGAAGGTGGAGCGCAAGATGAAGCAGAGATCACGGGATCTCGGCCCCCTTTTTGGGTTTTTGGGATAATGTAACGACAAAGGGATGTCGGCCCATGGGTTTACCCATGTTTAGGCCTATTTTGTATATATAAATAGATCCCTAGGCTAGAAAGAAGTAGTAGAGCATGATCTATGTGGTCAGAAATGCTAAGGCTAAGTGCTAGAGTGAATTGTAAGTTCTTTGTGCCTGTGTGAGACTTGCAAAGCTGATTGCAAGTCGTTGTAAGAAGTTGTGGAAGGTTTTGTGCTATAGCACAAGGAAGAAGGATCTAGAGAGTTGCACGGATCTTTTGTCCTGTGCGGAGTAAGGGTTTTGAAGGCTTTGTGATTGTAACAAATTGAAGACACTAATAAAGAAGAAGAGGTGGTGGACGTAGCCCCAGGGTGGGGGTGAACCACGTAAACATTGTGTTGTCTTGCTTTGTGCCTTGTCTTGATATGTTTATGTATTCTTTTGCTAAGTGCTTTGAGATAACTAGATAGATCTGATGATGCTTAGTGCTAATGATGTGTAAAATGATAGATCTGATATATATGGATATTCTTAGTGCTCGATCTTTTAGATTTGATCTACCTCCTTATGTTAAGAGATTTCATATGTTAAGATCATTGTGATTGATGTGAAGCTTTGTTTTACCAACGTAATTGTTATCGATTATATATCAAGGAACTATCAGTGATAAGTGATTAATTAAGTGTTCTAATCACATATCTGTGTCCCAGATAAGGTTGCAGACACTTGAGTCTTGCAATTGCCCCTAACTCTACCTCGGGTGAGACTTCATCTTCTTCGCAGGTGTTTCTGAAAGGGTCAGTAGTTGGGTTTTGTTGGTGTGTTGTTGTAGCATTGAACCCTGGGTTTTCCCCTGTGCCAATAAATGGTTCCATTGTTGGGACTTGAAACTATGATTGTTGGGAACTGAGGAAGAAGAAGCTTTGTGCAAAGATTCGACCTGAAAATGTGATTGTTGGGAACTAAGAAGAAGAATCTTTGTGAAAAAGGTTAACCTGAAAGCCTTGTGTGAAGATCTTTGCCCTAGTGTGCAATGTTCTACTTGGTCTATAAAGCTCTGTGCTGAAGAAAGAAGCCCAATCTGAAGAAAAGAGGTAGGATCTGATGGAAAGAAGCAAGGTATGAAAGATTTGTTCTCTAAGAAAGGTAAAAGAGAGGACATCTGATTAAAAGAGGTAATATCTGTAATCTATGTGCTCTAATAAAGTTAAGAATAGTAGAAAATTTCTGGATTTGAAAGATTTGTGCTCTGAAGAAGTAAGATAAGTGAAGTTTTTCATTTCTAAAGCATCGATCTAGGTATGTTTGATAGATTTTGTCCTAGCTTGGAAACTAGGGTAATAATAGATGAAAGAAGGTTTGATATGAATAGATCCGATAAGAATAGTGAAAAATATGTTATATCTATGCATAGAAAGAATGTTTGGACTAATAAATGGATGCAGGATCATAGAAATATTTTTTTGCAGGTTAGCTACCATGATTCTAGTGCACAATACAGAAGAAGTTGGGGATAATTTAAAAGGAAGAGAGGACTAAACCTTTATTATAGTTGTAGAAAACTGGGACTTCTGGCTAAGGAATTCCCTAGTACAAGACCTAATTGCCTCTGTTGTAAGGCTTTAGACCATGAAGTGTTGGATTTCCCTAGAATGATTTCTAAGCTTGAAGGAATGAATATAACCCAAGAAACCCCTAAGGTAGATCCATAAACTAAGATTATGGTAGAACCCTAGACAAAATCAGAGAAAGTATTTCTACATATGAAAGAAACATTGAATGATCACCGACATGTCTACTTATCATAGATCTTCAAAGTGAAAGAATGCCTCGAAGCAAGAATGGGAGACTTTGACATTGACTGTGTTCTGGGTAAAGAAACACAGGTGAATATTATGACATAAAGAACTTGGGAAGCTATAGGGAGGCCTGCTATGATTCCATCGCTAGGAGAATAGGGTTATTTAGAGGAAAACTAGTGAACCTATGTGGAAAGCTCACTCAAATACCTATAAGTGCCAATAGAACTTCGAAAGAAGAATATTTTGAGATTATTAAATTTATTGGAGACAGCGCCCCATTTACCATGTTACTAGGAAAATCTTAGATTGACAAAGATCAAGCTAGACGAAAGGAAGACGAAGAAGTTTTGGAGCAGAAGGAACAAGAGTTAAAAGATTTCATGATCCAGAGGATTGCACACCTAGTTCAAGAACATGAGAACATATCGAAGATACTTAACACCGGAGACCCAGATGTCAAAGTTACAAGAGAATTAGAAGACCCACAGGAAACTGAAGTACCTATCCCAGATAAATAATAAGTATTACCCCTGAATCATAGGAATGTCTCTCAATAGGGCATAGTGACTATGTCCAAACAAGAGAAGAATCATAATGGAAAACGGACTACCGAGATGAAGCTCACTTGAAAGAAGGCTAGGAAGCTAAGCAAGAAGAGGGATAAGATTGAAAAGTTATAGAAGGTTCCAGAGGGAACCTCACAGGAATAAAAATTTCAGAATTGGAGCTTCGTCGGGATATCAGAACAATGACATATGGAACTTCATCGTGGTGAAACAATATAGCCATTGGGGATGATATATTTGTTCACCTGTCTCTTTGAATGGGTTAGAAATAATTTACAAGTCATCACTAGACCGTTGGACCATGCCACAATGGACAAAACAACGTTAATAAAGGCCCCATACCTGTTACAAGCGGGTCGTTGTTGAGTTTCCTATTTATTCCATCGCACCATGCACCAAGTACATTTTTTCTAACTGATAATTTGAGCCCGCAACCTAAGATTATTTTTCACCGTGATCATCACCTCGTTCCCATATCTTTCATTGCAATAGTTGCATTAATCCCAAACTAGATATAGTTAATCCCAAGTGTGTATGTTGGATGAGCTCGGCACTGCAGAAAACATTATTAAGGACATTCTAATTGACTTGATGGATTAGAGAGACATGTCAGAGTGAGGGTTATCTACAGGTGTACAAGCTTTATCCATGAGAATCGTGCAAGCATCCTCATCAACTTCTCGAGCTGGACCATCCCGACCGATAGATGAGAAGCGAACCAAGCACAAGGATGATGTCACAAATGCTAAACTAATCCCGAGCATACTAACTTCTTATATTCCACCCCTGAGCGGCATGATAAATCGAGATAGTTCACCCAAAGACTTCAAGTACCCTTTGGTCATGACGTACCTCCCGAAAGGGATATGCGAAGTTCACATAGACCAAGATAAGATTGCAGCACTGAAGTTTAGTGACTTCAACCTCAGTGATAGGAAGATTTACAACATGCTCGCTCCATACAAGTACCTAACGAAGACAAAAGAAAATAATTCAAAGATTGTCCCTCAATCTTGGACCCAAAACCTTGCGCAGTCCACACTATTGAACGTCATGAAGATTCCTCACTTCGGACGACACCAGGAGGTGAATGCATGTGTAAAGATACTACTCTCTTGCTACCACGAAGGTTACTTATGGTTAAACTGTCGCATAACAGTGGGTCCAAAATTAATCAATCAGATCACGAGCTTAAGTATGCAAGGCCCTGACCCGCAGGATTTTACCCTAGCAAAACCATAGATAGAGCATTAAGACAGAATATCAAAGAGACTTATGGCAATGTAGAGAAGGGCACACAAGGCTACAAGGTAGCCTCTATTCATAGCGGTGCAATGTGCCTAGCCTGTTAGTTGACCGCAAGGAAACTAGTTCGCAAGAACCAACCAACCCAAGTGACTGGATTTGTAGTCGACCTTGCAGGGAAGTGCGCAGAGAGCCTACAAATGAATTGGTAAAAGTACCTGGTGAACTAGCTAGAACTAGACTGCAGGGAAGCACAAGACCAAGGGTATGAGTTCTACTTCAGCTGGCTTCTCATACTAATCGCTTTCGTCACATGGGAGATGATGGAAGGTGCGACCTTCCCAGACATTGAGCCCTTTGAACCACTGGTCACGAAGTTCAGTATGTTGTGGTACTCAAATGACATGAGCAAGCAATGGTATTCAAATTCCATGTTTCACACTTATTACAACCAATTGAATCTAGCCATCCAATCTTAGCCACACATGACCCCAAATACACTCCATAGGTTTAGGCCATTGATGAAATTTAGCGTAGACCACCATTTCATCTATATTACAACGTGCACTGATGCTCATAAACAACAACTACGATCCTACCACAATTTGATAGAGGAAGACATCGAAGAGATCACCAAGGAATGTTCAACGAACCTCCTCATCCTAGCAGACCCTACAGAAATCTCTGACATAGGAAGCCCAAAAACTGTGTCGGATACACCAGGGTTGAGCAAGACAAAAAAGACTGAAGAGGTTCACGACATAGAAAACACATATGTAAGGAATGCTTCCATCTCACCAGATGAAGGGGGTGATAGTGAAGAGATAGAAGGCACAGAAAATAGACAGAATAAAGGTGAAGTACCACCGCCTATGAATGAAGAGGACTCCTTGAAGAAAAGGAAGGTTTCACCTCTGAAACCTTCTTCCCAAAAGAAACCTAGAACCCCTATAACTAAGATGCAGACTACCCTCACTTCAAGTGATTTGAATTTCATCATTGCAACCCTGAACGATGTTGCATTGGAGATAGTACAAAAGAAGGAGGCTAAACAGGAGAAAATGTATAATCATATTGAGATCGAGATCCAAGGGGTGCAACAAGGATTACAGTCCAGCCATGCAGTCTCCAGTGTGCCTCTAACAGTTGGAACACCAGAACTAGGAGATGAGCCAACTCAACTACACCAGATTGTTGATACAGTCAAAGATCACCTTCGACGAGCTCAAAAAAAAATAGCGCAAGCCACCCAGGAGTTAACACAAGTACATGGAGTACTTGTAGAGAAATGGAACACTTCATAATGAGAGAAGCTTTCTCTCTAGGAACAATTCAATGAAGAGAAATCCCAACTGCATACAAAAAAGGAACAGTTGCTCGTAGAGCAACTTGAAGTAAGGGAAATGGTCAACAAAGCACTCCGCTCTATGACAGTTTTCGAAGTACAGGCTGAAGAGAGAATTCCCCAGTAGATGGCATAGCTTGAAGAAGTAATCTAGAAGCTACAACAGCGCATTATAGTTCTATAGCTTTGCACTCTGCACGAGACCCCTCAGAAGATAAGAGACCAGTGAGAAGAAACTGGTCACAGTGCAGTCAACAGATTAAAATCTCTTGCATTGGGGTGCAAGCAGCTAAGTAACTGCAGTGCTCATACCTATGAAAACCTCACTGAGAAAGAAGAACTATAGACATTTGAGTCACAACTCTGAGAAGCAAAGAAGCTCATAGATACACTTCAGATGTAGTTGAAGGCCCTATCGATCGTAGACAGAATGAAGATTTTTCATGAGAAACGCACCGCCCAATAGAAGATCCATATGATTTAAATCCGAGTTATGGAAGTAACTCAATGACTTCAACCCGTGCAAGACAAGGCATGCCTGTTGTTTACAGAAGTCGATAGCCAAGGATCACAACTCAAACATGTTGTCATTGCATCAAAACATCACCTAGAAGGGCCCGTGAACGATACAACGATCCAGGAGTTCACTGAGAAAGATTCCAAAGAAAAGCAGCAATTCGAAGCAACTCAAGCCAAGCTCGATGCCTTCGAAGCATAACTGATCAGACCTAAGTGACTCAAGATGAGTCACAGGTGAGTTTTGGGAGCCTGTTGGCCCTTGACCAAATTTTGGGAAAATCTTGGTCATGTGGACCTATTTTGGGACTTCAACAACCAGTCTAAGGCAGAGCGCAAGATCAAGCAGAGATCATGGGATCTCGACCCGCTTTTGGGCCCCTTTTTGGGTTTTTTGGATAATGTAATAGGAAAGGGATGTCAGCCCATGGGTTCACCCATGTTTAGGCCTATTTTGTATATATAAATAGATTCCTAGGATAGAAAGAAGTAGTAGAGCATGATCTATGTGGTTGGAAGTGCTAAGGCTATGTGTTAGAGTGAATTGTAAGTGCTTTGTTCCTGTGTGGGACTTGCAGAGTTGAGTGAAAATTGTTGTAAGAAGTTGTGGAATGTTTTGTGCTATAGCGCAAGGAAGAAGGATCTAGCAAGCTGCGTAGATATTCTTAGCTATACGGAGTAAGGGTTTTGAAGGATTTGTGCTTGTAACAGATTGAAGACACTAATAAAGAATAAAAGTTGGTGGATGTAGCCCCATGGTGAGGGTGAACAACATAAACATTGTGTTGTAGTGCTTTGAGATAACTAGATAGATCTGATGATGCTTAGTGATAATGATGTGTAGAATGCTAGATCTGATATATATGGATATGCTCAGTGCTTGATCTGCTAGATTTGATCTACCTCCTTATGTTAAGAGCTTGAATATGTTAAGATCATCGTGATTGATGTGAAGCTCTGTTTTACCAGCGAAGTGGTTATTGGTTATATATCAAGGAACTAGTAGTGATAAGTCCTTTATTAATTATTCTAATCACATATCTGTGTCCCGGCTAAGGTTGCAGACACCTGAATATTTCAACTGCCCTTGCCTCTACCTTAGGTGAGACTTCATCTGCTTCACAGGTGTTTCTAAAAGGGCTGGTAGTTAGGGTTTTTTTGGTGCGTTGTTGTAGCGTTGAACCCTGGGCCTGCCCCTATGCCAACACCTGGTACAAGAATTGTTTCCACAAATCATTCTTTTTTATTAGTATCCACAACCCTTTTGTAGTTAGGGCCTGAGAGAAAGTTAATAGGCCTTTTAAATCCTAACCCCCTTTTGACTTTGGCTAAGATATCAATTCTCATTTGACAAGGGGAGTGTTTCTTTTTTCTTCCTTCCTAGACCATAATTAGTAAAAGTGCTTATTCTTTATATTTTTCAACATCAATTAGGGGATATAATAAAGATATAGACAACACTTTTAATGCGAAACAATATTCCAATCTGAGAGATCCATCTATTACACCAAATACCTATTTTTTTTTAAATTTTCATATATCCATAGCTAGTCCTTGAAATGTTAATTGATAGATTTCAAGATAAATCATAGGTATTGGAAACATTCCTCTATCAATCCAACAATTAAAGGGAGAAATTTTAGCATCATTTCTCTAACGATTTTCTTGAAATATGGAGGATTTATGGGTATTTATTTCCATTGTAGTTCAAGAGGAGAAGATCTCCAACATATGGTCCAAGCATTGTGTTTCTTGGATCATGGCTCTGCTAAAGAGAAAAATGACATCTACAAATAGAATGTGGGATATGTGAAAAGACTCAAAAAAATTTACTCCTTTCAATGACCTAGCCTGAATCTCATGATGTATATACCTATTGAAATCCTTGAGAACAATAACAAAAGCTAAGGGGAGAGGAGGCTTCCCTATCAAAGAATTTTGGTTGGGAGTAAGAAAGGGGAAGATAATTCATCTATTAATACTGCATATGATACATATTAGAAACATTCTTCAATCCAATTTTAGAATTTCCCCAAGAACCCCACATAAGTGAAGATAAGGAGGAAAATATGATTTACTTAATCAAAATCTTTGGATAGGTTTAGTTTAACCACAAAGGCATGTTTTTTTTTACCATGGATAATAACCCAAGAGTATATCCAACAATCCACAAGCGAGATATACTAGAAACTTATGACTTAGCAAGGTTTGAGGTGTCTTGAAGCCCAAAGAGGTGGAACTATATCCAAGGGGTCATTTACCCTTCTAGCCTTATCACAATGGGACACCATGTACAGACTCTTACCCCCTCTGGATTTGAACCTATAACCTCCGAGGAGGAAACACATGTTTTTAAACATTAGTCCCACTGAAGTTGTACAACCACAAAGGCATATTAGGAGTTTGTTTTTATGGTGTACAAGGTCTCTTAAGCTACCACTATAGCATCACACCCCCCCTACACACATATAGACCATTTTATTCAAGCTTAGTTATTATGATGGTAATGAAGGAACATTGTCAAGGTTGAATACATGTATTCAACATTTTACTTAGATTTATTACAATTCAAAACCCTTTTTTTTTTACTTTTAGTGAGATTATATTTTGTTTAAGCCTCAAAAACATTTCAACCGATAATCAATCAAGGGTATGGAAGAAACCACTTTTCTCTATGGTCTCTAATACTTCAAGAGATTCACCAAAATAAGTATGACATAACTAACTAGTTTGTAATCATAATTTTTTTTAGTTTAGCTATAAATATTTTCCATTTCATTTTATTTCAATTATTTAGCTAATTGCTTTAGATTTAATAAATTATAAAATGAATTTTGAGGTTTCCAAATTAATATGATATCTAAAGGGGTGGTAGACATAGGGGAAACCATTCGAGACACTAAAAGAAATCAAGAAACAATATTCGCTTGGGAACTAGAGAGAAAAATGAATAATGAAGAAGATGTGCTAGAGATTTCTCAAGGATTAGTACTAGTCATGTATAAATGAGTAAAACACTAAAGGAAATCAAGAAAAAATCTTCACTTGGGAACTAGGGAGACAAATGAATAATGAAGAAGAGGTTTTAGTTCTCTATCTAGGATTGGTATTGATTAGGTATAATGTTGTAAAACATGTCACAGTGATAGAAGATTCCTCCAATTCCACTTGATACCTACACTTATGGTCATATCTACAAGATTCATCTAGCAAGAATCATTCACAAATCTCATGTTTTAATTGAGGATTTTAACGTAATTGAATTCTTTCAAGTGCTCCCAAAACAAAACCAGCTAGCTAACACCAAATCAAATGAAGGAGATGAGCTAGGGGAAGGAACATGTCAATATGCTAGGAAACAAATGGAGTTAAACCCACCATGTTCGCTTGTCCTTACTCATTCAATATCAAGTGTGATGACGAGTTTCAATTGCTTCAAGATTATTTGGGAGTTCACATGTGGTTTTGATAGATCTCTCATAGACAATGTGTTAGCTATCTCGACATTAAGGACTTTAATTCCTTTGAGAGTGTCATTTTCCTCCATAAAATCGAAGGTTCATGGATTGAAAATAAAATGATTAGGGGTAAGAAAGGTGTGTATCATTGAGTCCTTAGAGAATCCAAAATCTTCTAAGGATAAGAAGGTCAATTTTTAAAAAATATTTTTGGAGTTCTAAAACATTTTGAATTATTATATAACTTGGTCTTTATGTAATATAATTTCCAAATATTTAATTAAAGTTCAACCCTAATTTAATAAAAAAAAAATCCTTTTCGCCAAAATTTGCTAAACCTTATTTTTTTGGAATCTAATTATTTAGATAAATACATGGGTCATTATTTATATTTATTGTTATAGGTGATAATTAGTAATAATTTTGTGTATAGGGTTATTATTTATATCTATTATTATAGGTGATAATTAGTAATAATTTTATGTATATGATATCTATATTTAATTTCATATCATTGAAAATTAAATAACAATTTAATTAGATAATAAAAAAATTTCAATATTTCATTCTTTATTAATTAGTATTATATTTATTTTTATTTTAAAAATTGTGTAGAATGATTTATTACTTGTGATTGATTTAGTTATGAGAATTAATTTTCATTTAATTAATTTGAAATTACATATCTTTTTGATTTTGTTTTGAGAATTAATTTTTATTTAATCAATTTAAAATTATATATCTCTATGTTTTCTTTAATAATACATTGTTTGGTATTTCTTAAAAATCATATATTAAAAAGAAATTAAAAAAATAAACATTATAGAAAACTAATTCTTAAAATTTTTTACTCATCAATTATGTTTAAATTAAAATTCATACTTATTTGAATTATTATTAATAATCATTATCTCTTGGAATGTACTTCTATAACTAATTTTGAAAACAGG
>JZKD02S1771392.1:11415-31160 GCA_000966675.3 Picea glauca
TATATATATATATATATATATATATATATATATATATATATATATATATTTCGGACACTATCTATTCCTATTTCACAGGAAGAGATAACTCTCGGCGGAGGTTTTAATTTCTTAATTTATTGAAGTACTCTGATTTTGATATTTATTTTCACATATAACAATTTTTTTTAATTTATTAATTTGCTGTAATTTTGAGTCCTTATTATTTATATAGACTAGTTATCATTTATATTATATAAATTTACTTCATCATTCAATATTGATTAAAATTTATAAATATATAAATTATAATTATAAATCGACATCATGTTATATTTTTAAATGAAAAACAGGGATGGACTAATAATATTCACAATCCTCCCTGAGTTATGTCGATACATGGAAGAAGAGATATATTTATTTAATCATATAAGGTATATTTAATTACAAATGTTAACTAGTGTATAACCTATAACTAGTGTCCTATAACTAGTGTTCTCAGAAAATTTCAGCTCAAGACTTAGTTGGAGGTATTTAGACACACTTAAAACAAGTTGTCAGTATTTCTTACCCTATAGATTAGCAAGCTCTCAATGATATACTATAAATGGATAAAACATAAGGGTTTCATTAAGATTATACATCATTTTATATTATAAGTTAGATGTATGTAAAACATGATCTATTTAGATTAAATTATAAATCATTCTATAATACAAGTTAGATTTATGTAGATCATGATCTATTGATATGAAGCTTTGTATTTTCCAAATTTGGTCTTCACTTTGTATTTCATGGAACAAAAATTTGATTCACTAAGTATATGTGAGTTGTAGCTTGTTTTTTTTATTTTGTTTCATTCAATGGATTATAAATGGATGAGGGTTTCCAAGTATATATAGGGTTTTAAGGGGGTTTTCATATTATATTTAGCTATTTAGGATTTGGTTTTGTTAAAAGTCAATTTCCTATTTTAGTTTTTTTGCTTGCCAATAAGGATTTGAGGCTTTAGTAAAGCATGAGTAAAGCACTGCTTGGATGCGAGGTAACTTGTTTCTATTAATTTCATTCAATACATGTCCAATTCATTGTGTCTCTCACTAGAATGTCATTGAACTTTTCTTTGTTTGTTGAGGGATATACTTGGGACTTTCAAGTTGTGTATTTACCAGATAGGATGGAAACCATACTAGGGTAGGAAATATGGGAGATCCTAAAGAAGAAGAACTATTTTCCTTATGAAGTAGAATGATGAAAGTAGTGCTTAGGTTTAGTTTAGCATAGAGTCCAAAAATATCTACAATTTTCACACATAAAAATTTTCAGGTATGGCTTCTCCTTCTTGCTTCCGTCAAAATTTGTCGGTATATTTTGAATTGCTCATTTAATTTTGAGAAGGGTTTTCCACACTCTATATCAATGGTCTAGTATTTGAGAAGCAAAAATGTATATGGCCCACAAAAAAAAATAAAAACAAATCATTAGGGTTTAGTACTTCATGATTCTTATGAACTCTACCCAATAGTTCTAAAGAAAGAGTTTTGCAAAATGGCTAAGGCTGTTGTAAATTGTGTATTTCTTTCAAAAACATCCTTAAATAAGAGTTTAGTAATACATAGCTATCATCAATGCTAACACATTTTAGTTAATCTAAATACAATGCCACTATTTAAGAATTAATGGAAATAGTTTTCTATGGCTAGTAGGCTAGAGAATGTCATTTTCATTTTTTTTAGATGTTTCTTGGAGAAACATGCCCCAAGGTTTGGTTATATAACATATGATTCCTTTCGTTTAAATGTTGGGTTTGAGGGAAATTTATTTAGTTTAAATGGTGGGTTTGACAAGAATTTATTTTTCCAAAATTGTCCAGGACCTGCACTTACCACATCCATTTTGAATTGTTGTTCCATTTTGGGGGAAAATGAAGTAAAACTATTGGTCACTTTACCTTAGAAATCATAATAACAAGGATGAATCCATACATTCCACAAGGTGATGTAAGAGCATCACCAACAAAGAAAAAGCGAAAGACAGTTGGTTGCACTAGCACGCATTTTGAAGAATTTTAATTTTTGAAGAGAACATATCACACAGATCCTTTTGGGAAGAATTGTAATTAAAGAAACCCTTTAATGTTTTGAGGCAGATGATCTCATAAGGGTCATCGGAGAATGTAATCCCTTTTAATGTAGCTGAGTGCAGTACAGATTCGATGTGTTTGATCTTATATGTCTGTCACAAATATTTATTGTAATAAATATTAATAGTTGCTAGCTTTTAATTCGATAGGATATCTCTAGAATGGTTGGAGGTAAGAGCTCAAAGAGCCCCTCTTGTATAAAGATTTGTATTGTTTCCTAGTAGAGTTTGTTGATAGACTATTGAATCTATTGTAGAGGTTGATCTTGGCACTCTAGCTATTTGAGAGTTGTTTCCATTGTAGTTGAGAGTTGAGAGCTACTGAGAGTAGTGTATGAACACATGTATATTTCATTTGAAGGAATATAACAGAGGAGCATTGTCACAAATTTCGGGTATTTCCATGTCTATCTGAATGAACAAATGGTAGACTTTCTGTTATTTTCAATTCTCTATTATTTCTTGTTCTTTTGTTCATGAATGCATTTACATGGCTGAATGTATGATTTTGTGAAGTTTTAAATAAGTTTTGATTGTTTCTCTTCTATGAGCAAGTGCAAGTGTGCATGGGCTCCGCAAGGTGTGTGTTGACAGAGTCTGCTTCGATTCGCAATCTCATAATAGATAACACGACATTTATAGGTGCAAGGACTGCATAGCGTCCACAAGGTGTGCGTGATAGAGTCCATTTAGACTCAGAAATTTATGGAGAAATAAATTGAAGGAAGTATGTCCGCAAGGAGTGCGCGACAGAGCCTTTTGACTTAGAAGTTCAAAAGGATTAGTGGAAGTTTCCCATAGAGAGCCAAGTTGTGGAGGAAGACCTGTGGAAATTCATGCACAAGTCGAGATTCGACTAAGTGTCGAAGAGAACCTCTAAGGAAGAAAAGGTTTGAGAAGAGAATAATCTCAAGAGGAAGAACGATGAGAAAACTTCAAAGGGAGGAGTCCCTTGAGGTTTCCCAGAATCAGTAAATTGAGATCCGTCCGGGAGGGACTAGGATCATTCCAAACCGTTAGATCTTGGCATAGTTTCATGGAGAATTGACCGAGAGGTGTTTTGGCATTTCGGAGTTCAAAGTACTTCAAAGTGATAGAGAGGTGGGATCGTCGAGGTCATGAATTCATGAGGTGAATATTAACAATTGGTTGCAAGGAGACACATGGCAATGGATTAGAGAATCTGGGAGTTAGAGGTCCATAGGAAGTAAGTGTGTAGTAAGTTAAGTTTCATGAAGTCGCAAAACCCGAAGTTCAGTTGGACCGTCAGATCCAAGAAGACACGTAAAAGAGACACGTGAATTCAGAGAAATCTGTTTCGCGAGGAAACAAAGGTCAAAGTTGCAAATATCACCAAATCCCAAAGAAGCGAAGAGATTGGTTTGAGATCACAGTCTGTGGTCACATTAAGGGACGAGTCTAGTGAGAAACTAGTACTCACGAATCAACGTTGCCAAGCACTAAAGAGGGGGTTGCAAGTAGTCTGAACTTGCAGGTGACATCAAGGGGACCTATGTGCGAATAAATCATTCAGGGTTTGGTGAAGGCCCAGAGATATAATTTGGCTCAGTAGCTAAATATCCAAGACCGAGAGGTCAAAAAATCCCCAAGAAGGAAGGGAGTTATGTCATCAGAGTGGCATCAGAGCACATCATAATTTACTTATGTAGGAAAATGAGACAGATAAGTAGGTTGATATCATGAAGTGGTATCAGATACATCATCACAATGTCACCTAGGATATGTGTGGATCCACCTGTAGCAAATAGATATATGAAAAGAGAAATGTGAGAACTCAAAGAAAGGTCGAATGCCATGGAAACAACACAAAGGAGAGCACCTGGTGTTGGAAACGTCTTTGATGCAAAAAATGAAGAAGTGAAGGTTGAAGAAGCTGTAGCGGAAGATGCCGTAGAAGAGAACTTGCTGAAAGAGGTTTTTAAGTTGGGATATAGAGAGAAGATAGATATCCCAATGTATGACGATAATCTCGACGTCGAAGAATTGCTTGATTGGATATGAGCACTGGACAAGTATTTCAACTGTAAAGATATTGACGAGGAGAAAAAGTTGAAACATGTTGTCACCAGTGTAATACCCCAAGGGCATGTCGCAATTGCATTATGAATTGTAATTATGCTTTATAGGCTGGTGAGCCAAGTTTATATAAGTTGGTGGGTTTATGTGATTATTATGCCAGAGAGCCTAAGTGTTGAAGGCCAAGAGCCTGATTTTTGTACATGTAATGATGCACATTATTAATATAAAAACATCTATGTGTGTGGATCGACCATGATGAATGAGTGATGGGGGAATAACATTCCACAAAGTCTTGGTAAGGGAGAGGGGGATGAAAGGTTGGAAGAGGGGCTAAGCTAGACGGTTTAATCCTTGGAAATAATAATTTAATATTATTCCAAAGTGGCGTGAAAGGTATGTTTTGTTTATCCTAAGTCCTGGGAGGGGCAACGCATGTAGCCCTGACGTGTGCAAAAAGAGAACACATGCAACTCTAGGAAAACAATTTTTGACCTAGGCACATGTGGTTAAAAGTTGAAGCATCAACTGAGTTTGGGGTTCCTCCTCCATTCTACCATCGATTTTATGAACTGTGAATTATGTCTTCCCTTTGTATGCATACCCTCACGCAACCCTACAAACTGAACCTGTTTTGCTTTCTTGAGGAGCCAATACACCCTCTATCAAAACCGTCGAGCCTGTGTTCAACCTCTATGTGGATTTCTTGTCACGCATCCCCAAAGCCAAAGCTGTGAGTCTATCCTATATTGCTGGATGGGAAAACCAAATGTTCGTAATTGTTGAGCCTTGTTATGTTGTACCATCTGTCTATCACCATTTTTGGGAAGCTTGTGTCTGTGTTTTCCATGGACTATTGTGGCCACACAATGCTTGACTGTGTGTGGATTGTTGGCCAGGGTATGTTCATGTTGAGCCTCGTGGTTGTCTAACTACGTTGGAAACCGAGTTGAAGAGGTAGGTTTCCAAGCCTATGAGCGACTCTCTCTAGGTGAGAGAGTGCATGGAGGAGGTGAGAAATCCTGGAAGGGGTCCTGTAGTTTCCATAGAGCTCAAAGACTTCTGATCCGGTCTATTTTTGAAGCCCAAGATAAGGGAGGTTAGCAGCCAAAGGACTATCTGGGTGATAATGAAGGTGTATACTCCTGGGGTGGGACAGTCATGTGGGGAACGAGGGTCTATGAGGAGTGGGTGTAAGTGACTCTTGGGAGAGAATCCTTCCTCTGTAACTCTGTGTCTTTCCATTGACCTTTCCTAGCCTAGGATTCCTTACCCGGTGGAGCTTAGTCCCAGCTCAGGGGTGACCTATTTCTGAGAGTGATGAGAAGTATGGTCTAAGACTGGGAGGTTCGTGGAAGGTCTGCACGCAATTGGTGGGATTGCCACAGTTTCAAAGATAAGTATCAGTTGGTGCTTAATATTATGATTTTGCATGTCTGTGGTGCTTATATGTTATCATGTATTTTGTTGTCCATATGAATTATTGTTAATGTACTTGATGAGGTATATTAGAAGTAATCATGTGCTTACTCTATGTTGTTTGGTTAAATCTTTTAATTAGATTTAATATGCATGTTATATTTTTAAGTATGAGAATGTTTCACATAGTAGTGTTTCTCGGAAAGTGGGTTGATGGTCGGGGATGTTACAATATGGTATCAGAGCATGGTTACAACGCTAAGCCTGGATAGGCCATGTTAGTGGAAGTTGAAGCAAGAGTTTCAGAAATAATTTTTGTCGAAGTAGAAAAAAATCGAGTTCTGAGCCAAGGTTTGAATGCTGAGCCTGGATGGGCCGGATAAGTGGTCATTATACCCAAGGTTTCAGGTGGAAATTGTGTGAAAAAGAACCAATTTTTGGACCTTAGAATGTTCTGGAGTGCCAAGGAGTTACTTGGTTGTGTTACGAAGCTTAGGAGAAGTAGCGATATAGTAAAACCATGACATAAATGGTATTGGGGACGTAGAGTAATGTGGGTTATAGGATCTCTTTGGAAGCAAAGGAAAACCTTACGATCCTCAGATTTGAAGAATATGCAAGAGAGTTATCTTTGAAACCTTTTGGAATTTCAGCAATCGGGAGAAACGAGGTGTGTTGATGCATGAACTCCTGATACCTGAAAACATGAAATCCTGAGAAAGATCTACACCGTAGATCGGAGGATAAAAAATTGACCATTGGATCAAGCATAAGGTAGATCATAATTTCAKAATTCARTAATCGGAAGAAATGAGACGTGCGGATGCATGAACTCTCGATGCTCGAACCTCCGAAATGAAAAGCGAGTGGGGTGGGACTCGATGACATCGCTGAAGCTGGTGGCATGGATCTTTCTAGATATACCACATGCCACCACCTTAGTTGGTGAAATATGTACTATGTGGGCCCAAAGGGTAAAGTAGATCAGAATTTCAGATGTCGAAAGATTAGGAAGAAACAAGTGTGGGAATTCCCAAGGTCCGAAGTCCCAAGGCCCTGAAAACTTCCAAGACAGAAGTACCACAGTGGATTTCATCCATTTGATGATGGGTAAATGTGGACCATTGACCTGCCCAACTCTTTGAGTTCGGTAATCGAAAATCCAAGAGATAGTTGTGTGTTCTTGAATATCTGAAGGTTGAAAGCCCGAGTAGCACCTAGTAGTTTAGTGTTTGGTCACGACCCATGATCGCATGGGTTGGGGACTAAGAAAGAGGGGGATATCAACCAAAAGTTACAGATCCGAGAAAATCTCAGAAGATTCATGAAATCGAAAAATTTTCTTAAATCGGATTGGTTTTTAATGTGTGAAATTTGTTAAGGAAAGATGGCCTGAAAAATTATGGTTGTCTAGACATTGTGATTACAGAAGTTTGACGAGTGCTAGAACTGATGAGAATTTCCATGCAGTGCAAAGAAATGGAAGAGGCACATAATTCTTCCAATTCATAAAATGAAGGAGAAGGAATGGAAGTCCACTTGGGAGTTGAAGGATCGAACTCCAATGGGCATGGAAAAGAGATAGATAAGGACGAAAATCTGAGGAAGCATTGAAAAAATGCAGAAAGATGCCCAAACTCGTCGAGCAGATATTAGAAATCTAAGAAAAATCAGGAGAAACAAAGTGAATTTAATTTAAAGTTGTTAAAGAGTTTGGAGAGAATAGAAAATAAGTTGGATAAGGAGAGTGACTTGAGTAGAAGAGGGAGTCACCAAACTTCTGAGGGTATAAGATCAAGGAGTGTTGGTAGACACCATCATCACTCCCAAAGTTTCTCCAAGAGCACACAGTAGTTCAATCCCATCTCCTACCAGAAAGCACAAGAGATCTGGGGTGGATGAATTGAAGGGAAAGATGAAAAAGATTAAGCCTCCTACCTTTGATGGAGAACATAAGAAGGAGGAAGATGTCGAAACATGGTTAGTTGGCATGAGGAAATATTTCCAACTACAGAATTATTCCTCTCATGCAGAAGGAAGAATTGCGATATATCAATTGAAAGGAAAATAATATATGTGGTGGGATCATCTTGTGCAGGTACAACACATTAGAGAGAAAGATATAACTAGGAAATAATTCAAGAGGCACTTCGAGAAGAAGTATTTGACTAAGAGATATTATGACAGAAAGATGAAAGAGTTCTTTGAACTCAAGCTAGGCAACATGACCATTGATGAGTATGAACGTAGGTTTCTAGAATTGCTAAAGTATGTTTTGTTCATCAAAAATGAGACTGTCAAGATTCAAAGGTATCTAAGTGGATTTCCACCTTCCATTGGGGACAAGATCCAATAGGATGACCCCAAGACTATGAAAGAAACAATAAGAAGAGAGAAATGCTTATATGAACAACAAAAAGAAAATCCTACCTTCCAGAAGGGTTGGGAAGACAAGAAGAAGTTTGAGAAAGGGTAGAGGAAGAAAGGAACTAAGTCATCCTTTTTTAGAAACAGTCCTTAGGGACAACCATCTTTTAGAGAACCCAGAAAGGTTGAAATGGGTGGACAAACGCCAAGACAGACACCTATGGAGTGTTGGGGTTGTAAAGGAAACCATAGGTATATATATTTCCCCCACTGAAATGATAAAGCGAGAGCCATCCACAATGTTCAGTAGGTTGAAACAGTGGAGGACATGGGTAGTAGAATTCCAAGGATCTACACAACACTGGACAACAAGCAAGATGAATTTCAATCGCACATGATTGAATTAGAAGGTATGATTAACAACCATTCCTTCTCTATTTTAATTGATTCATGGGCTAGCCATAGTTATATAGATCCTAGAGTGGTGGAAATTTTACATTTAATGAGAAGGAAACATGAAAATTTTTGGTTAGTGCAGCTGGCTATAGGAACCAAGAGGAAAGTCACTGAGTTGGTTGAGTCATGTCCTGTGGACATGACTGGACTATGCACAAAGGATGAATTGAATGTTCTACCTTTAGGTTCTTATGACTGTTTAATTGGGATGGACTGGTTGGAGAAACACCATGCCATCTCGGACTTTCATAACAAGATGTTCACTTTCTGGATGAGGAAGGAAATCAAAAAACAGTCCAAGGAATTCCCAGAGTTGTTGCTATCAGAGAAATCTCATCAATCTAGCTGAAAAAGTGCTATAGAAAAGGATGCCAATTATTTGCATCCCATGTGGAGGAAACACCTAAGGATAAGGTGTAAATTATTGGAGATCATGTAGTACTAAAGGAATTTGAGGATGTATTCTAGGAGGTACATGGATTACCTTTGAAAAGAGATATTGATTTCTCTGTAAAATTGATGCTTGGAGTAGCTCTAGTGTCAAAAGATCCTTATAGAATGAGTACACCAGAGTTGAAATAAATGCAATTGTAGATTCAAGAGCTTTTGAAGAAGGGGTACATATGCCCAAGTGTGTCACCTTGGGGTGCCTCAGTTTTTTTTATGAAAAAGAACGTCAGAATGCTAAGATTGTGTATCGATTTCAGACAACTGAACAAGGTAACTGTAAAGGACAAGTATCCTCTACCAAGGATTGATGACCTCTTCGATCAGTTGAAGGATGCATGGATCTTTTCGAATATAGACATCAGGTCAGGATATCACTAGGTAAGTATAAAGGATGAAGACGTCAGCAAGATCACCTTTAGAACTAGGTATGGTCATTACGAGTTCATAGTGGTGTTGTTTGGGCTGTCAAATGCACCTGTTGACTTTATGTGCTTGATGAATGGTGTCTTCAGGGACTATCTGGACAAGTTCATCATAGTCTTCCTCGATGACATTCTGGTGTATTCCAAGTCAGAGGAAGAGCATGAACAACATATTAATATGGTTTTGCAGGTGCTAAGAGAGCACCAGATGTATGCCAAGTTGAGCAAGTGCTATTTTTATCGGGAGAAGATCCATTACTTGGGGCATATTATTTAGAAGGATGGGATAGCTATAAATTATGAGAATATTTAGGCCATCATGGAATGGTAAGCACCAAGGAATGTGATGAAAGTCAGATCCTTTATGGGTCTAGCTGGCTATTACAGAAGATTTATTGCAGGGTTCTTAAAGATAGCTCACCCTATCACTTCCTTGCAAAGGAAGGAGAAGAAGTTTCAGTGGACAGATGATTGTGAGATAAGTTTTCAGCAATTGAAGCAATTGTTAATCAGTGCTCCAATCTTGAGGATTGCAGATCCAAACAAATATTTCATGGTATGAAAAGATGCATGCAAAGAAGGTCTGGGAGGACTCTTCAGTCATAATGGGTTCATAATTTTTTATGAATCCATAAAGTTGAAAGAGCACRAAAGGAACTATGMAAATAATGATTTGGAGTTGGTWGCCATCATTCACACTCTAAGAAAATGGAGACATTACCTCATGGGAAGGATGTTTGAATTGAGAACAGGCCATAACGGTCTGAATTATYTCTTTGATCAACCAACCTTGAACGCTGGGAAAAGTAGGTGGTTAGAATTCCTCTATGAATACGATTTTGATATCAAGCATATCAAAGGGAAGGAGAATAAAGTGTTTKATGCACTCAGCAGGAGAGTACATGAATTACATGCTAMAACCATTATCATGTATTAGACTGATATAAAGAAAAAAAAATTGGAAGATGGAAGCACCGAATTGCAGTACATGGAGTTGGTAGCAAAGCTACAACAAGGTGAAATTCCACAGAAAGTGGAAAATTATAAGTTAGGGAATGATGGAATACTTCTATACGAGAACCAATTTTATGTACCTGATGTCCAGGGTTTGAAACTTACAATTTTGAGAGAAATGCATAATGTTCCTTATGCTGGGCACCCTGGATATCAAAATACTGTGGAAACATTTAAGAGACATTACTTTTGGCCAGGTATGAAGAAATATATCATTGAATACATCATCATATGTATGGAATGCCAAAACATTTTAAAAGGTGAGCATAGGAACCTAGCAGGGTTGTTGCAGCCCTTACCCATTCTTGAGTGGAAGTGGGAGGTAGTGACAATGGAATTCATCATAGGATTGCCTAGAACAGGCAAGGAGCATGATTCAATCATGTTGGTGGTGGACAAGCCTACGAAATCTACCCATTTCATTATGTTAAAGACTAATCACAAGGCAACGAAGGTTGCTGATAATTTTATGAAGTAAGTGGCAAAATTGCACAAAATTTCCAAGACAATTGTGTCTGATAGGGACCCGAAATTTACCTCAAATTTCTGGAAGGGGTTATTCAAGGGATTCAGAATGCATCTGAATTTAAGTATAGCCTATCATCCTGAGTCGGATGGGAAGACAGAGGGGGTGAATCGAGTGATAGAAGAAATACTGAGGATGTATGTGATGGACAAACCATTGAAATGGGAAGACTACCTACACTTGGTAGAATTCCCCTACAACAATGGGTATCAAGCATCATTGAAGATGAGCCCATTTGAAGCACTTTATGGAAGAAAGTGAAATACACTAGTAAGCTGGGACAATCCAACTGACAGAGTAGTAGTTAGGCCAGATTTGCTCAAGGAAATGGAAGAACAGATGCTAAAAATTAAGCAGAATTTGAAAGTTGTCCAAGACAGGCAGAAAAGTTATGCTGATAAAAATAGAAACCATAGAGAGTTTAAAGTGGGAGATCATTTTTTTCTAAAAGTAAAAGCCAATAGAAGTTCCTTGAGGCTAGGAAATTGTTCCAAGTTGGCAGCCAGATTTTGTGGGCCATTTGAAATCCTAGAAAAGATTGGGCCAGTTGCATATATGCTTGCATTACCTGCATCCATGACTGTACATAATTTGTTTCAGGTTTCATTAATTAATAAATATATACATGATCCTAATCATGTGATTGACTAGAATTTGATTCATGTGGAAGAAAAAGGTGTCCTACAAGTGCATCTTGTGCGCATATTGGACCATAAAAGAAAACATCTCTGGAATAGAGCCATAGGGATTGTAAAGTTCCAATGGACTTGGTATGGTCCGAGGATGCAACATGGGAGAATGAAGATGCTATGCGGGTAGAATACCCATGTATTTTTGAATATTTTGGAAATCTTGTTGATGTTGTATGAAAGTTGCACCGAGGACAATGCAAAAATAAGGGAAGGGGATTGTGATACCCCAAGGACGTGCCCAATTGCATTATGAATTCTATTTATGTTTTATAGGCTGGTGAGCCAAGTTTATATAAGCCGATGGGCTTATGTGATTATTATGCTAGGGAGACTAAGTGTTGAAGGCCAAGAGCTTGATTTTTTTACATGTAATGATGGACATTATTAATATAAAAAAATCTCTACATGTGGACCGACCACGATGAATGAGTGATGGGGGACTAAGATTCCACAAAGTATGGGTAAGGGAGAGGGGGTTGAAATGTTGGAAGAGGGGATAATCTACAGGGCTTAAGACCTGGAAATAATAATTTAATATTATTCCAAAGTGGTGCAAAAGGTATGTTTTGTTTATCCTAATTCCTGGGAGGGGCAACACATGCAACCTCGATGTGTGAAAAAAGAGAACACATGCATCTCTAGGAAGACAAGTGTTTACCTGGGTGTATGTGATTAAAAGGTGAAGCATCATATGATTTTGGGGTTCCTCCTCCATTCTACCATCGACTGTCTGAGCCATGAATTTCGTCTGCGCTCTGTAAGCATACCCTCACGCAACCCTGAAAACTGAACTTGTGTTTCTTTCTTGAGGAGCCGATACACCCTCTGTAAAAACCATTGATCTTGTGTTCGACCTTTGCGTGGATTTATTGTCATGCATCCCTGAAACTAGAGTCGTGAGTCTGTCCTGTATTGCTGGATGGGAAAACCGAATGTCCTGTAATTGCTGAGCCTTGTTATGCTATAGCATCTGTCTGTCACCAGTTTTGGGAAGCTTGTGTCTGTGTTTTACATGGACTGTTGTGGCCGCGCAGTGCTTGACTCTGTGTGGCTTGCTGGCTAGGGTATTTTCATGTTGATCCTTGTGGTTGTCTGACTGCATTGGAAACTGATTTGAAGAAGCAGGTTTCCAAGACTGTGAGTGACTATCTCCAAGTGAGATAGTGCGTGGAGGAAGTGAGAACTCCTAGAAGGGGTCCTCTAGCTGCCACAGAGCTCGAATACTTTCGGTTTGTTCTATTTCTCAAGCCCAAGGTAAGGGACGCTAGAAGATGAAGGACTGTCTGGGTGAAAATGAGGGTGTATACTCTTGGGGTGGGACAGGTATGTGGGGAATGATGGTTTGTGAGCAGTGGGTGCAAGTGACTCCTGGGAGAGAATCCTTCCTCTATAACTGTGTGTCTTTTCATTGAACTTTCCTAGCCTAGGATTCCCTGCTTGGTGGAGCTTAGTCCCAGCTCGAGTGTGACCTATTGTTGAGAGTGATGAGGAGCGTGGTCTAAGGCTAAGAGGTTCGTGGAATTTTTTCACACAATTGGTGGGATTTCCATAGTTTCAATGATAAGTATCAATTGGTGCTTAATATCATGTTTTTGCATGTCTGTGATGCTTATATTTTATCATGTATTATGTTGCGCATATGAATTATTGTTAATTTCCTTGATGAGGTATATTTGCAGTAATCATGTTCTTACTCTCTCCTCTTTGGTTAAATCTGTTAATTAGATTTAATATGCATGTTATATTTTTAAGTATGAGAATGTTCCATGTAGTAGCATTTCACGACAAGTGGGTTGATGTCTGGGGATGTTACAATATGGTATCATAGATTGTAAAGGATAAGGGTAAGGTTGTGAAGGTGGCATTTCCCAACCTGTTGGTGGTCGGGGATATTACAACTAGGTTGAAGGGACTTGCAACACTTGGGTGGGATGAACTGCAGGCTGATAGGAGGAGAAAAGGAAAACAAAAGATTAAGATTTTGGATCAAATGGTAGCTAAGATAAAGATAAATTCATACCCAAGGACTACCAGATAAATCTGTTTAGGAGATTGCAGAACCTAAGACATAAAGGAATGGCTCTGAAGGAGTACACATAGGAGTTATACAAGTTGAACATTAGGGATAGAAAAAGAGAGAGAGATGAGTAAAAAAATTCTTGATACATCAATGGCCTGAGATATGAAATCCATGATCAAATCAACATGATGAAAGTAAGGACAGTAGAGGATGCATATCAGATCACGTTGAAAGCAAAGGAGAAGATGGCCAGAAATCAAAGTCAACAAAGTAGGGGTAGAAGTTTGAACAAAGGAAAAGGAGTTTCCAATGACAAGACACAAAAGCCCAAAGGTGAGGTGGAGAAACCACATAGTCACTCTGAGAGAGGAGGAATCTCTCAAGGAAGATAGAGTGGTGGTAGAAACTCTTTTCCTATGGGAAGAGGAAGAGGTAGAGTAGGAGAGATAAAGTGTTATGCATGTGAAAAGGTAGGACACATGTCTTGGGAATGTCATGAGAGAAATAAAGAAGGAGGTCAAGCTCAAATTTCGGAAGAACAGAAACGAGATGTTGAGGAAAAAGGAAAAGAATATGGGAGATCTTTGATGATGAAGAAAATTCTCTTAAAACTAGAGCCAAATATTGAAAACCCAGTACAGAGGAATAGTTTGTTCAGGACAACTTGCAAGACTAAAGATAGGGTTTGCAAGGTGATAATTGATAGTGGGAGCACTGATAATTTAGTATCCACAAAGATGGTGGATAATTTAGAGCTAGAGATGACTACACATCCGACGTCATATAAAGTCTCATGGTTGCAGAAAGGTCATCAGGTAATGATAACTAAACAATGCCTAGTTGAGTGTAAAATAGGAGGATATAGAGATGAAATTCTATGGGATGTGATTCCCATGGATGTATGTCATTTTTTGTTGGGAAGGCCATGGAATTATGATAGGAATTTCATTCACGATGGAATAAAAAATACTTACACCTTGGAAAAGAATGGTAGGATGCACATGTTGCTGCCAATTGAAGAGAAGAAAGTGAAGGAAGAAGCCAACATGAACATAATTCTCATGAGTGGGAAGGAACTCATGAGTGAAGTTAAGAAAGAACACGAGATGAATTTTTCTGTGGTGAGGAAGCCGAAAGTTATACTTACAAGTAGTTCTATGGAGGATCTGCCTGAGGTAATTCAGGACCTGTTGGAAAATTTTGCTGACATATTCGTGCATGAGTTTTCAAACTCATTGCCACCTATCAAAAGTATCAACCATCATATTGAATTTATACCATGATCTATCATGTCGAACAAAACAACGTACTGATTGACACCTCAAGAGAATGAGGAGGTGAAGAGACAGGTTCAAGATCTATTAGACAAAGGTTTGGTCAGATAAAGCTTGAGTCCATGTGCAGTACCAACTGTGTTGAGTACGAAGAAGGATGGAGGATGGAGAATGTGTACAGACTCAAGGGACATAAATAATATCACCATTAGGTATATATTTCCATTACCGAGGATGGATGACTTAATGGATTGTTTAAGTGGAGTGAACTATTTTTCAAACATAGATTTGAAAAGTGGATATCACCAAATAAGGACGAGGGAAGTTGATGAGTGGAAAATACCCTTCAAGACAAATGAGGTATTATATGAATGGATTGTTATTCCATTTGTCTTGACAAATTCCCCATGTAATTTTATGAGATTGATGAATCAAGTGTTGAAATATTTTATTGGCAAGTTTGTGATTGTATACCTGGATGATATACTAGTATTCAGTAAAACTGAGGAAGAGCATCTAAGGCACTTAACGTTAGTGATGAGGAGGTTGTAGCGGGAGAAGTTGCTGATAAATATAAAGAAATCCTCTTTCATGAAGACATAACTCATTTATTTCGGTTTTGCGATCTCTTCAAATGAATTGAAGATGGATCCCGAAAAGGTGAAAGAAATCAGAGAATGGTCGTCACCAAGGAGTATATTTGAGGTAAGAAGCTTCCATGGATTAGCAAGTTTTTACCGAAATTTCTTCAGAAATTTTAGTGACATCGATGCATAAATGATGGATACAGTGAAGAAATGACATAAGTCTTTCAAATGGATAGAAGAGGCTAAGAAGAGATTCAACATATTGAAAGAGAAAATAACAGAACAACTGATTCAGGTCTTACCATATTCCAGGAAGACATTTCAAGTGAGGTGTGATGCGAGTAGAGTTGCAATTGGATCGGTCTTAATCCAAGATAATAGGCCTATTGCATATTTCAATGAGAAGTTGAACGATTCTAAGAAAAAATACTTCACATATGATAAATAGTTCTATTCCATAATTCAAGCCTTGAATAAATGGAGGCACTATCTCATTCCAAAAGAGTTTGTCTTGTATAGAAATAATTAGGATTTATAGTTCATAACAAGACAAGAGAAGTTAAACCAGAGACATGCCAAATGGATATAGTTTATGAAAAAATTCACTTTTTTCACTAAACATATTTTTGGTAATGCTAATAAGGTTGTTGATGCATTGAGGAGGAGAAGTCTAATTCTTTAGGAATTTCAAGTGAAAACCTTGGGGTTTGACTACCTTAAGGAAATGTATCATGATGATCCAAATTTTTGAGAAGCATATGAAGCATGTGTGAATCATGTGCTCAGAGACAGAAGCTAGTGGGCTGAATATATAATTCAGGATGGGTTGTTGTTCAAGTGGTGCCAATTGTGCATACCAAAGTGTTTGATGAGGGATAATTTGTTGAAGGAAAATCACAGTGGAGGTCTAGCCGAACATTTCAACCATGAAAAGATGTTTGCATAATTGAATGGTTCGTATTATTGTCCAGGTATGAGAGCAGAGGTGAAAATGTTTGTAAATAGATGTAATATTTTCTAGTATGAAAAGGGGAAGAGACAAAATATTGGGTTGTATAAACCATTTCCTATTCCAGAGAGGCCTTGGATGCAATAAGGATGGATTTCATGTTGGGATTGCCAAGAAAACAAAGAGGAAGTGATTTTATATTTCTGGTAATTGACATATTTTAAAATATGGCGCACTTTATCCCATGCCAGAAGAACAATGATTCAATGCACATTGCTAATTTGTTTTTCAAATTAGTTGTGAGACTTCATGGATTGCCCAGGAGTATTGTTTCAGAAAGGGATACCAAATTTGTTGGTCATTTCTGGAGAACATTGTGGAAGAAGATGGGAACAAAAATTATCTGAAAATAGGGGCCTGACTTTTTTTTCTATGCAAGCACCCTCTACTCCATTAAAATAATATTTTCAGGACCTTGCTCAATGTATTAGTTATGAAAGATAAATTATGTTCCAAGTTTATGCATCTTCTAGGTGTTTATGTGTGAATAATTTTTAATGGTTAAATATGTTGTTTAAAGAAAATACAACAACAACATAAGTTGATGCAGGAGAATTTCTCCAAGCCAGATACGCACCAGCCAGCTGGCACATCAAAGAACGCATTCAATAGAGAGGAGAGGCGCATCCCTCTCACTTTCAAATTTGAAATTGGAATTTAATGTATTAAATGTTTGTAAGGCTGGTAGAGCCAAGTCGTGCCTTTGAGCAAGTTGTAGTTAATGTCACTTAATGGCTGATAGGTAGAAAGGGATCTTACTCCGATTCGGATTAGATGGCTCATTCATTGAAATTCATTGTAATTAATGAGAGTAGGTAGCTTGGAGGGAAGAGCTCAAAGAGCCCCCCCCTCATGTAAAAGATCTTGGCATCTTATTTTGTGGAAGTAGAGACAAGAGAAGAGTTGAGAGAGTTTTGTGAGAGAGTAGAACAGAGAATAGGTTAGAGAAGAGAGAGCCAAGACTCTGTTGCAGTTTGAGCTTGAACGCATTGTAAAGAAGCATTTCATATTAATAAAAACAGAGCAATTTTTCCTGCATGTTGTTGTTCATGTGTTTATAAGTTCATGAATGAATGTCTTTATGTGTCTATGATATGTTGTAGATGTATGTTAGATGTGCATTTTCAGGTTATAGAAAGAAGTCGTTGTCTGTTGGGTTCTTTGATTCCAGGTATGGTTCTTTGTGGATTCATGCAAGAGGTTGCATGACAGAACACTACGGGTTCTGTAAGTCAGTGCATAGAGTGCACTTCTGAATTCTGCGGAATTTGGACAGAGTTGTGCCAGGAGGGTGCATCAGAGGAAGTATTATACCTAGGGGGAAGCCTCAAGGTTTTTGAACACCTTGGAGGTAAGACTATGCAGAGGAAGGCATAGATAAAATGGAATCACTGAGGGTTCTGTGGAAGCTCTGCTAGGAGGGAAATGAGCAAGTGCATAGAGTGCACAGAAGAAATCTATTTTGAGTTTAGTGGGAAGACAGAGTCACTAAGGATTCTGGAGAACTCTTCCAAGAGGGCATTGAGTTGGTGCACAGAGGAACTCTTTTGAGTTCTGATATAGGAGAAGTGTCAAGGAGAATGACACTCATAGGGTTACTGAACACCCTATAGGCTCAGCAAGGAGTGCTTGAGAAGGAAGTTGCAGAAGAGGGAACTTCCATCCCTTCAAGAGAGAAAGGGACATAGACACTTAGAGGTTCAAGTTTCTGAAGCTCAGGATGGATAGCACAGTTGTGTGTAGTGACCCTGCAAGGAGTGCAGAGGTTGAGAAACCCTTTGAGGTTTCAGAGTGAACAAAGCTCAAGAGGAGCAGAGTTCTCAGTAACGTAGGCGATACTAAAGGTCATGGACTCGCGGGATAAAGAACAAAGGTTTCATCCTTTGAAGCATTTGAAATCTTCTAAGGCTTGGAGAGAGTGCATTCTTAGGAAGGAGAAACAATAGTCATTGGATCAGTACTGAGAGAAGAAGATCTGGGCCGTTGAGCATCCAAGAGGGAATCATCGGGATTTCAGGAACCAGGGATACAAAAGACAAGGAATCATGAGACAAGAAGTCCTGGCTCATGAAATCACGAAAGGGAGAGTCATGATCAAATCCTGACCATCGATCAGGACGAGTGTGGACTGTTGATCTAGTGGGGTCGAGGGTTTTTGTAGTTTTTGGCACCAGGGAAACGAAGGAGAAGACCGGGCCAAAATAAAGAAAAGGACATTTTGCGAAAGGAACATGACCTTTCATCAAGGAGGACACGTGGAAAATGATCGGTATTTCATAGAAATCGCCGAAAGGACCAGGACTGTTCATTCAAGGAGGACACATGGCGAGTGGACAAGGTTCGGGGAAAATCCCTAAAGGTTCTCTCAAGGGGGAGATTTCGTCATTTTGGAGTTTGGGGTTTCAAGCGACAAGTGATTTTGGAGTCCCTGAATCACGAACTCCCAGTTTGCAAAATCCTGAAACATTGCACTCAAATTTCACTATTTCAGAGTTTGGGGTTTGGAGTGGCAAGTGACTTTGGAGTCGCTGCATCGTGAACTCTCGGTTCACGAAATCCTGAAAGAATCTAGACTGTAATATCTGGATCAATGAGGTTCGTTGATATCGCATGTGAATTCACACATCATGTTTCGGGGTTTGGAGTGACCAGTGGTCTGGGTCAAGTGTCGTGGATTTTTGGGTCGGGTGAAATCCCAAAAGAACGTAAGTCTTCGAATCAAGGGAGGCCCATAGCCATTGATCCCATTGAAGGCGCAATTTCATAGTTTCGGGGTTCGACATTTCGACAATTTTGAGGACAAGGAGCCGTGGCACTTTTCATTGAAAATGCCGAAGTCACGAAGCGTGACGTGTCTTTGGAGTAGAACTTCAAATATTTTGGATTTTTGGGATTCAGCATTGCGGCAATTCCGAGGACAAGGAGCCGAGACACTTTGCGTTGAAAACCTCAAAGTCATGAAATGCAACGTGTCTTTGTAGTAGGGATGTGGTCACAAAGGAAGTAATCATATGGACTGAGATTTGGGCAGGGGATAATCATCGTTGAGCCCATTTCAGCATTTCTGCATTTCGACATTCGGGGAGTGAAGAGTCAGAGACTCGACATCAGGATTCGCAAAGTCGTGAAAAGTGAAAAGCGTCTCTTGTCTTGGTAAAAGGTTATATCTGGTGGTCGTGTGGAGGTGAAGACTCATGCCTAGTGCATGTTGTGCAGATGGGGTTTTCGTGAAGGACCTGTGGATCAGATTCGTGGGGTTCCAGTGAGGGCCCGAAAGAACTACTTTAGTTCTGCGGATTTGAAGAAGATCGATCCTGTGTGGATATTGTCCCGAGGGTCAGGGGTCTGTGT
>JZKD02S1771392.1:54057-74474 GCA_000966675.3 Picea glauca
GTATGGTTGAGTTTTGGATGGGCGCATATGATCGTTGAGTTTTGGATGGGCGTGTATGATCGCTGAAGAGGGTAGCCGACAACCATCAGATCTACAGAAGCTGCGAGGGAGATAAGCCATCGGGAGACCAGAGTTCTCAAGGTCATGAGAACCGGGACATTGAAAGTCTCGAAATATCGACATAATCAGGACCGTCCATTTGGAAGGACATGTGGAAGCGATTGGGCGCCACTGGGAGGAGCTCGACAGGAGGCCTCATCGGAGAATCGAGAATCAGAGTTTCGCGAGTCCCATGAACAATTGCATCACACATCGCGAAATCGGGATATGCGATTTCTCGATAAGGTAGATAATGTGTGGGCCACCCTGGAGGACAGGTCGCAGGTCAAAGGCCCGTTGGAGGACCAGCGTATCATGAATCGGCAAATCGCTATTCCCGTGAATGAAGGATCGGGGAGGAAACCCCGACGTGGAATCTGAACCATCCATTTGGTGGGACGCGTGTCAGGAGCACGGAGGAAGTCGAGGATCGGAAAATCATGAACACAAGAAGCAAAGAAACCATTACGTAAGGAATGCCGAAACCCGATTTAAAAATGGTCCCGTAGGTTTAATTCAAATTTTAATGAGGGACCCAAGCAATAGGGACCCAATTTTCCCTTCGCATTATTCATTCATTACGCCGAGATCTTAAACCCTAGTTGAATATTAAAAGAGCACCATGGACTAAACCAAAGATATGATTAGCGTTGAATAGTTTTTGACCCATGGTCTTAAAAAGGGGTCGATGCCCTTTTCTAGCAGAGATCTGCAAGAAAAGGTGGGCGGTAAGGATTTTGATAGGTAGAAGGGGTCTTTTTGCAGGATATGGAGGCCAATTTCTGATAGTAGGGACATCTACAGGTTGCTGAGGTCATTTGTGCAGACCGCATGGAAGGTTTGAGGAGGGAGGAACCTCATTGTGGCAGTTGGGTGGCAGATCTACATTGACATAGATTTCTTTGCATTGGGTTTAGCAACTAGAAGAGCGGAGGCATCATCTCCAGGTTTATTGTCTTCTTTAATATGTGTTTAGGAGACTTTTGCAGCTGCCTTGCAATCAGTAGATCTGTGTTTCCTTTAGAGATAATTGCATTTGTTGTCATTGCCACTAGAAAATTGTGTATTAATATGATTTCGGGATACAAGTCTTAATAAGATGCCAGAAATGTCTCTTCTGAAAGAAGATGATGGCCAACGCATAGAACACATGTGAATCTGGGGTTGAAACTGCCTGATCCAGTGTGAAAATTGATGAAACGCGGTCAACAACGAGTCTAAGGGTTAAATCCTTTAGTAGAAGCATCCTACCAATAGCAACTGGTGCTATCTTTAGGGGGTTGAAGCTCCCTTCCAGGAAAGGCTGGTAAACGAGAGAAGGTTGGATCCTTCTGCACGTAGAAGCCTGCGTACTAGTATGAGTCTGCACTAGTACAATGTTGTAAAACATTTTCTTAATAATAATTATTGAAGACAGAGACAACAGTAGCGATGGTTTTCTATCGATTTGGGTTTCCACCTTAAATCCTGGTATTCATGTATCATACTCATGTGCGTTGGTTTATTTGTTATTTACTGCATTGAATTACTGCTTAATAGACATCTGATGAATGAAGAAATTCATAATAAGATCTCTGAATGCACTATTGTTTTCTCAAGACTATACAATAGCTGGTCTCTACAAAGTAGCCTAAGGTTTTCAGTGACAGAAAAGAGAAAATCAATTGATTGCTCAAAATACTGATTCACCCCCCCTCTCAGTATTTGCAGTTTGCTCTATAGGTGGATTGTGAACTTGTTTTGAATCTTGAAAGGAAGAGGAAGTTATGAAGGTTATATAAGAGTATCTTCTAGAAAATGAGTTGGCATTCGCATGGTTGGAATCCTACTGACTTCTCAGATTTAGTGGGATCATCCTCATCCCTTTAACCATCTCTCCTTCTATATAATGAAATGTTTCTCAAGGAAGAGGTTAAGCAATATTGAATGGAGAATTGATGAAAGAATTGTGTGAAGAACACTGTTTGGATTGAAGATTGAAGACTCTATTTGTCTATCAAGTTGTACTGGATCTTCTTCATGCAAGTGTAGAGCAAGTGTGTGTGTTGGAACCAAGGATCACTGAAAGGAAGCTTGCAACATCAAGGTGATCTGATTGTATCTTCTACTTTCATTTAGTATAATACAACGACATGTCGCTTTCCCATAAAATCAATCTTATTTTATTGCATAACTCCTTGATCATATGCATAGGTTGACATTTAATATACTTTGTTATCTTCACTTTGGTTGGTTTGTGTTATCTTGGACCTAATTTTACGAGAGAACCAGAGATAATTAGGAACAACAATGACCTAAGGAAGATATATAAAGGTACGTCACTCATTCCTTGTCGGTAGTAGATTCAATGACTGCAACTTAGAGAAATATTCATGTCCTGTCCTATTTTTTTCTAGATCCAGGTGGATCTAGGGAGATCTGTTATTGTCTGCACCTATCAATTTATCCAATAACAAAATTGGCAACTCCACTGGGGATACAACCCATTTTGTGGTTTTTTCTTGGCCATTTTCTCTTGACCTACCCTTTTTCATTCCCAAGAAATCTTTGAGTCTTTAGGAGATCTTTACAGACTCTTTGGATCCAGAAGTTCACTCAAAAGTTCTCTCCTTTTTCCAAATTTTGCTTGATTAGAAACCTTCTCGCACTGTACCTTTCTATGGCCTGTGAGAATCATTGAAGTTTGCACCCTAGTGTTCACTTTAGTGTGACCTTCTCGCACCCTGCCTGTGTCCAGGCTGCGAGAATCCCTAATTCTCGCACTGTACCCCACTACCAGACTGTGAACTCACCTGTAGAAACTTTGGATTAGGTCTTTTTGTGTCTTCATATGCCCAGATTTGTTTGTTTTTCTGGGAAGAACTTTTTTTTCCAGTGATTGACTCTTTCTTGACTTCAAATCTTGCAAATGATTAGTTTTTGGAAATCAAAAACTCTTCTTGATCTTTTTTTCTCAATTTTTACCTCTTGACCTTTTCTTAACAATCGTATACTCTCCGATTTTGAAATCTGAGTGCTTGTTTGTTCGAGAGCCTTTGATTGGATTAAAAGTTGGGATTAATTGTCCTTTTTGATTGCTTACTACTTGGAAAATTGTTGCCCATGTGCATTTGAAGAGACTAGTCTTATCAGTTTGTTATTTTTATCTTCACTGAAAGATCGATTTGGGTGTTTGTTGAGTATTTCATTTTCATTGGTTGCTTACTTTTTCTTAGTTCCATCCCCATTGCTTGGTTTCTAATAAAAAATTAAAGAGTTATTTTCTTCTTTTATTTTTAAGCAATCATTTATTCGAAAAATATTGGCATTCAAATATTGAAAGAGAACGAATAGGGAATTTTCATTGTTCATTACTGTTTGATATTACATTTAAAGAAAGACCATACATCATAGTTCACATTGTTCCAGAAAAATCCTCTTTCCCTCTTGCATATAGAATTCATCGAACGGAAATTTGTATCGTTCATCCCTATTTACGCATTGTTGGGTGAGAGTCTTACACAACATTGGTTTCATTTTCGTCTCCATTTTGCGTAACAACAACCTTTAATAATATTGCGCAACTTTAAAATTCAACTAGCAACTTTTCTAGGGTTGTTTTGCACCAACATTAGCTAGGCTAAATCTTTGGAATAGGCAGCGAGACACTCTCCAAAGAAAAAAACACACAATAGTATCTTGTGATAAGGAGTGTCAAATTCCATTTGCATCATTTTGTCCTAGGAAGCCCTTCTCACACAAGGGTCAAAACTGAGGTCTCATTGAGATTGACAGAGTTACTCACCCTTCTTTTTTGATCTCGGTGTAGAGATTGCATGTATTATGAGGGTCACTTGAAGGTATACCCACAATGATGAGTGGAAGCCTCTCAATTTGATTTCAGGCCAGATACCCTGCCCTTGCGTGTGGATCGGACCGTCGACTATTTCCCCAGGCATCATTGTTGTTTGTGGTAACCTTAGTAGCCTATCTTCTTAGGGTCTTACACAAGGTGACTGTGAAAGGGTAAGTTTTCACGGTACCTGGAATCGACGTTGGCCAAACTCAATCAGGCTCCTTGGAGGGTATACCCATGATTATGTGTGGGATCTTGCACCAGGGTATAAGTCTGTTAAGAAGGTTGTCAACATAACTTTTCCACCCTCACCCAGCCCCTTCTTGTCTCGTCATCGCGACGTTGGATTTCATCACCAACTAGTGACTTCAGAATTGGAAGGTCTTGTTTGCCTGGTTTTGATTCCTAGATTTTACTAGCGCATGCTATTTGTTTACCCAAGCTGGCCATAGAATTTCTTTCGTAAGATTTTAACTTGATCACAATTGACCCTCCACGCCATTCACGTAGAATACAAGGCCTACCCCAAGAATATCTGGATGGTTCTCAACCCTTTCCTACCAACTCACCGGAGGGCTCTCCTCAACAGAGTGAATTCCAAGACATTGCCACTCCACAAGTGGAAATAACGAACTCTTTAGAACGGTTCTGAATTACCAATTCTTGAGAGAACTTCCAACTTTCTCCTGACTCTGTGAGACGTATTGTTTGAGTGAATTCTTCCAGAGAAATAGTTACTGAGTCTTATGGATTACCAACCGGACCTTTCACAGGACCTGAGGGTCAAGATCCTTTTTGGACTACTGGTATTTTTAGACGGGATCTCTTTGGCTCAGGAGAAGGCGTTGATATCACTATCACACCTGAGCATCCTGAAACATCCAATATAGATGCAATACCTTTTACTACTGCCTATTATTTTCTTGGTTCAGGTGCTCTTCCAGCTGACCACATCTTGACTATCCCCCTACAAATAGTCCATTACACAATGGTCCTAGATACTATGTGTCCTCACACCAGGATTACAGTGGCTAGACAAGCTCCCATTGGCATACCGCTTTTCCCTAGATTCACCCGAAAACTTCCCCTTGGATATCATGCATTGAATGCTTCTATTCCCACTCCTACACAAATCCCATCTAGGAATCCTGGCATTTCCACTCCTTTTGGGCACCATCTCGTTCCTAGTTTCATTTTGACACTTCCTCGACCCCCTTTTAGAGGACCTCTTCCATCCTCTATCGGAGGCACTGACCCTAGTGGCACCATCCTATCTTTCACACTTAATTACTAGATTCCTGTCGATGGGAAATTTCACCAAGGAGGCCAAACCTAATCCCCTTTTGCAGGAACAATCCCAATTGGGATGCAACCCCCGATTGGAGGGAAACCCCCACCTACCCCACCCTATGGACAAAACATATCTCCATCCTTGGCTCAGTATTGGAACTATCTTATCCAAAATAATCCTCACCCGAATGGGGGGAAACAACCTCAAGCTAGCTCCTTCATACCCTTTAGTACATGCCAACCATATCCAGGTACGTCCAATCCTCTTTGGGGCTTGAACGCTCAACCCCACGCCCATGTTCAAGGGAAAAACCCCAACCAATACAACCCTATAAATTAATTGCCTCCACACCAACAACCAATTCTGCCCAGATCTTCGCATTATATGCAAACTGCTTATGGTCCCACTGGTATACCTACAGTGCTCCCTCCCCAAAGTCACCAGTACCCACACGTGAATAGAAAGTTACCATTCTTAGCCACCCTAGAGCTCCCTAATCTGTCGATAATTTTAAATGATCTGATCCATCACTCTCCTCAATGGTTCATGATACCGGCCAAACTACCATCTGACATCCCTAAATTAGATGGTAAACCAAGAGAGGACCTGAACAATCATGTAATGACTTTTCATCTTTGGTGTTCATCCAACTTTTTGATGGATGACTCTATTCATTTACGCCTTTTTCAGCAAACTCTCACAAGTTCCGCCGTGAAATGGTATATAGAATTACCATGAGGCTTCTTCATTGACTTCAAAACCCTCGCTATGGATTTCCTCACCCACAACCAGTTACCAATCTGTTATGAAACGGGAACCAAAATTTTGAGTTCTTTCAAACAAACCAAAGAAACTCATATCTCTGATCACATTCATGAGTGGCGACGGAGATGACGTCTCATCAAACTCGAACTTCCCGATCAGTTGCTGGCAGAGTGGTTCACAAAATCATTCATGAATGACATCATTCATGACATCACCATGGGTGGAGTTGTCATAGAAGAATAGGTGATCAGTCATGCTCAATACCTTGACCTCGTTTACTCACAAATGGGTACTCTTTATGACTTACTCCCTGATGCACCTCGTCCTTCTACTTCTGCTACTTCAGCTACTCCTGCTGCTTCTCATGCAGTTGACGGTGTGATTGTCACTTTCCATGCCCAACCCCATTCCATCCAAGCCTCTAAAAACAACCCCGAATCAGTTGCTTCTAATGTTCAAAATGCTCCATCTCCTACCCCTCCCATCGACAAGACTTCTAAGGTGAACTCTGTTCAATCTACCCTTGCTGGAAAAAATAAATCCAAAAATGGGAAGGGTAAGAACAAGGAGGATAAAATTAATCTGCAATCTGAGAAGACCAAAACATAACCTGTTGATGATAAGGATAAGCGCAAACCCCAATACCCTTGTCTTATCTATGGTGATGATCACTACACTAAGTATTTTCCAAGACGAGACGAGGTTACTAAGTTCCTTCAAGGGACCCTGAAACTGCCTACTCCATCTGTATTGTCACAACCCTTCCCTTCTCAACAACAAGCCCAATTAGTGATTCATGACCAACCTTCACCCTCCACTACATCCTATGTCTTAATGTGTACATGTGATTCAAAGAAGAATGACATCACACTTACCACTCGTGCAAAATATTATTCCTCCTCCAAAGATAAGGTTGATGAAATACCTCCTTCATTGGTCCAACCATCTCCCATGAATCCACCTACCAATGGTCCTCTTCATCTTGAACGACTGAGCCTAGATACAGTTCTTCACCCTCCCCCAAAGGGTGTTGTCTAAAAATATGCTTTCTATCCTCATGCATGTGCTACTTAGAACTACAGTATTGTCGAAGATCTCGCCCAAGCACCATCCGCAATGTTAGCCCTCGAAGTCCTTCAAAGTTGTCCTATACAACGGAAGACACTATTGAAATCTATTGGTGGAATCGACCCTACTGATACAAATTTAATAATTTTTTACTTGGAAGATCACATTCCATGGTTACCCCCTCAACTCGCATTCCAAATACAATTTATTGTCTCTGAAAAAAAAAATTGTAGAATAGTTATTGATGAGGGTGCCTCGACGTGTGTCATGTCTATTACCTGATGGAAAGCCATCGGATCTCCTACTTTAACTGAATCTCACAACAAGCTCAAAGCCTTCAATGTCTCTGGTTTTAAGCCTTATGGTGTCCTCCCTTCATTGCCTATTACGTTAGAAGGAAAAATGGTCAACATTGAAGTGGAGGTCTTTGATGCTCCTCTCGATTACAACCTTCTACTTGGCCATAGCTGGATCGACTCCATGCGCGTAGTTGTGTCCACTCTTTTTCATGTCGTACGTTTCCCACATCAAGGAAAAGTAATTACAGTGGAATAATTAGCCTTCTTTAACTTTGATGCACGTACCAACAATGTACCTTTCATTGCAAAAACACCCCCTGGATATGAGAATGTCGGTGTCGGTCTTCTTAAAGATTCCTCTTTGATGGGTACTTTTCCCATTCCACCACCCGATGTTTCACATCTTTTCGTCGCCTCGATCAATATGATTTTCACCTCTATTAGAGAAACCCCTGTGTCTTACGACCCGTGGATAGTACCCAACCCCGATGATCATCTTTGTTATGGTGACCAAATGCCTTTGAGTCTGGTCAAATCCGCTTATCAAGCCATTCAATTGACAACCCGTTCTACCCGCTCTCTTGGTGATTTATCTCTGGATCCATTCCGTGTCATTTTTCCTACAGATGAGATGATTATGTCTTTTATGTCCATGGAAGATACCCCTTGGGATGATGGACATCATCATTCCATCCTCTTCCTGGAGAAACACACCATTGACAATTACCAACGGATCTCCACCCCATCGAACGTTGTCATCATTTCTACCATTCCCAAGTCTACACACGATATGTTCTACAAAGGGAAATTAAGTAATATCTCACCCACCATCACCCTCGACATATCCATAAAACCTAGAGTTGTCGAAAATGTGCATATTGGAGCTTCGTGTTCTCATGACAAAGTTATCACCTACAAGTCTCTTTTCCAATAATTTTGTGGTGTATTCACATGGAGCTATGAATAAATGTCAGGTATTGACTCTGACATTGTTGTACACGAGATTAAGACATACCCGGGCACTAAAACCATCCGGAAATGACTTCATCTGGTCCACCCACATAAAGCAGCCGCTATCAATCTTGAAGTTGAGAAACTTTTCAAAGCTGGCTTTATTCACCCTGTGGCTCTAACTAATTGGGTTTCCAATAGTGTTCCAATTAACAAGAAACAAGGTATGATCTGCGCGTGTGTTGATTATAGAGACATTAATAAAGATTTTCCTAAAGAAAACTTTCCTACCCCCTTCGTTGACCAAATCGTCGATGATTGTGATGGAAGTGAAATATTCTCTTTGATGGATGGTTTCTCCAGATATAATCAAATCGATATCGTACCCACAAACCAACACAAGACCACTTTTATTTTTCCTTGGGGCACTTTCACCTACAAGAAACTTCCATTCGGTTTAAATAATGTCGATGTAACTTTTCAACGTGCTATGTCTTATGCCTTTCATGATATAAATCACATTGAGCAGCCATATTTTGATGACTTACCATCTCATTCCATGTGCCATGTAGATCATCCAACACACCTCCACGCCATTTTCCTTTGCTGTCGGTTTTACCATATATGCTTGAATCCCCACAAACGTGTTTTTTGTGTAGAATCTAGCCAACTTCTAGGCTTTATTGTTTCATGTCAAGGGATCAGGGTATATCCTTTGAAGGTCAAGGAAATTCTCAATCTTCCTCCTCCCTCCTCACTTCGCCAGCTACAAAGTTTGCAAGGGAAGGCAAACTTTCTCCGTCGTTTCATTCTGAACTATGCTGAGCTAACTCTTGGATTTACTAGACTGCTCAAGAAAGGTTCTGAGTTCATATGGGATACCACTACTGACAAAGATTTCCATGCTTTGAAACCGTCTTTAACTCATACCCCAATACTCTTCCCACTTGATTATAGTTGGGATTATTTCCTTTATCTCACAGCCTCGAACTATACCATTGCTATAGTTCTCATTCAGGAGGATGATTCTCATGACAAATATTTCATTTATTATTTGAGTCAGAGTCTCACAACTACCGAAACCAAGTATTTACATGTTGAAAAACTAGCTTTGGCCTTCTTCCATGTTGTTCAACGTTGCCGCCACTATATCCTCTTACGCAAGACTACTGTTATTTCCAACTGCAACCCTATGTAGCACATTCTTACATGCCAATTGCTAGGGGGAAAATACACCAAATGGATCATAATAATCCAGGATTTTGACTTATAATTCAAATGCACTAAGTCCAAGAAATCCTTGGTGTTTTCTGAGTTGATATGCGACCTTCCTTGTTCTGAGACGGAAAATGTAGCGAAGGATTCATTACCCAATGAATCCCTTCTCCTGATCAGCTCTGATGACCTTTGGTATGGGGATATCACCATATATCTCTAGACTCATAATTTTCAKCCCGATTTGTCTAGCAATGACCGTCGTCGAATAGGCTACCAAACCCGTCAGTATATTATGCTCGGTGATACTCTTTATCGTCGTGGGATTGACTTCGTTTTTGGACGCTGCCTCAYGTTTGACGAAGCTGAGAAAGCCCTGAATGACTACCATTCTGGAGCATGTGGTGGTCACATGTATGGGTATGCTACTTCCCAGAAGATCTTATGAGTGRGGTATTTTTGACCTTCTTTATTCAATGATTTTATAATCATTGTCCAAAAATTCCACGCTTTCCAAACCTACAACAAAAAAATACAATCACACCCTCCTCCTCTACACCCTATGGTCTCTATTGGTCCTTTTGTGAAATGGGGTATCGATTTCATGACATGTCACCCTCACTTGGCTGAGGGGCATAGATAAATTATTGAAGCCGTAGATTATTTTACAAAATGGGCCAAGGCGATGCCAACATTCGACAATACCGGAAAGACTGCAACATTATTCATATTCAATCACATCATTGCTCAGTTTGGTGTTCCTCAAGCTATCATTACTGTTCACGGTAGCCACTTTAGAAACTTCATGATGTCTGAACTCACTGAAAAGTTGGGTCTTCTCCATGAAAAATCAACACCCTATTACCCACAAGACAACGACCAAGTTGAAGCAATAAACAAAGTCCTCATTACCATGCTTCGAATAATGATAGGAATTCACAAAATGAGTTGGCACATGATGTTGTTTTCATCATTGTGGGCTTACCGGACATCTGTTAAGTCTGCTACCAGGTTTGCACCATTCCAGTTAGTTTATGGTCTAGAATCCATCTTGTCGATTGAATGTGAGATACCTTTTATAAAACTAGTCGTCAAACTTCTCCCAAACACTTCTGCCAAAGAAGAGGGTCTGTTGTATCTCATGTAGCTAGACGAAACCCATCACAATGCCACCCTGGTTATAGAAACCTAGAAGAAACGCGTCAAAGCCCAATATGACAAACATGTGAAGCCACGCGTTTTCTCCGAAGGTGATCTAGTTCTCCTTTTATGAACAAGATCGGGATATGCTAGGAGACGAAATATTTGAAGCTATGTGGCGAGGTCCTTATATAGTCAGACGAGTGTTGGAGAAAGGATATTACGAGTTGGTGGAATACGACGTTATCCCTTTGAGTGAACCCAGAAATGGTTTGTACTTAAAGAAGTATTATTCTTAAGATCACCTGTGCATGAGTTCTTGTATTTTATTGTATCATACTTATTTTTTTTACTTTAGTATTCTTTTTCGTTATTTGGTCTCTGCCCTCAACCACTTATCTTGCATTGTGCTTGGTTTCCAGATGTTAGAGTCTTCGCTACCCCACATTGGCTTCGCCGATGGCATTATTCATAGTACTCAGAACCTTGCTTCTGCTGCATGGGCAATTTACGAACCTACGAACAAACTTATTAGTCTACGAGGTGTGTGCCTCGATCGTGCAACCAATAATATCGCATAATATAGCGTCGTCATCGAATTTTTGATTGATTCTATTTTGCTTGATATCCTCCACCTTGTTATATGAATCAATTCACAGCTAGTAGTACTACAGTTAAGTAATGTCTATGCTATCTGAAGTCCTTCTTTATTATGGGTATATTTACGAATTCGCCTCTTGGAACGTTATTTTGATTATATTGAATATCAACACATTCCTATATGTCTAAATACATTGGCTGATGCCTTAGCTAATTATGTGTTAGACAGAAATTTGGGACATTTATGAACCAATCATACATCACATGTGTTATACAACACAAAATAAGCCAATAGAAGTCGTATATATGTATATAACGATCAAAAGTTTTTACAAAAAGTTTTTGTCCAAAGATTAAAATCTCAAAATATGAAGTCCATAACTTCTACAAAATAGCATCACAGATGATGCTCATGATAACATACAACTGCTCGGGCTACCCTATGGAGCATTTGAATAAGAGACTCATACATGCCCGTAGTATGGCGTTGATAACATGTTGGGATCTCCCCAATAGCGATGTCTGGGACATTTGCAGTCAACCCCTCTAAGTTATGTTCCATTGCCTCATAGTCCTTAGCATCCCATCTTGCCACTGGAGCCACTTCACCTCACCTATGAATGGGAGACATTCCTAGAGGTTGATACAACCCCACATATGTGTCATCAAAATAAATTTTTTGATTAGTCCTTGGATAAACATAAAAAACATTTTATATAATAAAATTTGCAAAAACATTAAAAAAGAACAAAATGTGTACTTCTCACCTAAGTCACCCCACTGAGCATCCTCAGGTAGGACCAAATCCAGATCTCCTTGGAAATCCAAACCGGCATATGCGTAGTCATACATCATCATCATTTGGGGCCTCAACCAATAAAAAAATGAATCATTATACTTGATTATAGGCCCTGCTACGTGTCGATCCATGAGGTTACACCACCTCAACTTCCTTGGATCTTGTGGGGCTGGTAAACTCCAATCTACCTATAGTCGCAGCAGTGGGACCCTCTCAAGGAAGAATGACACCAAAAGTGACCCATACCCGAACTGCTTCAAGTGACCCCTTCTGCACTTTGTTAGTTGCCTCTTCATACTGCGTAGAACTGCATTTGACCAGTTGAAAAGCTGAGGCTCTATGCACTCTATTGCTTATTGGAAATATATTTGGAGAGCCATGTGCGGAGACGTGCTCCCATCCATACATGCAATGGTAAACAAGATAGTCCATAGGGTCAAATATTGGACCCCCAAAATGAAAACCTTACCCTTGCTTCTATCTACCTCGAGAACACAATATCAGTGAACATACTCACTCATAGGAAGTCAGTCGCCTATACCTCCGATCAGAGTAGCATGGTATCCAAGTCGTGACAACCCCGTCAGAAAATAGATATCCTCGATATCTAGTGTCAATGTGTGGACCCCTACATGAAATAACTGTTGATCCACATCCCACATGTGGACCAGGTACTCTAACAATCTGAGTTGGGCTCTCATGTCTGGGATCCTAAAAAAAATTAAGATCCCACATTCCCGAAGGGCAGCGACTGTACCTGGATCATTCCCCTCAATGGAATCATCCTCCTCATGTTCTCTTTCCCTCCATTCCAACATCGTGATGGTCAACACCTGCAATGGAGCCATGAGAAGGAAGTCAACAACTTATTTTAACCTCTTGCATAATTTTTTATTGAGAAAAACCACACACAAAAATCTATTTTTCGGCCCTCGCAAGTGAAGCTTTTGCATAGTGTGAGATTCTCGCAGGTGCACCAAAGCCCACCTGTGAAAATATTAGATTCTCACAGGTCCCGAATGACCCACCTGTGAGAATTCTTGAGCGCATCTACCGACCCTAAAATGGACTCAAAAGTCTAAAATTGCCAATAACAATCAAAATTAAACCATGGAAAAGTTGGAAAATCGGGAGATTACCTCGTTGGTTGAAACCATTTTCCAAATGATCACGTGTACCTCCCGCAATAGAGCAAAGAAATTTGGGGGGAAATGAGGTATGTTGGACAAGTTTTTTGGCAAAGTAACCATGAAATGGTAAAAAAGGCTTTTTCACCCATATTTATTCACTTTTTACTATTTCTTGTTGATTTTTTATAGTATTCTTATTCATTTTCTTAAAAAACCTAATACCTTAATAGCCTTGTTAGTATGGTTTTTCACAAATATAGTGACTGCGAAGTCCGAACGACGGTGTACGAGTATTTTTTCTTTTTTTTTCACATGTATGACTACTTTTTTAGGGGTTTTGTAGGAAAAACCTCGAGCTCAGTCTTCATTCATTCTCGCACTTGAAAATACATGAGAATGCAACTGAGTATACTTTTCCTCATCTTTTCGTACTCGTCATGGTAACACGAAAACAACGAACACAAGGGAGTATCCTTTAAGCTCTTTTCACACTCCATAAAAACAAAAAGATTGTCGAACAATCTTGTTATTTTCACTCTCATTAAAGTATTTGAAGAAAACATTCAACAGGTGATAGTTTATCACTTTTTCGGTCTCATCAAACTCATTTATGAAAATGGAACTAGGAGAATTCTCTTTAAGTGTTTTTTAGACTTTCAAAACATGAAAACCCCCTGAGTTTTCTATCTTTGGACTCGTTAAACAAACATCGAAAGGCCCTTACAGGATCAAACCACTCCTTCTTAGGGTTTGTTAAATGTACTTCGAGGGAATCATCCGAAGGATGAGCTTACATCAACAAGCATATGTTATCCTCCTCAAGCTTGTGTAAAAATAAAGAGGTACTCGCCATAAATGGTGGGGAAAATTTTTGGAAAGGGATGTGTTTTCGTATTCGTATTAATGGTAGTAAGTGTCGCTCTTGAACATGACACCCCCTATTCGTCATTTGAATCTGGGTTGGGAAATCCATTTGTCTCTCGTCCAACTTTCTACAAGGTCATAACTTGGGTTGTCTTTGAGTTAGTGTTGTTGAGTCCTTTGTCGTGTCGTTCATATGTTCAAATGATCCCTCCATTGAGTTGGCCATCTGTAGTTGTCCATTCTTACCATGTCAGCCTTCCCTGTGTCTGTTTCGAATCATATTCCTACTTTGATTCACCCTCAAAATCTATTACTTATTTCATGTCATTGATGGGGGATACATCAAGGCCCTCCTCTGACGAGTCTTTTTCCATTGACTCCAACTCATTATCTAGGAGTAATACTTAGAAATCATTTAGTACCTTAGAACTTGCACGCCTTAATGGAAGGTCTCTTTTCTTTTGACAAGGGTTTCACATCATTGGTCCCTGATTGAGAGATTCTGCCGAGTGTTCGACTTCAACTCATTCATTCACATTCATTCAGATTGTACTTCAGTACCTTGAGAGTCATTGACATCAATGGTGATTTATTTCCCACTTGTTAACGGTTTTAATCAATGACTGGTAATCGAGTGGTTTCTACCATGTTCGACTTCAACACATGTAATCACATGGCTAGATTCATACTTTCAGGTGACGGGATTGAATACCCTGGGTATTATTTTTTTTATCAAGGCTACAATGGAGTATGTATGATTTGTATCGACACATAGATCCACTTTGTATGTCACGTGGCTATGTCTTATTTTGAGTCTTCTAACATAGATCCACAGTGTATTCCTCATGGCTATGTAGCATTTTGGTGGCATGGATCCATGGTGTATGATTGGTGGCCATGGCCTACGTTTATGATTTCATTCATTTGTGATCTGAGCATGGGAATGCCTACCTCAGAATTGGTATTATATTCTACAAATGCTTGGTTGTTTACAGGTTTTCGATTAGGTGTGCTCCTTGTTTATGATACACACATGCATTTTACAAAGTACTTCGGCTATCACAAGTTCCAGCCTCATACTTTGGGGGGAATTATATTACACATTATTTTGGTCACTCTAGTTATGTCTCTACAATTATGTGTTCAGGCTCTCATAAGGAATTTTTTCCTGATAAGAGTGACTGTTGTCTTCTTCCACATAACATATTTTTAAGATGAGTTCACAGGTTGACTATGTTACAGGGTGTAAAATATTGATTCTCGCAGGAAACTCTATACCTATCCTACGGGGTGTTCACATTCTTCTCTATAGGTCGGGTGCGAACCTGTTTTGAATCTTGAAAGGAAGAGGAAGTTACGAAGGTTCTAGAAGAGTATCTTCTAGAAAATGAGTTGGCATTCACATGGTTGGCATCCTAATGACTTCTCAGATTTAGTGGGATCATCCTCATCCCTTTAACCATCTCTCCTTCTCCTATATAATGAAAGGTTTCTCAAGGAAGAGGTTAAGCAATATTGAATGGAGAATTGATGAAAGAATTGTGTGAAGAACTCTGTTTGGATTGAATCTTGGAGACTCTATTTGTCTATCAAGTTGTACTGGATATTCTTCATGCAAGTGTAGAGAAATTGTGTGTGTTGGAACCAAGGATCACTGAAAGGAAGCTTACGACATCAAGGTGATATGGTTGTATCTTCTACTTTCATTTAGTATAATACAACAGCATGTCCCTTTCCCATAAAATCACTCTTATTTTATTGCATAAATCCTTGATTATATGCATAGGTTGACATTGAATATACTTTGTTATCTTTACTTTGGTTGGTTTGTGTTGTCTTCGAAATGATTTCATGGGATCACCAGAGTGAAGTAGGAACAACAGAGACCTAAGGAAGCAATATAAAGGTACGCCACTCATTCCTTCTCGGTAGTATATTCAATGCCTGCAACTTAGAGAAAGAATCATGTCTTGCCTTGTTTTGTTCTAGATCCAGGTGGATCTAGGGAGATCAGTTAGTGTTCGCACCTACTGATTTATCCAATAAAACCCATGGATGTGAGTCATGTTTTGTTGGGAAGACCATGACACTATGAAAGGAATTTCATTCATGATGGGAGAATAAATAATTACACCTTAGAGAAGAATGGTAGGACACACTTGTTACTGCTAATTGAAGAAAATAAGGTGAAGGATGAATCCAACACAAGCATACTTCCCATGAGTGGGAAGGAACTCCTGAATGAAGTAAATAAGGAACATGATATGAAGTTTGTTGTAGTTTGGAAGCCGAGGGTTATCCTTACCACTACTTCAATGGAAGATTTTTCTGAGGAAATTTAGGAATTGTTAGAGAATTTTGTTGACATAGTAGTGAATGAGTTGTCAAGATCATTACCACCTATTAGAAGTATCAAATATCATATTGATTTGATACCAAGATAAAACATTCCAAACAAAGAAGCGTACAGATTGACACCTCAAGAGAATGAGAAGGTGAAAATACAGGTTTAGGATATTTTAGACAAAGGATTGGTTAGAGAAAGATTGAGTCCATGTGCAGTACCAATAGTATTGAGTCCGAAGAAGGATGGAGGATGGAGAATGTGTATAGACTCAAGATACATAAAAAAGATCACCATTAGATACATATTTTCATTGCGAAAAATGGATGACCTGATGTATTGTTTGAGCGAAGCGAACTATTTTTCAAAAATAGATTTGAAAAGTGGATATCACCAGATAAGGATGAGATAAGGTGATGAGTGGAGAAAAATAGTCAAGGCAAACGAGGGGTTGTATGAATGGCTTGTTATGTCGTTTGGCTTGACAAATTCCTCGAGTAATTTTATGAGACTGATGAATCAAGTGTTGAAATATTTCATTGGTAAGTTCGTGATTGTATATCTAGATGATATACTCATCTTTAGAAAGACTAAAGAGGATCAATTGAGACATTTAACATTGGTAATCAGGAAGTTACAACAAGATACGATGTTGATTAATCTGAAAAATTCCTCTTTTATGAATACATAACTCATATATTTAGGTTTTTTTATTTCTTCAAATGAATTGAAGATGGATCTTGAGAAGGTGAAAGAAATTAGAGAATGGCTATCACCGAGGAATATCTTTGAGGTGAGAAGATTCCATGAATTAGCAAGTTTTTATTGGAATTTCATCAGACATTTTAGTGGGATTAATGCTCAGATGATGGATACGGTGAAGAAAAGACACAAGTATTTTAAATGGACATAAGAGGTTGAGAAGAGATTTAGTATATTGAAGGAGAGGATAACTAAACAACCAATTTTGGTATTACCAGATTTCAGAAAGACATTTTAGGTCAGATGTGATGTGAGTAGAGTTGCAATCGGAGTGGTCTTGAGCCAACATAATAGGATTATTGCATATTTCAGTGAGAAGTTGAATGAAGCTAAAAAGAAATACTCCACATATGACAAATAGTTTTATACCATAATTCAAGCCTTGATGAAGTGGAGGCACTATCTCGTACCGAAGGATTTTGTTTTGTATAGAGATAATCAAGCTTTACAGTTCATAACAAGAGAGGAAAAGTTAAACCAGAGACACGCTAAGTGGATAGATTTTATGAAGAATTTCTCTTTTGTCATTAAACATATTTTTGGTAATGCTAACAAGGTTGTTGATGCATCGAGCAAACAAAATTTGATTCTACAGGAATTTGAGGTCTAAACCTTGCAGTTTGATCACCTTAAGGAAATGTACCACACTAATCCAGATATTGGGGAGGCATAAGAAGCATGAGAGAATCCTATACTCAGAGATAGAAGCCAATGGGTCGAATATCTGATTCATGATGGGTTTTTGTTTAAGGGATGCCTTTTGTGCATACCAAGGTGTTCGATGAGGGAGAATTTTCTAAAGGAAAATCATAGTGGAGGTCTAGCTGGACATTTAGGCCATGAAAAAATATTTTCTCAGTTGATTGGTTCATATTATTGTCCAGGTATGAGAGAATAGGTGAAGAGGTTTGTGAAAAAGTGTAATATTTGTCAGTGTTCCAAGGGAAAAAAACAAAATACTATGTTGTATGAGCCATTGCCTATTCCAGAGAGGCCTTTGGATGAAATAAGCATGGATTTCATGTTGGGATTGCAAAGGACACAAAGAGAAAGTGGTTCCACATTTTTGGTAGTCGAAAGATTTTTGAAGATGGCACACTTTATCCCATGCCAGAAGACTAGTGATGTAATGCATGTTGCAAATTTGTTTTTCAAAGAAATTGTGAGACTCCATGGATTTCCAAGGAGTATAGTTTCCAATAGGGATACCAAATTTGTTGGTAATTTCTGGAGGACATTGTGGAAGAATTTGGGGACATAACTATCCTTTAGTTATGCATATCATCCTCAAATAGATGGACAGACCGAAGTGGTGAATCAAACCTTAGGATATTTGCCGAAGAGTTTGGTCACTGAACACCATAGTCAGTGGGATCAGATTCTAGCACAAGCAGAGTTTGCGTATAATGAATCAGTGAACAGACGCACTGGGAAGAGTCCATTTCAGATAGTATATGGAATGAATCTGAGAGGAGTGTCGTAGTTGACAGATCTGAAGCAAAGCCAATTTAGGACTGATGGAGATGAAGACTTCACTGTCGAAATGTAGGAACTTCATAATTAGATCAAGGAGCAGTTGAAGAAGAGAAACAATGAATACAAATGTAGAGTTGATCAACATAGGAGGAAGCTTGAATTTCAAGTTGGAGATCAAGTCACTAGTACATTTGGGTCAAATTTTGACGGCGCGTTCGACACAATTGCCACTTTATATTGTTGGGAGAACGGAAAACAACGGACCCCCTCAAACGTCGTTTCATATGAAGTCTCTTTTCCGATGACATAGATTTCATCATTATTGCGACGTCTCGGAGGTGGCAAGACTGACATCTTGAACGTGGCAAGACCGACGTCTTGAACGTGGCAAGAGAGACATCTGGAATGTGGCAAGAGAGACGTTTGGAATGTGGCAAGACCAACGTCTTGAACGTGGCAAGAGAGATGTCTTAAACGTGGCGAGAGAGACGTTTGGAACATGGCAAGAGAGACGTCTTGAAGGTGGCAAGACCGATGTCTTGAAGGTGGCAAGAGAGACGTCTGGAACATGGGAAGAGAGACGTTCAAGACCGATGTCTTGAACATGGCAAGAGAGATGTCTTATATGTGGCAAGACTGACGTCTTGAATGTGACAAGAGAGACGTCTTGAATGTGGAAAGAGAGACATATTGAGGTGGAAAGAGAGACGTCTTGGAGGTGGTAAGAGTGACGTCTTGGAGGTGGCAAGAGAGACATTAAGAGGTATCAGCTCCAACGTGGTTTCTATGGGAGTGACACTCTTGGAGGTGGCAAGAGAGACGTATTGGATGTGGCAAGAGCGACGTTAAGAGGTATCATCTCCGATGTGGTTGCTATGGGAGAGACACTTCAGGACGTCGCAATAGCGACTATTTTGTAGGTATTTAAAAAAAAATACTATATCAATACTGAGAAGGATAGGTACATTAACCTTTGCTAAGATACTAGCCATATCAATATTTAAATCTATATCATCGATCTTAGGCAAGGTTGGTTGAGGAGGAGGAATAACTTCCAATGGTAAAGGGGATCTTGTCTAATGAGTTTTAGGATCACTAGGATATGTCTCGGGTGTGTTATCACACGAACTCACAATTGTTGAGCTAAAGTCCAAAATCTCAAGTGCAATCATGCATAATAAGACTGCAAAAATATACTAGAGAGTAAGTCCCTGTTTTTAGAAAGGATCAAAATAATACTCTACTTTCTTGGGTACGTCGAAACAAGTGTCATCCAATACAAGATCCTATATACCAATGCGATAGTTGAGCAATAGAAATTCCAGAGCCTTCACTGAAACCTCTGACAATTTGTTTGACATTTAGCAGAAAATTATATCATCAATTATACAACTTGAAGTCATTGCAGGTATTTCTTTGTATCCTTTGGCTAGCACAACAACTTCACACATAGCATGCAAGTGTTATGTATATATACATTGAGTAGAAGAGAAAATTCATAGAATGCAAATTGTAGAAATTTGAAACAACCATAACAGATTTGGACTCCAAATATAAATCTCATAATCTCTCATGCCAAGACATTTGAAAATGCCAAACCATGTAAAATTCAAAATCCCAATACTCGGTCAGAACAAGGGGCGAAAAAAGACAAATTTAAATACATATACAACACATATATATTCCAAGTTTAGTTTCAAATAACAACCAATGTTATTGTTATATACACAACTAATCCATCTAGTTTCAAATAACAACCAATGTTAACTGTCATATACA
>JZKD02S1771392.1:75560-87988 GCA_000966675.3 Picea glauca
AAGATTGATGTTTTCTGTCAACCCACATGCAGGGCATTTCTACCCATACTAAATTACACCCCAATTCAAGCTCTAGGGCTTGTTAATCTTCAAAGTAAGCAATGTTGATCCTAAATATGAACTTCACAGCTAAAAAAATTAAGCAAGTCTCCAATACAAAACTTATGGACAAAGTCCTCTTTGAGAGCTCTTTGTAGATTCTTCCCAATTTTGACGAAATCAATGTTTCTTCTTATCCTTGTGAATTTTTTGTCTAATCTTGCACTAGGAAGCATTTCAAACATTCTCCATTTTCAAACTTAGATTTCAAACATTCTCCATTTTAAAACTTGCCCTATTTTGTCTAAGCTTGCACTAGGAAGCATTTCAAACATTCTCCATTTTAAAACTTGCCCGACAGGGACTACGTTGCCATGAAACACTTGTTTGATGATGGGATTGATGCAATCTACTTTATTAACAATAACCAAAATCCCTATAGCTCTTTTGATAGTTCAAAAGTTATTGGCACCATTGGGTCCCACAGTGTCTTAAGATTGAATTGTATTGACAAATTTGGCAATGAATTTATTATTAGAGAAAAATACCCATCTGAATTCGAAGTCATTTTAGGCTTGCTAGTGCCCCAATTAGGCCAACAAGACTTCTTGCAAATCCTTGTAAATGTTTAGAGGCCTTATTTGAGGGACAATGTGGTTTGATAGGGTCATTGGTTGCAAATCTCTGAGGGGTCTCATCTCCATATTTTTTGTTGGGTATAATGGATATGGCAGGTGAGGCTGTGAATGAAGCAACTTTTTGACATCCCATTTTGAGTTTCAGGGTAGCCTATTTGTTTCCAAATGAATGGTGGGTGCTTAACATAATTGGGCCTATTTTCAATTGGACCTTTGTTGTTGGATAATTTTCAACTTTCTATCATGTATGATGGACCTTGTTATGTTACCCCAGAATATTTTATATAAAAACTTGGCACCAAAGTTACAATATTCACTTAGATGAAACAAACAAGCAAGGGAAGTACTAGTTGTTGGATGCTAGAGTCTAGAAATAAAATTTCATGGTTGATAATTTGGCTGAAAAACCTATAATTCAGGAATATGAGAGTTCTAAGTTGGTGATCTATGCATGCTTTATATGTACTATCTTAATACGAAGAGTATCAATATTGGGATTTAGCATCTTTGTTTGAATGTTGCATACCTTAGGTTGCCTAAAGTCCTGAGTACTTTTTGTCGAAGATAATTTTAGAATAACTCAAATATGTCGTGCTTGTTAAAAGGAGTGTATTTGTTTTCTTATTCTCACATTAATTGTCACCAATACAATAATAATGAATGCTTAGTCAGATGTGAAATCCTGCATTGGATGGTTGATGTTAGTTGAGTCAAATTATACTCTACAAATAAAGGAACTTCAAATCTTTTTAGTCGCTTTATTATTTGCAATTTTAACCTCATAGAAAGAAGGTATGGATTATGAGAATGATGAAAAATTGGACTGAAGAAAATCAACAAGAAGAACTCCTAATCCTCTAGGATTCAATTAGTCCAAAGGAAATGCTAACATGGAAAGAGTGGGATATTATTTCCACTCTACCAACAAAAGTTTCTTGGGTCTGAAGCAATGCCTTAGATTGTCTTTGTGCAACAGGTAAGAATCTTCCCAAGAGATGATGAGGATGGGATAGGTAAGGGTTGAAGCAAAGCCTTAGATTGTCTTTGTGAAACAGGTAAGACTCTTCCCAAGAGATTATGAGGTTGGGACAAGTAATATAAATGATGGAGTGAAAACAAGAGGCGATCTCATGGGAATGAAGAAGAGGCGAAATTACTTTATTTTTCTTTACATTTGCAATTGGCAAGGTCACATGATTCCATCAAAAGAAATTCAGAATTTCCGAGTGTAAGAAGCTAGTTCAAGAAGAAGAATTGATCTGAGGTAGAGCATGATTCAGTACAAATAGGAACATAAGGGTCAGATGATGTGATCTAAATTTTTTATTGGATAATTTTTCAATCTTTCAAGGAATTTATTTGAGAATGTGTTTAAGACATTAAGCATGATGCACCAGACTAAGGATGATGTTTGAGTTCCTGGAAGATTAATTAAGTGGAAGTGAAAATATTGTATCTTGTGCAATAGATTTGATGGGGGAGACACATAAAGAGAGACAGATATGAGGAATAGTGGAAGAAGGAAAATACCTTAAGCGAGAGTAGGAAACAGGGAAGGAAAAGGCTTCAAAAGGACTATTGCATTGTAGTGTAATAGCTTGAGTAATCAATTCGGGATTTAGGCAATATTATGTACTGCATAAAATATTGTTTCATTATAATCAAAGAATTCATGTCTTTTTTTGGTCTTTGAATATATTCCATTCTTGCATTTTGGCCCCTTATCTATACATTTTGTCAGCACAATTAACCTGACTAAAATATTTAATGAATCACTGATTAAACATGCATATAAATATTTTAGTAGACCATACAACTCAAAGGATAATTATCCATCAACAGTGGCTTACCAGGGCAGTGAAAGCAGGTAGTTGATATAACCCCCACCAGGGTTCAATTTCTGACAACTAACATGCTAGTGCTTGTGCTCAAACTTGTGGATGCACACCAGCACACACAACAGTGGTTGGGGCTAAGTGAGAATCCTGGGAAACTTTGGTGGAATATATACACCCCACTTGCAGGTGCTTAGCTGAAGGTAATTGAATTGAATGTGCTAATAGTTCCCCTGTAATGCTAAATCTGGGCATGTTAACCTCATCATGATAAGAGGAAGTTGGTTCAAAACAAACAACTATTTTTCTGCATCAATGTCTTGACTCTCTTCAAAGACTATAGCATGTTTGACTATGTGACAGCTAGCAATGTCAAAATGCTAAGCCAACATGAATTATAGTCATAAAAAGGTTGGAATCTAGAAGACATGTCTTCTAATGAAAAAAACTAAGACAATCAATTTTAAACTTGTCATTGAAAAGGAAGGAGTAGAAATCATTCTCACAGTAACACATATCCAACTGAAGTGTGATAGGAAATATCCAAGTATCTCAGATGCAGGTTCCTAAACTCATAGATATGTGGTGAAGGATTAAAAATGTAATGAGATGCCATGTGACATTCTCTCAAAGAAATCCAAGAAGAACTAGATCTGAAGCTAGGGAGAAAACAATGTAAAATAATCCACAGTTGCTCACTCTCGAGTCTCTACTAGGACGTGCACCCTCCATTCATACAACTTTCAATATAGTAAAACTATCCTTTCCTTAAGTCAAACTCAGACTATGATCTTTAATAGATGTACAGTTTATTGTTATTTTGTTGAGGAACTGTTGTAACAATAAAACAATAAACAGGAAAAAACACTTTTGAAAAGTTCTAAAACTTACTGAAAACTGATTTTCCAGCACCGGACATGCTTCACACACCTCGGGTATCATTTGCCAATGTTTGAACTCTCCTCTGAATCCTCTTCATATGCTACCACTCCTGCAAATTGATTGCAGAAATATGCACGTAAAAGCAATGGACCAAATAATTATGCATCTACAAGGCATTAGCAGCACGATTATTGCACGTACCCCATCCCACCAAGTGGCACTCCCTGAGATGATGACGGTTTACTATGCTCTCATGTAAATGGGTCAATTGGTGCCTTTTGCAATAACATTAAATAGTTGTTAGTAGTTACCTCCCTGTTGAGCATGTATCCACCCAAAGTTACGAGTTTGGAGTAATGACCTTGAAAAATTAAAACACAATATGTGTGCACTGTGGATATGATTTAAATGGGTAGAAGAGAAAAAAAGAACAATAACAACATCATTCACAAGAACACAAGAAATATCATTGAAGCTCTTATTCAAACAAGAGGCCTCTTTATACATAAAGGTCTGACATACATGACAGTTGGGGAACAAAACCATTCACCCTATTAATTAGGATTTTTGACAAGGACTTCCTAATGATGTGTTTAAAATGATAGCCCTATGACTTAACTCACAGCCCACTCATGTAGTAAAGTAAAAAATACAAGAGGCTATGAGACAAGATATAACACAATGACCATTTTGAAACTCACTCTAACAGGAAAAAAAAAATTAAGTACCAAAGTAATTGTATTTCATTACAAATTAGTCCATAAGTGACCAAAAACATAATTATGCCTACAGACCAGCATGGCTAAATACTATCAATTCATGTCTATAATATCAACAGATTACAAAAAAATTACCCATCCATGAGAGTGTTATTCTTTAACATATGTCCAAATACGAAACCCTAGTCGAACCTGACAATGCAGATTTAAAGTTCTTCAAAATTAAGTAATTAAATAGAATTAGCACCAAACATAAACACTTATTTTCTAAAGAAGAATAGGTTATTTCCTAGTGAAAAATGTAAGGATTAAACCTCACGATATAGATGGTGTATTTTCTGATGAATAATATAGAKTAAAAAGATAGTTCATACCATCTTCAAAGCCTCCATAAATGTCACACTGAACTCTTTCAAAATATTTGCATGGYTGTTAAGCCTTCGCCTCCAAGCTTGTTGAGGTGGAGCACCATGGTCAGATTCAAACTGAAAAAAACCTCTAATATAAGTAATTTAGAAAGCCAATACCATRGGCAAATTCAATAGTGGAATCCTGAGAAGGGAACTTTGTATTATGCCTAAGTAAAAACCATGCACAATAGCACTCAGAACAGAAAGATACATTGGAAAAGTGGATAAGTATGTGTGTGTTGATTAGTGGGAAATGAATTGACCCAACTAAATTTGATTTCCTTTTTCAAATACGCACGATTTATATATGGTGTCATGGTCAAATTGTGTAGCCCAATGATTATAAGTAGACAAGAACACCAATGCAGAAGTCATTTGAGAATCATTATATATTTTCCTTTGTGAGTCTAAGCTATATCTTTCCCTTCGAAAACATTAAAAATCATATACAGTGTTTACTGTCATACAGTTCTAGAATTGTGGGATCAATCCCATCCCAGCAGATGACAGATTACTGGTCTCTCTAGCATGAGGGGTTTGTCAGTATTGGTTTGAGATTTTAGTAATGTTTTGGAACATTTTTTCTTAGAAAGGCTCAATAAATAATCATGAAATCCATTTATACAAAATCCATGACAATCCCTTACCAACATTTAGCCAGTTCTATGCATTTCTTTTCTTGTCGTCAAGAAACTAGAGCTTTAGGCCAAGTTCCAAGGTTAAATGGAGTAGCATGCTTCTTTCAAAGACATTCATAGATTTTTTATTTAGTAACCACTTACATACATTCAACATTCTTATGGATCCCGCTTATAGCTTGGGCCTATCAATAAGAGGCATTCAAGTTGTAGTTTTCTCCTATACCTAGTTGTGTCCTAAGCCATATTGCATACATGCAAAGACTCCAATGTTTGGATCCACTCTGGCAGATTATGGTTCTGCATGCGAGGCATTTTCATTTTGGTAGGGCCTTTGAAACTCTGATGAGAAACAAAGGCCACATTTAAGCATCGTAATGTGTCTGTTCTCTCAAGTCTTTGGAGGAATTTTTCTACACTTCATGCATTTTTTAATCCAATCTTTGTTAATGTAAAAACAATTATATCTATGTGAGTAGTTTCAACAACTTTCTAGCGGATAAAATTTCTTCCTAGTATCCTTTTTACAGACTGGCACTACAAATCATCCATAGGAGGGTCTAATCATAAGTGAATCCCCCACCTAATATAAGTAGAGTAATATAACTGTATTTTGTCAATGGATAGTATGGAAAGTTGCATTTGATATGTGCATATGGCGTTCCTTGGTACCTATAATGGGTGGCATTTTTCTTACTTCTACTATAGAACTTAGTTTTAATATGTTTGGTTTCTATGTAGCCTTTTTTGGGTGCCTTTCTACTTCTACAAAAAAAATTATTGGAGAGAGATTGCTTCATGGATATAAATTTGATAGCATAAATGTTTTATACGATATGACACCTTTGCTACGATGATATTGGTTGTTCCGACTTTACTCCTTGAGGGGACTGGTATTTTGCACTGATTAAAAAGGCAATACATTGTTTACGACTCAATTTTTTTATAATGATTGGCTCGCATATTTTCCTTATGCCTAAACTTTTCAATATTCTATGTTATTCACTCGACAACTACTATGAATTTTATTGTACAGGAAATATGAAGGTGGCAGTGGAAATTATGGTATCATGGGTTATATTTTGCAATCCAAGATCCCTCTTAAATGCATTTGGATGTGAAATTACCCTTTTAGGTAGTACTTTCTATGGATATATGAGACACAAGCTATCTCAATATGTAGGAAAGTCTATCAGTGAAAGCCCATGGATGTCTAGAAAAAGGCTTGATATACTTCCACTTGCGACTAAGAAGATTGACAAGAAGTGAGAATCTGAACCTATTTAATTAGGTTGGAGTTCTTAATGAATCTTACACTTCTTTTAGTCATTTAGGAGCTTCATAAATGTACAAGTACATCAGTTTATTATTTTTATGGATGGGGGAGTCAAAGAGAAGATGGAATAAAAAAAATGTTGCAAGTGCAGCTCCTTAGGAAAGGTCTCTACTAACAATGAGCATGAATTAATTTATTGTTTGTTCATAAACCCCTGAAAAAGATATTCCACATTGTTAGTTGCTGCCAATATGACATCATTGCTCGTTCATTAGTAGTATCAGTTGATTATGATATAGAATGCATATATTTTAATACAATGCTTGAGTTAGCTAATTTCTTGAGTTCATTCTTATGCTTGTAGAGTGATTTGGAATACTTCACTAGTGCAGTCTTCAAAGTCTACTCTACGTAAATGATGCAAGAGTTATTGCACATGTGTAGATCACCATTCAATAGAGCAAATGGTTTCTCACAAAATTAAATTCAATGGCTTCTTCTTGTTCAGTTTTCCAAGGATATGGAAGCACATAAGACTATTTTTCACTAGGTTCACATGAGATATGCAGAAATTGATGGTGGATGTAGGTAATTTAAAGTTGGGAATGAGGTTAAAGAGAATTATAATGCCAATTCATTGTTGTGCTTCTGTAACTCATTCTCATGGAATGTGAGCACTTCTTTCATTGTAAATAGGAGAAAATAAAGGTAAATTATAGCTCTATATTGAATATTGTCTTGTCATTTCTGTAAAGGGTACTACATTGATTTCAAAACTAGCATGTGGTGAACACAAGGTTGCTGCAATTGTTTCATGATTTTAGAAGTGGATTATTCTCTGTGAATTTTCAAGGTAGCAACAATTTTTCTTCATTTGGTTTTTCTTTGTTTCTTTTCCTTTCCATACATTTTTAGAATGTAAATTACAGTTTTGACCTTGGAAATCTTAATTTAATGCAAAATGCATTCACAAGGTATGAAAATGTGAACATATATAGAACATATGAATAGAACCAATGAATATAAGTATTAAGTAATTCAATGATACTGGATGGTTTGAATTTATTAATATTTATGGTTCCTAATAAATAGTGGAGAACTAATGACAAAGGAATCATTTCCTTCTTGAAGTACCTAGTGAAATCCCAAAAGCAACCAAGTATTTTCCCTGACTATTTTCTGTGTAATAGAAAAAACAATAAAATATGATGCCATTTGGTGGTTGTTCTTGAATCTTTTGTCAAGAGATATGAAAGATGGTTTCTTGGTTTTGAGTCTTTGAAATATTTAGAAGAGAACAAGGTCCAGGATGAGGTGGCATTTTTCTTTTAGGAGGGTTTTGACATTTTTCTTTGGAAGTGATTACTTATTTCTATTTTTGAAGAACATGGTATATTCTATGCAACTAATAAAAGAATGAATGAATATTGAGACAATGAATACACTGATGGTTTCTAATTACATATTTTGTTATCATTAATTTCAAATTTAGTCTTATTTTCAGCTAGGGATGTTACACCATTTTCTTCCCTAAAAATGTCAAGTGACAGTTTGGTAAGGATTATATCCAATCAATCAAATATCTAGGTCACCGTGGGTTTTATTCTACAATCTAATCATAAAATAAATTACTTTTGATTTCAATTTTTTGAAGCATGTCCCCACTTATTAGGTGTCCTTGTTCTAGCATGGCCTAGAGAATAGGCACTAGCCACCTTTCTACCTCTTTAAGAAAGGAGTCTCGGTGACCTGGGGAACGCTTTTAGTTACCTGGAAGTTAACTTGTAAAACTAGATTTTGTTTCCTTGACTTTGCAAAAGGGAAAAATAATTTCATATCTCAAAGAAACTACCGGTAGTTCAAATTTATATTTAAATAGATGATTCGAATATACAGAGTGGCCTTAAATTCAGAATCCTTTTTGTAGCTTCCCCCAGTTGAAACTAGTGGAGCAACTAGCTCTATCATCAGGCTACATAATTTGAGAGGGAAATTCCTAGGATCTACTTGTGGTTGTTATTTGCCTGATTAGTGAAAAAAATTAGATGTTGTAAATCTAAGAAAGGATCACCTATATTGATCCATCTTGCTATTAGAATAGAGGAGTTGTTGTAATTTAGCAGCATCACATGTAGGTTATGGTGATTCAAAGTCTCATCTTTATTCATGAATCACATGTAGGTTATGGTGATTCAGATTCCAAAAAGATATTTTCACTGCTTGGTATTGAGAATCAAGACATCCATAATTAGCTTCATTGCTTAGATAGGGCTAGAGATATTTAATTGAGAGTCCACACAAAAATTCCCCATGCTTTCTTGAAAATTCCAACTTCCAAGTAGGTATTTTTGTAATATAACATTTTAGATATATAATTATTTTATTAACAAGTCACACTTCAAAATAGGCTTTGAATAACACTGAAAATAAACTATACAAACACAAAATGAAATTTTATCTATTACATTTAAAACAAACCATGCAGAAACCTTTACCATGGCATCTCCAAAATAAACTATTGAAGGAAGGAAACATGTGCAAAAATTGCCTAGCCCTTGAAAACATCTAAAATGCAAATTATGTGTCCATCTATTTTCTGGGTGTTTAGCAAGAGTGATGGAAAACCTATTGTCTATCACTGATGATAATGGGGGTGGTGTTGAATGCTACAAATGGGTGTTTACATAACTCAAAGATATACTTGACAGGATTATGAGAGAATAAAACAAAACAAGAAGTAGTGCATTCAAAAAAATATTTCAAGGACTTATACCCTTGTTCCCTCATTTCCCTCAAGCATTGTTGGAAGTTCATCTAATCCAATAAAATTAAGTAGGTCAACAACATTGATCTTGCTTCAAAATCTTGTACTGAAACAAGATGTTGATGATGTTGTGGTTGATTTGTGTTATACATCTAATATCGCATTTATTATTGCTAGGCACCCTTACTTCTTCAATGCATGTAAGAATCTTACAGAATTGGGCAAGGGTTCTTTACCTCTCAATTCCAAGAAGATAAAAACCACTCTTCTTAGGAGGTGAAAAGAAAGGGTGACAAGTATGTTGGGAAAGATTATAGAGTCTTGAAAAAACACAGGTTGCACAATCCAAATAGAGATGATTGGTCAAATATGTATCACAGTCCGCTAAATAATGTGATGGTTTGTTTCCCTAAACCAATACTATTTTTGAAGGCAATCGATGCATCAAACCATAAGACTTCCAAATGAATTTTCTAGGTATTAGAGGAAGTCCTTTTTGAAAAGCATGTACAAATAAAGATTTCATGTGGAGTGCCTAGGGTAGATGAATAAACACCTCCAACAAAGCTGAAAAATATCCTCCAAATAGGTACCTAAACATCCAAGAAAATGACTCCCATATAAGCATTGAACATGGCCACAAAAATCACTATAAAACTCAAAATCATCCCCAGAAGTACTCAAAGTTTCCAAGGAAAAAACACCCCAAAAACATGATATAGGTGAACTTGAAGGTGCCCTAGCTGGTCAAAAACAAGAAAATCCACATCATGACAAATTCCTACACCAAATATTAAAATATCTCGATAAATGGTGCGCTAATAAGGAAAGAGTAATTSCAATGCATATTCCAAAAAAAAGGTTCTTAAAYCTGCAATATAAAAATGATCCACATGTGGAAATAAAKCCCCTCAAAATTGGTGTAGAAATTAGTCTCATACAAAAATATCATCCTTGGGAGACTCAAAACAACACAKCGAAAAAGTGACAAAGGTGAATGAATATGACATAAAGTAAAGGGATTTATTAGCCACCATAGAACATGATGAATGCACCCACATCTCTATCTTATCTCTTCCCAAAATATCATGTAGAAAAAGTATAAAAGCTCCACATAAAGCACACCAATTTATCTTGAATAACAAGTACCAAGTCCAATCCAAATAAATTTACAATATTGGACTCTATAAAGAACCTTATCTTATCCTATATAATAACCACTCAAACCATAAGAAACCTCATAATGGTTGTGTCATAAACCCTTCATGGAAGCACTAGTATGTGGTGAAAGAACACAAAACTCAAAACTCAAAACTAACAGGTAAAAGAAGGATCCCTAGCTCTGTCGTATACACATTCCAACAACAAATACAAGAGATAACAAAATGGTGTAGAAAAATAGACCATGAAGATCCTCTGAATCTGTAATAGAAATCAAATGTGAAGGGCACATAACTTCAACCAATAATTTCAGCCTAAAACAAGGACAAGGCCCTATATGAAGGTGCCTAAATCTACCATGAAAAATCTCCATATTAGCAGTGAAAAGGCCTTATGTTGGGTGCATCTATAAACCTATGAAGGTCTCCAAACTAGGTGCAAGAACTGAGTAAAAGATATGAAAAGAAAATGAAGTAGCATCTACATATTTATATCCTCGAAATATGTATACAACAGTTACTCTAGTGAGAAACTAAAAACTTACTATCCCCATGCATTTAGTTCAGTATGACAAGAAAAAAAAAATTATCACCTAAGCCCTAAAGACATTAGAGAATGACATTTCTATAGATTCCAGCATTGTCTTCGAGTATGTAGATTTTCACAATTAGTCATAATTGTAGTGAATTTATGTATATGAATTTGTTAGAGTTTAAAAGCATTCTCAATGTTTCAAGTGGACACTCCACCCATCATTAGGGATCCAATTAAATATTTTGTAAGATATAAAAGAGTGAGCCCTAGGATTGAATAATAGATTATGAAGGAGATAGCCATTAGAAAATCTTACAAAATATTTTGTTGGTCCCCCAACGATGGGTGGAGTGTCCACTTGAAACGTTGGGAACATTTGCTAACAAAGTTCATATCCAGAAATTCATGACAATAATTATATCATTTTCATTGATGCTAAAGTTATTGAGAATTACTTGGATGGAATATAATCACTTTTAGGAAATAAATATAAAAAGGAAGTAGTTATGTCAAAGTTTGCATTGCAACAGATAGTTAGAATTGACATATGTGATTTACATATGGTCATTTGCAACAATAATCCTTCCATAACTATTGTTAACTTTCAATGTTAGGTCGTTTTAGAACTATGTTGCATAGGGACCCATCCCCCCCAAAAAAACTTGCATACCTGCCGTTCCTGTGTATCGGGGACTTGGGGACCCTTAGGAAACTTACCCAAATTGTTGGGGACTCGGGGACTTGTTGGCCGTCCCCAAGACGTTCCCAACAGATTTCAAGGACATTACGAATAGATTTCAAGAATGTTCTAGGCAGATTTTAGGGATTTTTTTGGGCAGATTTTGGGGATATTCAGGGCATATATCTTCAGTCTTGACAATCATGGAAATTGATGATTGGACAATAAAATCATTTTTCCCATCCATTATTTTTTTATTGCATTGAATCTAAATCTGTTGTAAAAGTTGTAGCTGAAAACATGGGTTTTGATTTGGGTTTCTGGTGATTTGAATATTGTATTTTCAGCAACAAGGTTACAACAAACAAAGTTTCCATGTCAAAAAAACAAGAAATGCAACATTTCAAAGGGCTGATCTTTATGGTTATTGTTCTTGTTMTTCTCATTTTTCTGGTCATCTTAGCTTTTACATATTGTACATGGGTTTTYARGAGTCATTCRAWTATAGTKCYTCCACCATCCCAACCTCAAGCATTGTGAAAACAATCAGATAGTAGTGACTTCGATTGGACACTAAATGTTTGAATAAATTCCTATTCAATCACATTCTTAATCTGAAATATGAATCTAATATCTTTATAGAACCAAAGTGTTTTATAGTGGTTTTCAACACAACCATACAAATATGCAAAACCTATTGAGAAGGGAATGTCTTTTATGTTTTAACATAATCATCAATAACAAGAAATATGAGTAAGAAAAACTGCTATAGAGACATTTCTCATTTAATTTTCCTAAAGCTAAACTGCATTTTGCTCTTGTCTAGCATCCAATAATGAAATGTCACTCGGCC
>JZKD02S1771392.1:87998-99014 GCA_000966675.3 Picea glauca
CATCTTAGCTTTTACATATTGTACATGGGTTTTTAGGAGTCATTCGAATATAGTTCCTCCACCATCCCAACCTCAAGCATTGTGAAAACAATCAGATAGTAGTGACTTCGATTGGACACTAAATGTTTGAATAAATTCCTATTCAATCACATTCTTAATCTGAAATATGAATCTAATATCTTTATAGAACCAAAGTGTTTTATAGTGGTTTTCAACACAACCATACAAATATGCAAAACCTATTGAGAAGGGAATGTCTTTTATGTTTTAACATAATCATCAATAACAAGAAATATGAGTAAGAAAAACTGCTATAGAGACATTTCTCATTTAATTTTCCTAAAGCTAAACTGCATTTTTCTCTTGTCTAGCATCCAATAATGAAATGTCACTCGGCCCTTTTTTAAATTGGTCGATCTTTTTCAAAATTGGCAAGTGTAAGGGTTGTGCATAATACTGTATAGTATAGCTTGATATGCTTACAAGATTGAAGCAACTACAAATGTGTATGGTGGATTTTAATATTTTTTGATATATATATATATATATATATATATTATTTCCATCCCCAACCCGTTGTGCCCTGAAAAATTTGGGAGTGTGCTCTAGCCATCCTGAGGATGCATCCCCCCGTCTCAAAAACCAATGCAACATAGTTTTAGAATCATCATGAACCTAGGTTTTGAAGAACAACTAGCTATAATTATTAATTGTTGATACATGTTTTGTTATGGAACTTATTTTGATAAAAATATGTCCTTGGATGAGACTCTACTATTGTAATTAAAATACAATCCAACAAGACCAAAGTTGAACTAGAGATCGAGATATTTATTCCATAGCAGTCTCCCAAAATGGGAGAAATTTCAATTATTGTCATTGGAACCACACAACCCTGTACATTAAAATGCAAATGGTTACTAAGGTAAAACTCCCATTTCATGGATCTACTGAAAACCCTAAATTGCAATGAATTGGTAGAACTTAGAAGTGATCCACATTTGACAGTTATGAATAGCCACAATGGTGATATTTTGTGTATGAACATAACAAAGACATTATTATCACAACCTTCCCAAGTAGGAAATATTTTTTTTTGAACGATAGGGTAGTGGGGACAAAAGTTGATGGCTATTTGCCATGGATGCAAAAAATAATCTAACGAATGATTTAAAGAAAGATAATAGGAAATGTCCAAACACAGTTAGCAGTGGAATGGAAAATGAAAATGGAAGATTTAATCTCTTTAAAGGAAAAAAAAAAGTGATGTAATAAGAAGTACTTACTATGAAGTATGTTCTTTGTTTATGCAAGTACACAACAATTTGTAACTCTGCTGGGATTGACCATTCTGCTACTAGTCTCATAATTTTGTAGCATATGTAGGTAACCTACAACCCTTGTAGATATTGTGAATAGGTATAATATTTTGGAATTATATAAGATGGTCATAGTCAAATAATAGCCACTATGGTTGACTTCCTGTTTGGTTTTGGAAGTACTTGTTTTATAGCTTGTGTGTGAAATGATTCTAAAATATGTAGTTGTGTATTTGTGGAGTCAGAAAAAAAATGGTGAACACACACACATAGACATACATATATGTATGTGTGTGTGTATAACAGTAAATAAATGTACATGCAATAGCTTGTGGGTTTGGGTACTGAAAATGGAGTTATGCCCTTTTTAGGAGGTTACAAATTGTGCCTATATGCTAGAGAAGAAAAAAATTATTTCCATTGGATACATAGCCATAAGGATTATTGTAGGTTATAATCATTTAACTTTATCTTCATCATTTGAAAATGGGATACAACTACAAATGTGATATGAATTGATGCCCTTCTTTTGTTTGAAAGTTAATAAAATCCATCTACTAGAAGACCATAAATAACCCACGGTTGGATGCTTATTGTCCATTTTAGTATTAACCACACTTTAACTTGAATGCAATCCTATTTTTCACAGCAGTCATGGAAAATATTCAAAACCCAGGATCATATAACAACTGAAATGAAATGCAATGGCACCATAGCTATTTGTGGAGTGGTTTAAATGGCTTGAGATTTAGCAAGAATTTAATTTATAGAAATTTCATAAACAAAGGTAATGAAAGGGTATCATTTCTTTCTATGACTATTGACACGATGCCTACTCACTACAAACCCCTTCATCAGAATATAAAGATGGGGCATTTTGTAACTCCACTATTCTCATCTAGTGGATGTAATGAAAACTTTTTCTTTAAAACCAAAAGAAAGAATGATGAGTCAAAACAAGCATTGATCTCCATTGTTCTCATCTAGTGGATGTAATGAAAAGTTTTTCTTTAAAACCAAAAGAAAGAACGATGAGTCAAAACAAGCATTGCTCCTCCTAACAATAGTAGGTTGTTCAAATCAACCAAATGAAAATGTTACACGAGAAACAAAAGATCAGTCTTTGTTATTCCAGGAGTGAGTCTAAGGTGTAACAGTAACATAAGTGGTGCTCAAAAGAAGGTTCTAGCTAGGTGAAACAATAGTCATTGTTAGGCTATGGGTTTTACGTTCAATCATGAAAGATATGGATATCCTACCTTTCAAAAAGGCTTGTAATCCGAGTTTCAATGTAACCATTAGAAATGATTGTGGAAGAGGGGGTTGCATGTCATTGGAGGGCATGACAGATAGAAGAGAATGGGGTTGTTGAAGGGCATAACAGATAGAGGAGGATGGGATGTTTAATATTTATTGAACCAAAAAATATTGATAGGATGATTGTTTTAGAGGGGGCGTAATAGTTAGAACTGGATATCCCAAATATTTCTTAATTAGAATTTACCATAATAAGAATTACATTTAGAATACATTTCATGTAAGGAGATTTATAAAATCCCAATTCATTTCCTGAAACGTGTTGTTGGAATCAATATTTACCATCTTAACAAAATTAAAAATTAAAAATAAAAATTGAATGCAAAAACATGTTGTTGGAATCAAGATTTACCATCTTAACAAAATTAAAAATAAAAATTGAATGCAAGTTTAAGACCAACCTTGAGCTCCAGCATTGCCATGAGATGAATCCATTGATACAACTAGTAGAGCAAGTGAAATCAAGCCCTCCCTGCGAGTGGAAAAAACCCCTCTCTTAGAATAATTCATTCCACATTTCCCAAATCTAATAAGAAGATTTGTGTAAGGATTTGGCTGCAATGATCCATCTGACAAACCATCTTCCTTCTCACCCAAATGTTTTTGTTTCAATGAACATAAACACCTAAAACGTAGAGACCCAGTTGAATATTTCCTTCTCGATGGAATTGTATTGTAGATAACAATAGCAAAAGAGAAGCACGGGGGAGTTTGGAATTGTATTGCAGATAACCGTAGAAAAAGAGAAGAACGGGAGGGTTTGGATGACTATAGATAAGACAGTTGACAGAACGGGTTTGGATAAAGATGGCAGGAATGTAGACTCCATGTAAAAATGGGAGAATGGGAGCCCGAAATTCGGTTCAAACCCAATGGAGGGAGAAATCGCTCCAAGAAATCCCCATACCTGGAAATCGGGGGCTATTGAAAATGTGCAAATCAATTTCATTGGGGGAGAAAACCATTTTTTTTCTCTCCCTCCTAAATTTACATGGGATAATGCTTTATATATAATCAATAAATAAATAAAATGAGGGCGAATAATACTAAACCACTTTAAAACACTACAGTACAAATTATTCACCCAATCATAATTTGAAACCCACTAAATTCGCCCATGAACGAAATTTCGCCCCTAAAATCTTCTTATAGTATACAAGGAATGACACACATACCACCAATGATGTTAGTATCAAAGTGAGGGAGGATGATATCACCTCAACCTAAGGACTTGCACCCCAAAGCCAGTTTCTGGGTCGACAAATCTTTTGGTCGAAGTAATGCCTCAAAAAACCTCATTGTTTGACAATTGTTATGCTTGTGGTATTATTTAGAATAGACACATGAGTGCACAAATAGTAAAGAACTTATTAATGTGGAACAAAATCCCATCATAGGGATATGCCACTATGGTACAAGATTATGTATCACATGGATAACAACCACAAGCCAGAGAAGGCACACAAGGAATGACACTGATATCGTCAACAATGTTAGGTGCCCATGTGAGGAAGGATGCCATCACATCAATCAAAGGACTTACATCCCAAAATCATCTTGCAGATTGGCAAAGCTTTTGATGCAGGTATTGCCTCATAAACGGAGTTTGTCTCACAACTGCTATACATGTGAGATTATTCAACAAACATGTGGCAAGAGTACAATATTTCTTGTGTTTGTTTGGTGGCACTGCATATGTGACCAAAGAGTACAATACTTATTAATTAAAATATAATCCCATCACAAGGATAAGCCATTGTGGTAATAGCTTGCAATACATCACATGTGTTTAGGAGTGTGCACCTGGATGTGTGTGTGAGAGAGATGGATATATAGATTTTATCCACGTCCTCAAGACCAAAGTTGTCTATATGACTAAAGTCACATCAGTAAAAGGCCATGCCTTGACAAATATACTAAGAAAAAGTGTTTCCAAAGTACAGAAATATGATAGAAAAGCAAGGGGTTTCCCTAAATATGTTGTTGAACAGATCTGCCTATTTGGACCCCCCCCTTGGGGTGTCTTGGTCGCTTTTATCTTAGTCCTCGAAAATCTCTCTCTCTCTCTAATATTTACAACTTTTAATCCTCCTTTTGTGTCACTACATGCACATTCTTGCTAGGTTGCGAACTTATAGTTTTTAGCAAGATAATTAGTTTTGTTCCTCTCTTTCTACTTATTGTTTTCAATATTTTACACTGGATGTACCTATTAGTCCCTTTGACCTACTTTTGTGGTCATTTGTTAGACATTAACAGAATTATGATTTAGTCTCCCAATGCACATCATATTGTCATAATAGTGTGCTACCAACAAATTCCTTCTTATATTCGATGCCCACAATTGTTTACTGCTACCTCCCTATCATGCTACAGGATACTCTCTGAAGAGTGATCTACTTCCAATGCACCTGTCTCCATCAGATCTGGAAATACACACTTTCACTGTTGTTAACATTCTGAAGCATTTTTTCTTAATGTATGAGGATAAGAGTGCATTAAACTTAATAATTTTTTATTTATTTATGATAAATATTTAAATATGGTTTTGCTTAATCCTATTGAATATGAAACTTAAAAAGAAGAAGCCAAATCAAGAGAAAGATATTTCATAAATACAATGCTTCAATTGTCGAAATTATGGTCACTACAAGAATCATTGTCACGAGCTAAAGAAAAGGAAGGAGACACATGAAGCATCAGTTGCTGAAGAAAAGGAAACTACAAAGAAGACCAAGAAGGATAAAACAAACTTCTTCTTCTAAGACAAGGTAAGAATACTCTTCATAGTTCTTGTACATACCATGTTTTATGTACATATCTTGCATATCTATTTCTTAGAAGATAAAATGTTCAAAGAGAAACTATACCTATGGAAGAACAACAAGATAAGGACTGTTATCACTATGACTATAAGACAATATGAAAGATAATCCGAAATCAAAATCAATCTTCAAGAAATCTAGAAGAAGTAATGACAGAAAGAAGTCAACAATCAAGAGGAAATTGGAAAAAGACTTGTGACACTTTGTAGAAGGAAATAAGGATGCAGACGGAAGTGTGGACTCTTCTAGATGGAGGGAGTCGATTATATATTACCAAAATAAGAGCATGCATTCATACATGAAGTAAGGATTAGGAGGGAGTTAATCCTATGATCCATTGAAGATGGTAAAGTATATATCCATGATAGTAGCCATGAAAAGCAGTACGTGTTTAGTTTGACCTTAGAACAAGTCTTGGTGAAGCATGGTGAATACTTTCTATAAACAGAGATATTGYATCAGAATGATTACTCAAAAGATCATGATGATGGATTGCCAATCCATGACAAAGATCTCATGATGACAGAAGAAGTGCCACATGGATATGTTYCATTTTGAGCCTTGCCACGATGTTATGAGCTAGMAGGAAACAAAAGGAGATGAATTCAACCATGATATACTATAATGATAAAATTTATATGAAGCCTTCAGAGAAAAACCAGTGTTCCAGAAAGACCTAAGTACTTGGAGATTAAGCATTACATTCTCCATGATGAAGTCCATAAAAGAGAAGTGGTTCTCCAATATATATATCTCCACAGATGAGTAGATAAGCAGACGTTTTCATAAAGCCTTTGTCCAAAATGAGAGAGTTTGCATACTCAAGTTGGAGCTCGTGGAGATGACATACTTATTGATAAAGGAAGAGATTTTACCATAAAAGCTAGTTGTGGGAGGAGGATTTTACTTTGCACAGCAGTAGCAGGACCGCCGATCATAAAAACTAGTAGAGTGGAAGGAGCATTTCACTTTGTTACACAACATTAGCAGTAGCAGTACCTCTCATGAGATTCGAGTGGATTCCAATCTTTGTGAAATGGAGTCAACTGAGAGAGAATTATATAAAATATGAAACTTTGACACCTCCTTTGCCTGCAAAATTCACTTGTCATTCTCCAGCCACCATCAGATTCCTCATTTGGAATGGTTATGTTATTTATATTTGTTCATCACAAGTGGTGCCTGTACACTTCAAAACAGACTTATGAACGAGAGACTTGGTAAAATACAGATGATGGTATGTGTATGGAAACAATAAGCATAACTTAATACTCGAACACTAGAATAGTACACACTAAAAGAAGTGTAGGCTACATTACAAGGCTTCAATTTTTTTTTTAAATTAATGACTAAAAATCATGACAAGAACGAAAGCTTGAAAACTAACCATCATTTGATGAAATAATAGTGATAATCCATGCCCATAAATATCATCAACAAAATCAATGTAATGAATAATAGAGGCCCAACAATTACGTTTCATTGTTCAATGATAAGGTTTGGCATTAATTTCATCAATAACCTATGAGTTGTTAGTACTTTGTTAAAATTGAAGGAAAAGAAGCAAATCTCTTTGTCCAAAGATTCAAGAATGATATTCTGTCTCTAAATTCCTATACCTGTTGTAACTAGCCTCAAACCTTACATAAATGGCATGATATGGTTGCTTCTTCATAACTCTAAAGGGAAACAATGTACCCAAATACCTCTACATTACCATATCAATACCATATATTCCCACCTTCCATCTTAATACCATATTCACTTTTAAAGATAAAATGCAAAGCAATTCATCAAAAGAACAATTTTTTTATTTTCAAAACTTCTAAACTAGCTACTACTAGGCCTTAACCCTAACCAGTGGTATGGATTGGTTACATATTTATAATAATTGCAATTTGTGGGCCTACTTAACTAATAACTACACAACTAGGTTATGAAGAACAAATCTAAGGGTTACCATTTTGTCATTCTTCCACTACACCATTACACATAATTATGACTGCTAGCATGACAAAACAATGTTTTTCTTGCATTTTAACTCCTCAACATGTCACCGGCATCATGCTTAGGTTTGAGAGACCAAACAAACCTTTTCATATCTGTACCAACATATAGTACTGAAAAATGGCATTCCAAGTCAACCAGTTATGTGCATTTACCAAAATCTGATATAGGATGCTAAAGGAGTGAAAGCAATCAAAGTTCTATACAAATTTAAATAACAAAGACTAGAAAACCAAATTTTAGAAGAGTGAGACTAGTGATGGTATGACTGAAAACAAACCATGTCATCAACAAGCCCTTCAACTCCAAAAATCACCCCCCAATCATCACTTTGATATAACATGGATTATATTTTCTAGATTCCTTGAACAACATTTTCAACAATAAGTTTTTGAATATAACATTAACATAGAAGAGTAAAAAACAACTGCATCCAACACTACTGAGAAAAATTATAAATAGTATCTTTCTGGAATGTCAATTAAGTAAAATGAAAAAGGACCATATCTAACTTTCAAACTTAACAAGGATATAAAACCTATAATTCAAAGTAAGCCAGATGAACTGGGAGCTTATAAGGCTACACAGGTCATCTTAAGTCGACATTCAAAGTTCAAAGTGCATCTGACACATATATATTTGACTGATAAAACATGCAAGTATAAAAGATGACACAAAGAACCTAAGAACTGCCTGAATTGAAACTAAGCATGTCATTTGAACTATTTAACTATTCAATGTTCTCCAGCTAGCATCATACTCATGTGGTAAGCACCAGAAGTCAAAATCAATCAGAAGAAAAACATAATATCAAAGACTTAGAGAGAGGAAATGAAATGAAATAATACTAATGTCCACAAGTGACCAAGTAGGTCAATGAGACTCTAAAGTACCATGTAATAATAGTAATGAAATGCCTAGAGCATCTCCAAAACCTAGAGAAATCAATTGAGTCATGAGTGGCAACATCCAAGACATAATCTACATCAAAGGAGGTGCCTGAATCTCTGTCAACCACTATGAAAGTACCAATGCTAAGCCTGATAAATTCCTCAAAAGAGTGACCTGGGCTAAGAGGGTCCAACTATGGTATCATGGGGGTTACATCAAGAACTCCTCATCATGCCTCTCCTATCACCTATGGCCAATGGGTCTTTTGATGATCGCCTCGGCCTACTGTGAAATGGGTCAGAATGGTTTCCCTGGATCTGATCTGATGATCGCTTGAGAACCCCGGATGTGTCTGCCGAAAGTGCCACACTCCCAATGTCTGGAAAATGTGCCCCAGATGATTCCTCCATCGAAATTCGATGAGGAACTAGGAAAAATATGTGTCTTTCCTTCCCCTCAACTGGGTCAGAGGGGAATCTATGAAGTCTCCCTGGATGGGACACGTTGATCCACTGAACGTCCTTAGAAGTTGCGCCCTCATCTTGAATAAGTGCACCCTTGCTACTGGAACTTTTGTAACTGCTATTGAAGAATGATGGAAGACTTGTGTGATCTTCCTGGTCACTAGGGTGTGCCCCTCAACACCGAAATCAACCAACTAGTGTCTTCTTCCTAGAATCCATTGAACTATCTCTCCTGAGATGCGCCTCTCTCCTTAATGACAAGTCAAAATCTACATAATGATGAATTAGGTCACTAAACCTTCTCTTATAGCTTCTCAAAACCCTAATTCATTGTTGACTTCTAATTTTAGCTTGTCTATTCTATTTTTAGCTCAAATTGGCTTAAAAGCGCTTTTAACCACTGTTAGCTTAATGCCATTTTCCGAATATAACACCTTTGACTGGAGTGACCTCTAGTAATCTTGTTTACCCCTTTCTGGCCCTGTCTATAGTCTAACGGGGTGATTTATACCATTAAGCCTCATCTTTAGAGCTCCTACTTGGAAAGGAACATTACAATCCTCCCTTCCCGAAATTGCTTTTCCTCAAGCAATATCAATCCAGGGAGCTGCAATACCTTCTTGCTCTCCCCAAAAACCAAGTCTACCAAAGACAGAGCATCATATCCATATAATGCTCGAAATGGTGTCATACCAATGGACATGTGGAAAGTGGTGCTGTAGCAATGCTCTCCTAAATGTATCTACTTGACCCATGTTCTCTACTATCCACCTACATAGTTCCTCAAATATCCTTCAACCCACTTGTTGATGATCTCAGTCTCCCCATTTGTCTAAGGGTGATAGATGGTGTTGGGTGTCAACTCTATCCCCACCAATCTAAAAAACTCTCTCCAGAATGTCCCAATGAACCGATTGTCCCTGTCACTGATGATGTTCCTCGGTAACCCATGAAGTCTTAAAACCTCCCTGAAGAATAGCTCAACTACCTGAACTACGTTGTACTCTGTTGGTATGGCATAGAAGTGAGAAAACTTGGTCAACCTATCGACCACTACATATATACAGTCCTTACCCTGGACCTTGGGTAGGCTTGTTATGAAGTCCATCGATATACTTTCCCATTTATGCTCTGGAATGGGGAGTGGCTGAAGTAGCCCTTCTAGAAGAGTATGCTTTGAATTTTTCTACTGGAAAGTCACACACTCACTGATGTGTCTCAGAACTTCTTGTTTGAGGCCCTTCCATGAGAACCTCTCCTTGATCTGTCTGTAGGTTTTGAAAAACCCCTGATGGCCTGCGAGTGGTGAATCATGAACTATTGTGAGGATCTTCTTCTTGAGCCCCGAATCTGGCACTAAGTAGACTCTATCCTTGTATAATATGACATCGTCAATGACCCTATACCTGTCACACCCTAAAAACATTCTAACCACTAACTACTATGACCCCAAACATACCTTGCTCCATAATTGAAATGACCCCAAACTCACTAACCCCTATACACACACTTTGATGGTAGCCATTATGTTCTCTGACACACTATGTAAGTATACATAGTCACCCCTTTATCCCCTTACACACTATAATCCCAACCCCTTTGACCCAAGACATGACAATTGAACCCTGAAGCACTTCAAGCCTTGACTACTTACTCATCATTTTTGGCTCCACATCTGATTGTTGTTCATGCATAAGTACTTCATCCTTTTGTTATTGTTACATCTATGTCCATTTTAGGTTTGATGTTGTCAAAAATTTTACTTATTGTCTTTGTTATGGTGAATTCCTATGCTTTCATAAGTCATGTTGTGAGTCCCTGCAATTGTCTACATTCAAGACATTAATTAATTTTACCATCATCTCATTGGAATAATAATAATGTTTGATAATAATGAATCAAAGAATATTTATACTAATGGTTGAAATAATTCTTGCATATATTATTTATCAACTATCATAAGATTATTGAAAGTGTCGAGTTTACTCTACAATCAAAACACTACATTCACTAAAATATGTAATGTACCCTGCTATTACAACACTTCTCAAATAATATCATACATGAAGACAAACATCGCATATTTGGTTGTCTAAGTAGGGTTGAATTAAATTTTGATGATGATGAGTATTTTGGACAATAGATTGAGTAAAATTTGAAGTAGTAAAAATTCATTCATGTTGGGTAAAACAT
>JZKD02S1771403.1:0-12582 GCA_000966675.3 Picea glauca
GTCCCTTGTGATAAGACTAGAAGGGTAGACGCCTCTGGGATATAGATCTACATTTAGGTTATCTCTAGGTGTGCTTTGGGATGCCACATCCCTTGCTAAGTCACAAGTGTTTAGTATCTTTAGTATATTTGGTGTCTGTGCTGTAGGATATACCCTTGGGTTATAGTAGTAGTTAGTAGGTTTAATCTCTAGCCTAGCCCAGATCACTCTTGAGTTAGTGATTCCCATGGCTAAAAATATATTATAAAAGAATAAAAACAATAAAAACAATAAAAACCCACGAAAAAAATAGAATGATGTTATTTTTTTTTGTAAATTATGGAACTAATCTATTAAAAATACAGTAGAGATACGATCATAGAGTCGTGTCAAAATAAAAGAGGTAAGTTGGGCAAGTCAAATCTTTGCCCAATAGTGCAAATAATTTTCAAATTTAAATTTTTCAATAACGAAAATTTATTTCAAAGTTCACTTAGAATTTAATATTCTAAAATTTGAGGATATTACATCCTCTTCCCCTTAAGTACAACACTGTCGTCAATGTTCATTCCTCTCTCGGAATATGGTTGGATAAGATTTCCTCAAATCTTCCTCCAATTTCCAAGTGTTTTCATTGCACTTTTACTTGGGTGATGGCTTTGTTTTGTAGTATTGTTTCTTTCCTGTCCAGAATGCGTAGAGGTTTTGCTTGGAACTCGCCTTTTGGTTCCACCTGCACCATGTTCCAATCAATGATGTGAGTAGGATAATGAATATACCTTTTTAATAAGGAAACATGACAAACATTATGAACTTTTAAGTTTGCAGGATGTGCTAGTTGATACGCCATGGGTCCGATTCGAATTAAAATCTCGAAGGGGCCATAAAACTTGGGCGCCAACTTTGAACAATTTCCTAGCTTTAGAGAGCTCCTCCTTGCTTTGACTTTCAGATATACATGGTCCCCAATTTGAAATTTTTGGTGTCTCCTTTTTAAATCTATGTAGCTTTTCTGTTGTACCATTTTTACATTTTCTCCATTTCCTAGAGCATTTTCGGTTCCATCATCAACCTGTCAATTGGATTATCTCAAATTATTGTAGGCAAATTATTAAGTGTAGGTACTCCTCCCACTTAGTTGGTTTCGTTCTCACGTAACATTCGTAACATGTCTTCCACAATCTGATTCGTTCGTTTTGTTTGCCCATCCGTTTGTGGATGGTAGCATGTGCTGAAATTTAGGTTAGTATCTAATCTTGTAAACAATTTCTTCCAAAACTTTGACGCAAATTTGAAATCTCACCATCTTAGGAATTCCATGCAATCTAAATATTTCTTTCATACAAATTTCAACAATATTAATTGTTTTATAAGTAGATTTTAGAGGTATAAAATGTGTAGATTTGCTAAGTTTATCAATCACTACCATAATCGAGTTATTTTTCTTTTGAGTCTTAGGCTTTTGCTAAGTTTATCAATCACTACCATAATCGAGTCATTTTGCTTTTGAGTCTTAGGCATACCTGTGATGAAGTCCAATGAGATAATCTCCCACTTCCATTCTAGTATAGGTAGACACTGTAGCAGATCGGTTGGATGCTGATGTTCAGCCTTTACTTTGTTGACAATCTAAGCATTTGTTTCACTCTTCATGTTAGGCCAATAAAACAATTTTCTTAAGGCTGTTATTATTTTCTAGTATCGTGGGTGACTAGGATACGACTTTTTGTGCAATTCGTCAAGAATTGTTGATTTTAGTTCAATAGAATTAGGTACATATAGCCTGTTTTTGAACACGAGCAGTCCATTATTATCTAAACATAAATCTGTTTTGTTTAGTTTTTCTGCATTTTCTTGCAATTCTGTTGTTGTTTTGATGTATTTTTCGTCATTATTGCTTGCAAATTTTATTCTTTGTTCGATGTCGTTTTCTACTTTGCTAACACTTATCTCATAAAAGTTCATTAGTCCTCCGATTTACAGCATCTGCAACTTTGTTTTCTTTACCTTTGATGTGTCGTACTTCGAAATCAAAGTCATTTAAAAAGGTTAGCCATCTCGCTTGCCTTGCGTTGAGATCTGGTTCACTGAATAAAAACTTTACACTACTGTTGTCCATTAGTTGTAGAAACCTTCTCCCCATTAAATAATGTCGCCACATTTTAGAGCATGAATTATGACTGCTAATTCCAAATCATGTGTAACGTAATTCTGTTCATGTTGTTTCAGTTTATGTGATTCGTAACAGAGGACGTGTCCATCTTGTGTTATGTCCCCTCCCAAGCTTTCTTTGCTTTCATCCACGAAAACTGTAAAATCTTTATCGGGATCCGCTACCCTTAGGATAGGTATTGTAGTTAATAGTCTTTTTAATTTATCAAAGCTCTCTTGACACTTTTGTGACCAAGTAAATCTTATTCCCTTTTTCTGTAGGGATGTTATTGGATACACGATCTTAGAAAATCCTTCGATAAATCTTTGATAATAACCGGTAATTCCCATGAATGATCTGATGTCTGTTAAATCCTTTGGGATAGGCCATTCCATAATGGTCTTTATCTTTTCTAGTTCGACTGCAATACCATCTTCGAATATCATGTGTCCTAGGGACTTTGTCTTTCTTTGGTAGAAGTCGCACTTATCAAACTTCACATACAACTTATGTTTCCTTAAGGTCTGCAATACTATTATCAGATATTCTTCATGTTCTTCTTCCGTTTTTGAGTAAACTAAAATATCATCGATAAACACCAATACAAATTTATCCAGATATTGCCTGAATATACTATTCATCAAACACATAAAAGTTGCCGGGGCATTAGTAAGACCAAACGAAATTACGACAAACTCAAAGTGTTCGTAACGTGTTCTAAATGTTGTTTTATTTATATCTTCGTCTTTTATTCCGACTTGGTGATAACCAAACCTTAAATCTAACTTAGAGAAGATCCTTGCTTCTCCAACTTGGTCAAACAGGTCGTTAATTCTGGGTAAATGATACTTATTCTTGATCGTCATCTTATTTAGTTGTCGATAGTCAATGCACAGTTTCAAGGTCCCATCTTTTTTTTTGATGAAGAGGACTAGTGCTCCTCAAGGTGAGACACTTGGTCTGATATATTCTTTATCTAGCAGTTCTTGCCGCTGAATTTTCAGTTCTGTTAATTTAGTTGATTCTACCCGAATTAATGGAACTGAAAATTCAGGTGCAAGAATTGTTAGATAAAGAATAGATAAAGAATCTATCAGACCACGCGTCTCACCTTGGGGAGTATCCGTCCTCTTCATTAAAAAGACATGACCTTGAGACTGTGCATTAACTATTGAAAACTAAATAAGATGACGATCAAGAATAAGTATTCTTTACCCAGAGTTAACGACCTGTTTGACCAAGTTGGAGGAACAATGATCTTCTCTAAGTTAGATTTAAGCTCTGGTTATAACCAAGTCGGAATAAAAGATGAAAATATAAATAAAACAACATTTAGAACACATTATAGACACTATGAATTGTTGTAATTCCGTTCAGTGTTACTAATGCCCCAACAACCTTTATGTGTTTGATGAATAGTATATTCAGTGAATATCTAGATAAATTTGTGTTAGTGTTTATCAATGATATTTTAGTTTACTAAAAAATAGAAGAAGAACATCTGAAAATAGTATTGCAGAACTTAAGAAAACATAAGTTGTACGCGAAGTTTGACAAGTGTGACTTCTACCAAAGAAAGATACAATACCTAAGACACGTGATATCCGAGGATGGTATTGCACTCGATCCGGAAAAGATAAAAACCATTATTGAATGGCCTATTCCTAAGGATGTAGCAGACATCAGATTATTCATGGGAATTACCGGTTATTATCGAAGGATATTCTAAGATACCATCGCGTATCCAATTACACCCCTACAGAAAAAGGGAATAAGATTTACTTGGTCACAAAAGTGTCAAGATAGCTTTGATAAATTAAAAAGAATGTTAACTACATCACCTATCCTAAGGGTAACAGATCTCGATAAAGATTTTATAGTTTGTGTGGATGCAAGGAAATAAGGCTTGGGAGGTGTCTTTACGAATCACGTAAACTAAAAGAACATGAACGGAATTACGTTACACATGATTTGGAATTAGTAGTCGTAATTCACGCTTTGAAAATGTGGCGACATTATTTAATGGGGAGAAGGTTTCTGCTACTAACTGACAACAACGGTGTAAAGTTTTTATTCAGTCAACCAGATCTCAACGCAAGGCAAGCAAGATGGCTAACTTTTTAAAATGAATTTGATTTCGAAGTACGACACATCAAAGGTAAAGAAAACAAAGTTGCAGATGCTCTAAGTCGGAGGACTAACAGACTTTATGAGATAAGTGTTAGCAAAGCAGAAAACGACATAGAACAAAGAATAAAATCTGCAAGCAGTAATGACGGAAAATACATCAAAACAACAAAATTGCAAGAAAATGCTGAAAAATTGAATAAAACAAATTTGAGTTTAGATAAAAATGGACTGCTCAGATTCAAAAACAGACTGTATGTACCTAATTCTACTGAATTAAAATCAACAATTATTGACGAATTGCACAAAAGGTCGTATTATGGTTACCCAGGATACCAGAAAATGATAACAGCCTTAAGAAAATTGTTTTATTGGCCTAACATGAAGAGTGAAACAACTGAATATTTATCTAAATGCTTAGATTGTCAACATTTACTTATGGTAGTGATTGTTGCAATTAATTATTTGATGACTGTTGGACAAAGATTTGACTTGCCCAACTAACCTCTTTTATTTTGACACATGTGAAAGACACTTTTAATAAATTAAATGCTTGAAGACAAATGAAACAACCAGGTTTAAAATAGCTGACTGACTCCATGAGTGGGGAACGTGTTTGAGTTACCTTAAGGCTGATTTTTACAAGTGCCAGATGTGAAATTTGACCACTAGTAACCCCTAAAAATCAGGGATTTGTAAAGTTGCGAATTTCCCCAAGGAGGGAAGGAAAGACCTAGGCATAAGGATGCATATTTTAACAACATATGGATGATGCATAACACTGCTTAGTATATTGGGAAATGAAACTATTTGTTGTTATGAGCACTGTTAGTGTGAGGCAAATGATTATTCTGATTCGTGGATGGTGACTATAGCTAAGGAGGATCATTCAGTTTGCCCTTATGGACTCATGGTTAGGCTAGTGGGTGAACAAGACAAGTAAACTTGGCTGTTTTATTCTATGGTTGGGTGGAACGTAGTTGTTCCATTTGTATTCCAGCATTAGGTTTCTGATATGTATCTCAACTTGTATTCTTTTTTCAATGTTATATTTATGGTTATCATTTGTTAGAAATATGTTGACTGTGTTTACATAAGTGAAATCAATTCTTAAGGGACTGTATGATCATGTTTTACTATGGCTTTTCATAGTTAAATGATACTGTATATATTGTTTATTTGAAATGTGATGGTTATATATATGTGTGTGTGTGTGTGTGCGCTCATACATAAATAAATATCATACATAAAGAAATAACAAAACTATTTTTATGTTCCTATTGGCCATTATATATATATATGCTCATACATAAAGAAATGGTAGAACTATTTTTATATTCCTATTGACATCTGAATTATATATATTTTGAATTGTTATTCGAATCTGTATATGCATAAACACCGCAAATAATAGATAGAAATAATAACACTCTGAATACATTCGTTATTACCACAAAAATATAGTGATTAAGTAAAATACAAAGTATCTTGCAAAAGTAATCCATTGTTTTCAATCGATCATTGTTCAAAATATTATAGTTGGAGTACCATAAACCAAAACTCCACAACCTCATGTATTGCAAATAGATATCTAAGAGAATGTACACATAATCTGTATGTAACTGAAGTTAATGCGCGCATAGATGAGAACTTGACTACCTTTCGAGGTAAGATGCTTCCTTCATCCGATTTCACCAATTGGCGCAACCTGCAAAAGAAGTAAATGAGGGTTTAGTAAATGTACTAGCATTTTAATGCTCCCTCTTGTTCCTTGTGCGACAATCTGTCCACGATTCAGGAGGAGTGGACCCAAAACCCACTGATGGGTACCCTTGCAAAACAGAAGGGGCCCATCATTAATTTCATGTATCCATGCATAGAACTTTTCAGTTGTAAAATAAAAGAAGCAACAATAAGCAAAGAAGTGAAACCAATGATCATTAAAATAGACCGTGCATAGTGTGACCAACAGGAAGAACATAATAATAATTCTCCAAACCCCATGTAGAGGACCAATAAACGGAAGGAGTCGACTGTGGCAAATTCAACATTTAAACACAAAACTACCAATTTAATTATCGAAATTACAAGTTGGAATTTTTGATTTGAGAAAACGATCACAAAGAATAATTATTAAACTAATAAGCATTCATAGAGGTGCATAGGATGCAACCTGAGTATAATCACAACAGATGGAGCATTAAAATTAAATAGTATTACAGAAAAGTAAATTATGCAAGATCGAATGCATAAAAATTTACAGTAAGAACCCAATACATAAATTAGAGCCTAATTGTGCAAAACATTTTTGAACCCTACGATTTTGTTCCGCATACATTCAGAATATGAGGCGATAAATGGTTATATGCTTAGGTATGGCTGCTAATAAAGAAGGATACTCTCTCCTATGTTAGTACAAAGTGGTCGACATAGGAAAACCCTTTCATAAACGATTTAATTCACAACTGTATCAGACAAGAGATCAAGTGAAGGATGCTGCTGGGGTGGCTGTGGGACAAACCACAATTCTTCTCGGTAGAGAAATTGTTTTACAACCAGAGGATACAAACAAATGATATTTCAAACGAATAAAATCCTGTTAATACTGCCATATATATATATATATACAGAAGGTAAATATGAAACTTTCCTATTGAGGTCAACCACAGTCAAGTCTGAATAACGCCAACCCACGTAGCAAGTTTTGGGATATTTGGACGAACTCCAGAGGCTAAGACTAACAATATTACAACGGTGAATAAAAGAAAACGCGAAAAAAAAAATCTGAGGGTTTAACTTTAATAACGATTTGGGCCATGGTTTGACTGAGAAGGAACCACAAACGACTAAGCTTGAAGACGAGCATCCAACCAAAAGAAAACACAGTAACCCTCAATCCCGAGCGTTAAGTCTCAAGGCGTCTCATCTAACTTACAAAGGGACCATAAACATAGTAGAATCCAGGGAGGAAAACACATATAGAGGCACATCTGTCATACATTTTCAATCCTCAAACAAAGAAAAGAAAAACATGAAGTCTGTTCATGGAACCTCTCTTTTATTTTTACATTGCACCAGACATAGATTACATTCACGAGATACACAGAACATAAGCAACAAAACTTTTTACTTACCTTTGCGCATAGAGAACCTCGGGTATGCATTGCCTCTTTCCATCGCGCACCAGAGTCGAACCTCACCAAATGCACCGGTTGTATTACAACGCAGAGACAACCCGGTGTTACAAGACTAAAGGGGGCAAGAACGATGAACAAATGTTACCTCGAGGTCCTTGTTAGAGGAGTAAAAATGGTTGGTACACACCCTTACCACTTCCATGTGAAGTCGAGGGAGGTGGCGAGCCTACATTGGGAGTTTTTTGCCTAAGTGTCAATTCTGGAAGGTACGAGACAAGTTTCACCATTAATGGACCAGGCCATGAGTAAATGCCTATAGGACCCGACCCGTCATCCACCATTAAAACGGTTTTCGAACCACTTAATTGTTGAGTCATGTTTCTAGTCGGGTAGGGTTACTAACAATATGTTATGGTATATGTTCGCTGCAATATGTTATGTATAGATACATTTTGATGCACTATGATAAAGAAATATATTGTTGTGTATAGTCTATATGATAAACAATATATTGTTATGTTATCTATATGATAGTCTATATGATGAATGATATATTGTTGTGGTATCTATATGATAGTTTATATGATAAACAATATAATGTTATGGATAGTCTATATGATAGGCTATAGTCTATAGTCTATATTATTTATCAGAGCTAGGAGATTATGTCGAAGTGGACAATATATGATTAATGATAGTCTATTACACGATCTAATGTGGATAGCATGTCTTGACATAGACTTAGTGGATTTTCTAAGGGCTATGACGATCATGGTCACCAACTCTTTAATACAAATAAGTGTGTGATTCATAATCCAATAACGACGCTATAATGAAATATAATAGTAAGAGACAAGTGGAGTTTAAATCTCCTTTGACCTTTAAGAGGGATAATGACAAAGAAGTATGACTACTATGCATACAATAAATGAATAAGATATATTTAATGGATTATCTCTGTGTCGCAAACAATGTTGGAGACTCAAGGAACTTTAATGTCCCCTAACAATTTTTTTGTGTTTATCCCTGTGAATGGACAAAACTGAGGCTGACCCTTATTGGGAAATTAGGTTGGGAAAAGACTTGATCATCTTGTCTGTCCTTTGGTGGGATGCCAAGCTTACAAAATTACCGAGAGCTATTATCTGTTTACTTACTAACATAAGAAAAAAAAAACTATAAAGGGAGCCATCAATGAAATGTGCTTTCCTAGAGTAGTCTCAGCGACTGGTTTGCTGGAATTCTCCTGAGGTGTCGAGGGGGAGGAGCCGATGGAGGAGGACGAGCGATGGGGGAATGGGGTGAGCGAGGCGAACTAGGAGGGCTTTGAACAAAAACACCCTGGATGTCGAGGAGGGTGCGAGTGAGAGGGTTTTTTACCACCCAGTAACTGCAACGATGTATGGAGGTGCGTCAGGATGCTGGGAGGGAGCTTGAAACCTCCTCTTCCCAATCGTCTAGTAGCTGCTACAACGAGTAGGTGATCGAGCAGTCGTAGCCGTCCTGGTTGCTAGGAGGGCGAGGGAGGAGTTGTGGATGCTCGCCTGCCACGACCACTTCGCCCCAAGGTGGGGGTGGCATGCTTGCAGGGAGGCATAAGTGAGGGAATGTGCTTGCAGGGCACTATGAGGGGGGGGGGGAGCCACCATCGATTGCAGAGAGCAGAGAGCAGAGAGTTTCCACCTGTGGAGAGTAGAGAGCCAACTCGTGGAGGAAACAAATGAAGAATGATAGGAGAGGTTGCGCCTAGCGGAGTGATAAGAAGCTTGTGGAGGGGGAGTTAAATATGTCACCATTAATGCTACAAACCTTTGTAATCACGTGGACTGGTGCAACGTACAACAACCTTGCAGGTGAGGAGCAAGATCCATAGTCAGAGTAATGGAATGACGTCTTTTGACGAGAGGGCGATTAATTTGCATGAGGGGGTGAGGTGGAGCACACCCAGTGTTCGGTTCGCGTGCTGAGGGGACTCAAGGTGCCCGCTAGGTGGACGAGGGTGACACTCGCATCCGGGGAATAAAATGGTGTTATTATTTTTGCAAGGAAAATCTAATGAGAAAATTGAGGGGATGGTTACTCACATTTGTGGATGACATTCCTATTTAACCTGTGATTGTAAATACAATAAAAACCTGTGAAACAAGAATAAAATGGTGTAAATCTTTTTTGGAAGGAAAATCTCATGAAGAAACTGAGGGGACATTGTCTTCACTATCTTGGATTTGTGGATGACATTCCTATTTGACCGGTTATTAGTATGGGTACCTATCAATGTGATAATAACCAAATTCCTAGCAGCATTGGTAACAATCAAATTAAACGAAATCCCTTCGACTAATAAAATGGTTTTAATTTATCAACTATGTGGAAATCATAATATCACCATTATTTTAAATAACAAAAACTAAACTAAAAAATTACATCTACATTTATATTTTTTTAAAAAATAACCTTTGATAATAAATGATGATATTGATCACATTTTTTTGAAAAACACTCACTCGAAAATAAAAACTATGAAATATTTTCTTCACATCTCAAACGTCATCTTTCCACTGAGTATGCCATCAAATTCACCATGTGGTTTAACTAGAATGTTTTAGACAATTTTAATACATGTAACACAATGAAGGATTTGAAAATAAGAATTGTTCATAAATATATAGTGTTCTATGAAATTTTCTTAGCACCCTAAGAAATGATAATTGAAATTGCTTGATAAGAGAGAATTTTATTTCAATAAGAGGATTTACAACACATGGGAGGATTAGGGTCATACAACCCTATTCTTAGCACCCTAAGAAATGATAATTGAAATTGCTTGATAAGAGAGAATTTTATTTCAATAAGAGGATTTACACCACATGGGAGGATTAGGGTCATACAACCCTAGTTTGTCTTGAAGGCCATGTAGGATACTTTTTCACCATACACCAACCTAATTTTTAAGAGCATATCTTTATTTTCTTGATTTTTAACTACATTGAAAACTCTACAACTAAGAAAGGGGGCCTCTCAAAGCTCGTCTCTACAACTAAGGGGGCCTCTCAAAGCTCATCAATGATCTATTGCCTAAGCAATGAGCTCTTCGTAAATAATCAAGGGACCTCTCAATGAGCTCTATCATTCACATAATTGTTGCATAAATATTAGGTAAACACAAAGTTTGACCATTAAAGTTTAGTGAAATCCAAAAAAGCATGTGTAGAGTCCTAGTCACCAACAACATCAACTAAGTAAGATGGAAATTAGGGGAGAAACTCCACCTTTCCCATCATAACAATTTACACATTTAAAACCTTATGAAATTATGGATAAGGTTATAGGAAGTATAATTCCAACCATTTTGACTTTTTACAAGCACAAAATGTCTAACCTATCAATTGAAGACAAGATTTGATGTATGATATGTTTTTTCCCAAGGTCACACAAGCCCCACACAAGCCCATGGGGTTCAAGAGGCAACTTTCTTATTTATTAGAGATATGGTAATTATTTTTTTGCATTATTATTAATTTTACATATGAATTTATTTTGTTTCATAGTTTATTTATTTTTTTAATCCCATTTCCCATGTAACACATGCATGAGAAACCCCCACATTGCTTATTAGTCTCGAAAGGCCACGACTCTTGCAATCGATTTACGGTTGACCATGAATTACTTAACCTTTGACTAAAAATATTCCCCCCCCTCCTTAATGTTGTACATAGGAAAAAAAACTAATTATTTTTTTCAATGTTTAAATTACTTTTATACCAAATGCTATTGGCCGACACATTTGGTGTCTTATTGCCGAGTGGATGTAATTTTTTCAACCTAAAGTTGGGAGGTGGAATCATAAGTCTTATATTTTCTTTTCCCCTCCCACATAATGTAAGTTTACATTCTTATATAACCTATATAAGCTAAGTTTTAAGCTTTGATTATAATTGTCTATGTCACTGCTTTAAATTTTCTAAAATGATTTATGTCTCTATTAAAATGATTTCACTGACAACTGATAAATGACAACTGATAAATGATGATCATGATGCTTACCACCTACACAACTCTCTTAAATGATGATCATGATGCTTACCACCTACACAACTATGTAGCCAGTGTTTCCAAGCATGACCAGTGCCTATGCTCTCTTTCATTCCTTCGCCACCTTTGTCAGAAGAAGGGCTAGAAATATAAATACTCCCACAAGACCACAAGCCAGACACAAGTCCTTAACACTCCGTCTAGCACCGCCTTCACAAGAAGACCTCAACATTATTCATGACCTTGGTGTACAAATCAGAATTTCCAATTAGTGACCTGGAGGAACAAATCCATACTAAAGAAAATGGAAAAAACCCTTTTGATGGAGGAACCACACTAAGCAATTGAGGAACCACATAAGTTATTCTCAAATCTTCGTTTTTGTTTGCTCTATATCAAAAAATTGAATTGAACTTACCAATGAGGAACGTGCGCGCAGTGTGATTTGTTTGCGATGTGTATTTGAGGTATTGGACATTTCGTGTGAATTGGTTTGTTGTTATTAATTGATGTGCATTAAGTTGTCAGGGTCGGGAGATGCTAGGTAGGTTGGGTAGGTTTATCTTTGTTACCTCTTAGTGAGCTACATAAAATTGGATCCGTTTGGAAACCTAAAATCTCTTGAAATGAATAAACCTCTTTGATAAAACATTCCATATATAAACATATTCATTTTGAAAGAAAGAAATTTGATACACCTCACTTTGGATGAGGTTTAGTTTCAAAGTAATATAGTTATTAAGTGTGATATCTCTCATTTTTTTGTTTCCTCCAAAATCTAGCAGTGACTTCCAAGCTACTCTCTTGATTGGGTGTCAATGAAATTCTATTCTTATAACTCATTTGAAGAAATTTCTTCTTGTTGATAATGGGCATTGTTTGTTACCTTGGATCCAATTTTTTTTATACTAGCTCATCAACTAAATAGTTGTTAGAGAATCTTTAAAAGAATATATTAAATTTTATTATTGATTAACAAATAAATGGTTGTGTTAATCACTTACTTGGCAATCAGTTAATTATCAAAGTAATTTTTAAATATGATTAGATAAATGTAAAAAAGTAAACATATAAACGGATGTCTTTATAATAGCTAGGAAGTTAATGATTGAAATCACAACCATTTATTTTGTGTGACTACTAAGAATATTCCAG
>JZKD02S1771403.1:62084-74476 GCA_000966675.3 Picea glauca
CATCCAACCCAATAACATCAAAGTAAGATCGATACCTAGTTATAGAAAGATTATTCAATTCATTTAGCACTCTTGGTCGGACCCTTTGTACCCATAAGTGATGCGCATTCACCCAACATTCTGCCTAGGGCCTATTCCTTTTACATACGCGCAGTTATAGACCTAGATCGGGGGATATGATATTCTCTTCCGTCGAGCTAGACAAAAATCAATATCCCGGAAGGTGAACCAGATTTAAGCCAGTACAACAGATGTTAATAGCATCATATAGGCATGGTCACTAGAACTTGTGGTTTCTTAATGACTTGTATCCTGTAATAACTCCAAGATTAGTCGTCGATAGTGTTCATGTATTACTTTTTTTTAAACTATTGAAGGTTAGATGTTCTCTTCTATCCTGGCCCGGGATGTGGGTTTTGTGGTTGGTTGTTACTAACCCATCCATCTGATGAGCCTATCCATCTTTCTATCTTTGGCTTCTCGATTGTGATATTCCTGGGGCTCCGTGATCGTGATCGCGATGTGTACAGTGGTTACTTTTTCTTCAATTTTACAACCTTTCTACTAAAATTATTTGCCATTTTAAATTATCAAATAGTTGTCATATCGCTGTTGCTTTGTTTTCATTCCCGTAAAATAATACGGGGCCCTGAAAATACGACTCATGGTTTTGCCAGTATTTGTCCAATCTTTGAAGATGGTTTAATTTTTTAAAATTAGAGATTAAAACATGTTTTTTTTTTAAGTATTTGTTAAATGTATCTTGCTTTTTTAACATTTTATTTAGTTTATGTTACATGGATAACATAGCGCAAAATAGTTTTTTTTGGCATTTAATTCAGTTTATGTTACTTGGATGTCGTAGTGAAAAATAATAAAAAATAATAATAGTTATTTAATTTTTACATTACATACAGAGTTTTATTTCTATTTCAAGGGTTGAGGTGCTGCATTTATTTATTTATTGCTCCATCTAGTATGAAGTATGGAGTTAAGATTTTGAGCTATTTGTTTCTTATTTGTTCTTTTTCATCTAGTGTGAAGTATGGAGTTAAGATTTTGAGCTATTTGTTTCTTATTTGTTCTTTTTCATCTAGTGTGAAGTATGGAGTTAAGATTTTGAGCTATTTGTTTCTTATTTGTTCTTTTTCATCTAGTGTCAAGAAGTATGAAGTATGGAGTTAATATTTTGAGTTGTTTTTTCCTTATTTGCATAATTTATATCTATGAACTTGTTGTCCTTTCTTTTCATATCTATAATCTATATCTATGCATTATTTGCATCAAAACAAACCAAACTTCAATGAATAAGAGAAGGCTAGAAGTGTTGTTTGCATCAATATAAACCAAACTTCAATGAATAAGAGAAGGCTAGAAGTGTTGTTGAGCTACAGGTGGAACCCCTCAACACCTATGACAGAAGGTTGGTGTTAATGGGTAAATCCTTGCATAATGGAGCCAAATGGTCCCCACTATTACAACTGGTACATTGGTAATTTATAGGGAAATAAAACTGAACAGTGAAATTATACTTTGCTCATGAATTACCCATGAATGCATTTCCTCATTTTCACTCTTTAAAACACAATGTCTGACTAGATATAGTTATTACAACTGGTACATGGGAAAATACAACAGTGTGTATATATGATCATTTCCCATAAAACAATTACATTTTTTTTCGTAATTTGGTATTTCTGAAAGACCCAAAATGCCTATTACATACACTATACAACAATGAGTATTAAATACCATACACCCAGAATTACATTTGCGAGTCAATACTAATTTTCAGACTTGCATCTTCCCATTACTAATTATCATTTTCAGACTTACATCAATACTAATTATAATTTATTGCAGCAATTGGGCAACCTAGTAATTCAAGGAAGGAATTCCTTTCTAACCTTGGTACAATTAAGGTGGCCCTTAATGTGGGATTAACTTTGGTGAAAGTTAAAAAAATGAATTATTAGCTTTAGTAGGGGAATAATCACCTCCTACAATCAACATGCTCCATACCATTTGGTTAAATTATATAAGCATAACATAATTATGTTACAGTAAACTAGGGAAGGGGGAAACTGAAAAAATCATTCTCTACTTTCTTGAACTCATTGGAATTTGCTTCTCTAGATGCTATCTAGAGTATTCATAAAGGGATGGAATTGATTTTCCTTTAAATGGATGAATTTAGATTATCTTCCTACAAGATTGTCCACGACTTATTTATTTAGGTTGGATTATTTGAATGGTTTTTATAGTCAACTTTTGTAGCAAAGAAATGTTATAGTGGAGGTGATTTAAATTCTATGAGAAGGTAGATGCATGGTGTTGGAATTTTGGTATGCTCATATAACCATAGACAATGTCACATCATTGTCACCCAACCATAGACATTCACATATGCCACTCCTGAACACTAACCTTTACTTAGAATAATTCTGACAAGACTACTTTAGAACCAACAGATAAACCCTAGTTGCTAACTACAACAACAACTCAAGACAAGTAGAGCACTCCTTCGCCAAGGGTAATGCACAAGAGAGGGACTCCATATCCACAGAACAAGTACCATACACAACTGCAACAATTGCGGTTGCACTACTCTCTCTCTCAAACTTGCACCATACTTAGCAAGAATATCACCAAGAAAATCACCAAGAGAGACACCGAGACCAAGACCAAGAGATGACTATGCGCCCTTATACCTCCTTGTAGTTGCAGTTGTAGCTGCAACTGCAGCTCTCCAAAAGACTTGTGCACTAACTGGATGTACAAATGAGCTAAAACGTCCTCTATTTATATTAATATGTCTAGTGACTTTTTTGGGTGGGCCGACTTGAATTTTTGGTAATTATATTTTTTGTTTATCTTTTATTTGTGTAGTCGATTTGTATTTCTGGAAGACAATATTCTAATATTATTTATTCTGCTAGGTCGACTTCTCTTCTAGTGTTTCCACACATCTGTTTAATGGTTTGCTTGCTTCTGGAATATTCTATTCTAAGTCATAGGTTACACGTGGAGGTTAATACCTCACGCAACTATCAAAACATCAACACTCCCTCTTAGCTAGGGAGGTATTAACTAAGATGTTCTTCATGTAGTGGTCTTAAACAAATCCATCCATCTCATATGGCATGGGAAAGACTCACACGGTCTTGCAGACAAGTCTACATGTAGCATCACCATAGCCACATAGACTATCATATGATCAAACAGATCATGTAACAAGTATCACCATCATAGTCACACATTAACCATCTAGCTGGAAAACACCTCCAACACTATTGGTTGGCCCTCCAACTAGTAACCTTCGATGCTATTGATCGACACTCTAACTGAGAATCATTTCCGACACTACAGGTCGACATCTAGTTCATACAGAACTTGTAACTCGTTAGTGCATGCAAAATCTGACAAAAAAAATTAACACTCTCTCTTAACGAGGAAGGTATTCCTCTTGGCACAATCATCATCGCTGTTTCTACGCTTTCACACACCTTGGTCATTGTCTTGTTGTTAATCATGGATCTATATGTCATAGGAAGTTCTGCACTTTCACTGGAGTAGTGTACCAACCTTCGTTGGAGTAACATACTGATCTACGTTGGGATAATATACTAGCCTGCAATGGAGTAGCATACTAACCCACACTGGGGTAGCATACCAGCCTACGTTGGAGTAGCATGCCATCTTGTGTTGGAGTATCAACCTGCGCTAGGGTAGCATACCATCATGCATTGGAGTACCACCCTGTGCTGGGGTAGTATACCATCCTGTTTTGGAGTACCAACCTGCATTGAGGTAGCATACCAGCCTGCGTTGGAGTGGCATAACAACCCACATTGGAGTAGTACTGGAGTAGCTCCCACTATTGGTTATCTCATCACTTCCCTCTTCTGGGGAACACATCACTTCTCATTATTGGAGAAAAAACATCTGGACCACACCAAGCTTGTCCCTGATAGAGGCTTGGTCAACATATCTACTACGTGTTCGTCGGTAGCAATATACTGGAGAAAATGTCTCATCATAGTCTTCTCCCTCTAGCTGGGAGAATACTCTGGACAAAAATTAGGATTTGTACATCTCTAGGCTATTTATCCGCAACATGGTTGATTTTGTAGATCAACTTGGAAGTTACCACTTACTTCCCTTCTGGTCTCAGAACTAAGGAAAATATATGTATCCCAGTCCTTCTGACTGGATTTTTCCTCAGTCACTGTAGCAAAGTGTATTGAAGCAAGGGAATCTTCCCATAAGATCTCAAATCTCCTCGAAACCTTTGAAGCTTTGATCTAGCTTTCTCAACTCATGACATTTGTCTGTCAATTCTGGAAGATGTCTCTCTCTTCCATATGAATCTGAAAGTCTTCGAGTCTCCATTCTCCATCTGAAGCTTGAATCCCTCTGAGTATGTATAATATTTGGAGCCATATTCTCCTCATGATATGGCTCATCAATGTTGCATCCTGCAAATTTTCATGGGACCATGTTGGTCTCTTCTTGGTCACTGCAACGATTTTGGGCAGGCCCTTTTGGCTATACTAACTCTTCCTGATGATTTGAAGAGTAATCAACTGCACTAGAGGGATTTTTTCGGTCATTTTTTGAGCCTTCTGCTCCTTACAATCAATCTCCATATGAGATACTATGTATCTCGCGAAAGTACCCTTCTTCGTTTTCTTCTTCTTTGGTACATGGATGTATACGGTCGTGTATACAACTTCTTATCTGGATAGTCTACTCCATTTCTCAAACTAGAGACCATCTAATATGTTGTCTCCTGCAACTGTCACTATAGCTTCCCTCAGATTTATCACCTGTGACCTACCCAAAACAAGGACAACAAAGGGAAAAACAATAGACAAGAATAGTACTCTTATAATAATAAAAACAAGAACGAGAACAATAATCACAGTAGCTCCTTCTCAGAGCTATTGCTTGTGACCTGCTTGGAACAAGAACTAGAATAAAAATACAATAATAAGAAATATGAACAACACTCTTTTAGTGTTGTGATTAATCAATCCTCCATGGTAACCTGCCCAGAACAAGAAAACAAGAACAATAAGTATAATAACATTTTCATAAGAACATATCTATGTCAACAAGACTTAAAAAAGACAATCTCATGGTAATCATCTTATTATTACCAAGGTTCCCTTCCTCGAAGCAAAACAAGAAGTATCTCCTAGAGGAGATGTTAGTTCATCTTGCAAGCATTTATATAAATAGTACTCACATGCTACCAACTATTCATTGTATTTAGCAGTAAGAGAACCTTTCAAGGATTGTTGTCACAACTAGTAATGTAGCAATTATCAAACTTGATATGTACAAATTGGAAACTTATTAATTTAATCAAACCTGGAACCTGGAGTCTTATCTTCAAGAATGAGTGTTGTTGATTTTCTTTTGAGTCTCCTTCACTCAAGATGAAAAGTATTCTCTTCAACTTGTCCCCTGTACTTAAGATAATATGTTTTCTAGATAGAAATCTAAGTTAGAGAATATAGTGCAAATAAACTCTAAAGTCTCAACCTTAATCAATCTAATACTTTGACTAAAGTTAGTTTCTAACTTTAACTTTGAATATAGGTTAGTATGATAATCATAACTTCAATAGATCAAAATACAACTAGATGTTCGTAAGGTCACAATAATTCCATAACAACTAGAGGCACATGAAAACAATCAAACTTGGAGTGCGTTGTTCCTCTGAATGTGTTGGATCTAAGATCCCTCTAGATCTACTATTTTTTCTTGGATTAGAGATCCATTCTCTTGCAATCACACCCAAAATAGTGATACAATTTAAACATACATAAGTACATACCTCAGGCAACAACGACAGGGAGTGACAAACAATGGCACCATTCGACAACAACGACAAGCAATGACAAACCCTAAAACTTCAAAGTGCTCCAACTTGCAATCTAAAGGTAACTTGAGATGCGTTAGGGTAAGGTGCACTAGAACAACAAAAAATTAGGCCCAACATTTCACAGAAACTTTATTGCAATTGGTACTGCAACTGACATTGCAACTGGTGCTACAATTGACATGAAGGAACTGGCCTGAAAGAACTGACACTGCTAACCTAGGGTTTTTATGAGGAAACCCTAATATCTCAACGTCAGAACTTTGTAGATCTGATCTGAGGAAGAGATGAGCCCTACTTACGTGACCTTCTTAGTGATTTCAATAAGTGCTCAACGAGCTTGGAAAAGGGGGAAATTGGGGATCTTCCTTCCAACGGTTAGACTGTTATGAAGGAAACCATCTCTGATACCATGTTGAATTTTGGTATGCTCATTTAACCATAGACAATGTGACATCATTGTCACCCAATCATAGGCATTCACATATGCCACCCCCAAGCACACTAACCTTTACTTAGAATAATTCTGGTAATCCTACCCCAGAACCAACAGATAAACCCTAGTTGCTAACTACATCAGCAACTCAATACAAGTAGAACACTTCTTCTCCAAGTGTAGCGCACAAGAGAGAGAGTCTCCATATCCATAGAACAAGTACCATACAAAATTGCAACAACTGATGCTGAACTACTCTCTCTCTCCCAAACTTGTGCCATACTTAGCAAGAATATCACCAAGAAAATCACCAAGAGAGAGACCAAGACCAAGAGATGACCATGCGCCCTTATTCCTCCTTGCAGCTGCAATTGCAGCTCTTCAAAAGACTTGCGCACTAACTGGGTGTACAAATGAGCTAAAACGTCCTCTATTTAGATTAATCTGTCCAATGACTTTTTTGGCTGGGCTGGCTTGACTTTCTGGTAATTATATTTTTTGTTTATGTTTTTCTTGTGGAGATGACTTGTATTTCTAGAAGATAATATTCTAATATTATTTATTCCGCTAGGTCGACTTGTCTTCTAGGGTTTCCACATATCTATTTAATGGTTCACTTGCTTCCAGAGTATTCTATTCTAAGTCATAGGTTACACATGAAGGTTAATATCTCCCACAACTACAAAAACATCAACACATGGGAAGGTCAAGTCGGGTCAAGGATGGATCCCTTTGTTTAGATTTTTGGAAAAAAAATTGAAGAGATAAATTTGTGACATGCAGTTATAAGACATTGTAATTCAAGGTTTGAAATTTCACAAATCACCCCCTCTTATGCTCTCCATCTACAATATATTGAGTAATTATGAACAAAATTTCCATGCTTATGATTTGTCAAGATTCAAAATTTCCCTTTTAACGATTTTTTCCCATTTTATGATTTGTCAAAGTTTTGCTTAAATTTTCATCTTTTTTTCCCATAAATTTAGAGCAAAATTTCATTATATTTTGGTGAATTGTGTGCTTTGAAAATTGAAGCATAGAAAATAAGGGAATTATTCCCCACATTAAAAATTATGGGTAATTTTTCATTATATATTTTGTTCAATTAGAGGAGCTTATTTTCTTAAATTTCAAAAGCTCTTTAAAATAGAAAAAGTAAAATTAATGTAAAGGGATGTCCCCATTTAAAAAAACTAAAATATAGCCCACTAAGAAAAACTAAAATATAACCCACTTAAAAAACTAAACTATAAACCAATAGAGGGAATGTCACCAAAAATACCAAATAAAAAATAATAGAAAAAGAGGGGCTAATATATCGATTATAAAAGAACATGTGTTTTCTTCTTGGAGGTCACAAGTTCAAAATCGGAGGGGGAAGAGTTTGTACATATTGGCCTCTTGTGATAAGACTAGAAGGGTAGATGCCCTTGGGATATAGATCTGCATTTAGGTTATCCCTAGGTGTGCTTTGGGATGCCTCGCCCCTTGCTAAGTCACAAGTGTTTAGTATATTTGGCATCCAAGCTGTTGGATATACCCTTGGGTTATAGTAGTAGCTAGTAGGTTTGATCTCTAGCCTATCCCAGATCACTCCTACGAGTTATCGATTCCCATGGCTAAAAAAATATTATAAAAGAATAAAAACAACAAAAACCCACAAAATAATATAATGGTGTTATTTTTTTTGCAAGGAAAATCTCATGAAATTGAGGGGATGGTTTCTCACATTTGTGGATGACATTCCTATTTAACTTGTGATTGTAAATGCAATAAAAACTTGTGAAAAAAGAATAGAATGGTGTAACTCTTTTTTGGAAGGAAAATCTCATGAAGAAATTGAGGGGACACTATCTTCACTATCTTGCATTTGTGGATGACATTCCTATTTGACCCGCTATTAGTATGGGTACCTATCAATGTGAAAATATCCAAATTCCTAGTAGCATTGGTAACAATTAATTAATCCAAATCCCTTGGACTAACAAAATGGTTTTAATATATTAACTATGTGGAAATCATAATATCACCATTATTTTAAATAACAAAAACTAAACACAAAAATTACATCTACATTTATATATATTTTTAAAAATAATCTTTGCTAATAAATGATGATATTGATAACATTTTTTTAAAACACACTCTCGAAAATAAAAATTATGAAAGATTCTCTTCACATCTCTAACGTTCTAAAGACAATAAAATGAGGAATAACATCTTTCCACCAAGTATTCCATCAACTTCCCCATGTGGTTTAACTAGAATGTTCTAGACAATTTTGATACATGTAACATAATGAAGGATTAGAAAATGAGAATTGTTCATAGATATATAGTTTTCTATGAATTTTTCTTAGCACCCTAAGAAATGATAAATGAAATCGCTTGATAAGAGAGAATTTTGTTTGATAAGAGGATATCTTAATAGCATATCTTTATTTTCTCGATTCTTAACTACATTGAAAACTCTACAACTAAGAAAGGGGGCCTCTCAAAGCTCATCAATGATCTATTGCCTAAGCATTGAGCTCTCCACAAATAAGCAAGGGGGTCTCTCAAATCTCATCATGGATCCATTTCCAAAACATTGAGCTATCCTCAAATATGCAAGGGCCCTCTCAAAGTTGACAATGATTTATTGCCAAAACATTGAGCTCTATCATTTACATAATTGTTGCATAAATATTAGGTAAACACAAAGTTTGACCATTAAATCTTAGTGAAATCCAAACAAGCATGTGTAGAGTCCTGGTCACCAACAACATCAACCAAGTAAGATGGAAATTAGGGGAGAAACTCCACCTTTCCCATCATAATGATTTACACATTTAACACTATGAAATCATGGATAAGGTTGTAGGAAGCATAATTCCAACAATTTTGACTTTTTGCAAGCACAAAATGTCCAACCTACCAATTGAAGAAAAAATTTGACGTATGATATGTTTTTTCCCAAGGTCACACAAGCCCCAAGGGTTCTAAGAGGCAAATTTCTTTAGGCACCCATTATGCTCTCAATAAGAGGGTATTGAGAGCACCAAACAAGTTCTTGCTTACAACAAGATGCACAGGTGAAATAAGGCCATCTAAAGTGATATGTCGAGTCGTTTTCATAGCCCATCCACTAAATCCTTCTCTTGAGGGTTCAACAAGGGAAATACAGAGCACACCTTTTGGTTCATGGAATCTAACACTGCATATCAAAGTTGAAATGCATTTTAGGAATCACCATTATTGTGTTTGAACTCTACCATGATAATTGCATTGCCTAGTCAACGAAAAAACCTTCAAATTGTGGTGAAAAGACAACCATAGTATTTTTGAAAATCTTTTCACATAAACTAAAAAAATAATATACCCTTGACCATGGCATGAGTATGGGAACAACACCATCCATGTGGATCACATGCCTCCCTAACCTAGTTAAGGATCGCAGTGTTGGGGGACATACCTAACAAAATAGATCGTAAAGGGATCTCTTCAATTTGCACACCATCTCTTTCTTTCCCTTTACTACAAATATTTCAGGATGTTTCATGTATATTTGTTCTTCCAAATCCCCATGTAGTAACATCATCTTCACGCCCATTTTCTCTATCTAAAGATCAAATGTTGCAATCAGAGACATTAGTACTCTAATGGAAGTTAATTTTGCAACATGAGAGAAAATCTCACGGAAGTTGAGTCCAATTTGGGAATACCCTTTCACTACCAATCGAGATTTGAACTTCTCAACTTGACCTATTGCGTTCAGTTTTTTCTTGAACACCTACTTTCTACCAACATGTTTCCTTCCATTAGATAGTTAGACTAAATCCCATGTCTCATTCTTGTGGAAGGATTCCATTTCTTCAACCACAACCTCCTTCCAAATTTTACTCTTTTTCGAGTCAACTACCTCCCTGACTGACTTGGGCTCATCATCAATGCAATATAATACAAATGAAGAATGGAAATTAGGTGGACTATACATTTTATCTAGTTTCCTTACTCGTTCAGACCTCCTTATGACCGGAGTCAGTTGTTCCACCTCTTCATCTGATTCAGATGACTCATATGAATCATGTTCTTCATTCCTCAGTTCAAATACCAGCTTCTTTGGTTCTTTCTCTATTTGAGCCTCTTTAGTCCTAGAAGTTCCTCCGACTTCCCTAAAGACCACATCTCAACTATGAACTATTTTCCTCAATACCAGATCCCACAACTTATATCCTTTCATTCCATCCTTGTAATAGATGAAAATATACTTGACTACTTTGTTGTCCATCTCTTTCCTCTTTTCCTTGGGAACATGTACAAATGCATCATATAAAAACACTCTAAGATGTGCTAGTGAAGGCTTCTTACCAAACCATACCTCATGTGGAGTTGAGTTGACTAGCACTGATGAAGGAGATTTATTTACCAAGTATCTTGCAATATCAATTGCATCTTCCAAGAATTTTCGTGCGATCCCAACATCACTGAGAATGATCCTTTTCTTGTCCATCAATGTCCAATTCATTCCTTAAACAACTCCATTATGCTTGGGGGTATATGGTGTGTTATTCCAAAGTGCTTGCAAAACTAATCAAACTCTTTACGACATAATTCCCCTCTGTTGTTAGTTCGCAACACCTTGATCTTCTTATCTGTTTGGTTTTCCATAAGAGATTTAAAGTCTTTGAACTTATCAAAAACCTCTTATTTCTTCATTAGTAAGTATAACCATGTCTACCTAGAGAAATCATCTATGAAGAAAACATAGTACAAGGATCCTCCTAGTGAATGGATTGATACATGCCTAAACACATCACTATGTATCAATTCTAGAATCCCTTTTGTCCTTGTAGCTCTAGATGGGAATCTCACATGATTTTGTTTTTCATATATATGCAATGTTCATAGAAATCAAATTTTAAATTACAATCAGGAAAACCTTCGAACATACCTTTTTTATGCATAGCTCGAAGTCCTTTTTCATCAATATGTTCCATCCTTTTGTACCATGCCATGATCGGGTCGATTTGACCAGGAACAATTGAGTCGGTTGAGTCAAGTCAAGTCGGGCCGCAGTCGAGTCGACCTCAAGAACATCAATGTTGTTACATCCGGTTGAGTCGACAGTCCCCAAAAACTTTTACAAGGTTCCAATCTAAACTCCTCTCATTAAGGCCATCGCTCCCCTGACTATTTTGCATGAATCTTGCTTAAATAGAGTGTGCACCCTTGCATCACTCATTTTGTTGACAAATATCAAGTTTCTTTCCAAACTTGGAATATGTAGCACACTTGGAAGAGTTCTACTCCTCCCATCCTAAAGCATCGATCATTCTCTACCTCATCCAACAATCTTGGTTGTCGAGTCGTCCCATGGGAATACATTTCCTCCTTCATATCTCTCATACTCACAAAACCATTTCCTACGAGGTTTCATATGAAAAGATGCACCTGAGTCGATCAACCAAACTTCACGCTCTGACTGTGTATTGGTCAACGCTAGATACATGTCTCCCCATTTATCTAGAGATTTAGTCGACCGATTTCTATGAGATCCCTGAATTTTCTCACTAGCCTTCAACTTCCATTCTCTTTTGTAGTTCCCATATTTACCGTATTTCTAGCATCTTCTCGTCGACTGAACCAGGTATTTATATCTACCCTTCGACTTAGAATTTTGATTGGATATTTTACTTTTTCCTTTGTCAATCGGTCAATCTCTCATCATTAAGGAATCCTTAGTCGATCCTTCCATGTTCTTCCACCTCATTTCCTCTGACAACATGGATGCAACCACATCGTCAAGTGTTAATGTGAATGAAGTTCTCCCAATAGCTACGATGATGCAGGAGAATCCGCACCTCGTTGCGCGAGGCCGCATATGTAGAAAGAAAAGGACTGCAGAGTGACGCAACATCACGGTTTTAACCTTTTTTATGAGCGCCGCCGTTTGCATAAAAGCTCCTGTATTTAGGCGTACTTGTTTACTGAAATAGACCGCGAGTAGATAAGCTCTTGCCCTTGTACAGCAGAAGCACTTATTAGATTTAATGCAGAGGGAGAGTAGATTTAGTGCAGGTAG
>JZKD02S1771403.1:79792-98302 GCA_000966675.3 Picea glauca
GAATTATATAGTTTTTCCTCACTCCCTCTTAAGAAAGAGCATTAACTCCTAGATCCACAATAATAAGATCTAATTACAAAAGAAGAAAAATAAGATCCATGAATGTAGGATCTCAAACTATCTTCAAGTACATAAAGGGAAAAGTCTCAAAACCACCCAAATACTCTTCATCCATGTCCTTGATTCTCTCAACCTAATAGTGAGAAAAATGACAAATTGGTGTGAGGTGTTTTCTCACATAAAAACCAATTTCCAAATTATAATTTAATGAAAAATACATGAGTCTAATTTACTTCACAAGTATTAATCATTTTACATCAATAATGTATAAGTTTTTCAAAAGCTCATAAAGCATAAATAATATGCATGAGAATCTCATAAAGCATAAGAACGCATGAGACCCTTTCCTCACAAAGCATTAATAAAATGCATGAGAAATATAAAATTCAAAACATATAAGTTTACCACCTTCACCACTCTGCAAATCAACTAGGTGAACACAGTAAATTCCTTCCATGTGTGGGAATCCATCCGGATCATGCCTCCCCAAAAAGAACCTTTTGGTCCCAAAAGTATCAACTCTGTTTGTATGCAAATGTCCTCAAAAGGCACATTCTTTCAAGACTCATTCACACACGTATTTTGGAATTAGAATGCAAGGCCAACACTCGCAACCGATGCAAAGAAAATGCTTGGAAATGCACATTCTTTGTCTCCTTCATCTCTGTTCTTCGAAGCTGAAATGTTGAAGCCCACCTGCATAATATTGCAACCTATAGCTAATGACCCGTACTTTAATTTTTGAAGTACCTTACTTGTCAAGAGTTTATAAATACACTCTTGGTCAAGTTTACAATGAATCACCAAAATGGCGTAGGCAAATCGCCTCAATCAATTGTTTACAATGATGATTACAAAATGAAGCCACTTAAGGCTTAAGGCGCAACATAACGCCTCTCACTCTCCTCACTCAAGAGTGGCTAAACAACCATTATAATTCTTCATAATCATTTTTACATTTTACATGACGATTTCATGCTTACATCAAGACCTTTACATGGACAATACATCGAAATTCAAAGGCAATTCTCATTCCAAATATGATGCACAAAAAACATGCACTATGGCCAAACTATGACCCTTCCATGACAATTACATCAATTTTAAAATGCCAACATGTGCACAAAATGGGTACAATACTATGGTCATATATGCCAACATGTGCACATCAAATACCCAACTCTTTTTATGGTCATATAGGTATGAGCACTTGGTTTTCACAACATAGCACATAAGTATAATATAAAAATCCATCTAAAAGGGCACACCAAATTACAAATTGCTAAAATACCATGAGTTTTAATTCCACCAAGCGCTAGATCCCTGTGACATAGGACCAAGTTTTTGCGCCTTCGGTGGCTCGTGGCCCTTGGTTCCATGGGCAACTCTCGGTGCTCTACAATATAACTCAACCAATAAAAACATGGTGGCGATGGTCTTGAAGGCCATAATGAGAGAGCGATCAGGATTGGAGTTGCGATTCTGCAAGCACCCAAGAGATGATGGAATAAAGTGCCCCGACGCGTTTGGCTTTGGTATGGCTATGGAGAGGCTGTCATTCATACAACAAACCTGATCGTTGGACAACAACCAGTGAACAACGATCACAACCTCCTTCGTGGATCATATCCAAGCCATTCAGGTGGAAGATAAATAGAACCTCTGGGGAGCAGAGAAAAGAGGAACACCCATCTTGATTCCTTTCCAAAAATAGACACAATACCTTTGATCCCACCTGCAAGAGAGAGAAGATAATTGTTGAACTGGTGAAGGACAGTCTCCATGTTATTTTGCAAGGAGTTGGTGTTCATCAATCAAACCTGAAACCATGAGGGGCTACAACAAACCGGTGTCAGAAGCGCTTGGTGAACCCCCATTTGGTCTGATTGTTCAAGGTCACATGGACTATCTGCTTCGTTCACTCAAATTTGGTCCACCTATCATTATCGCTGATGTCCTCAAAATAAAAATATGGACTGTATCGAATTTGGTTGTGAACAAACACTGAAAACCCTTGCCACTGCTTGAAGTGAGAAACGACCGACAGAAAATAAGTCTCCATTACTCGGCGTAGGAGGGCATTCCTGTACTTTGGGTATCTCATTCTCCTGTAGCAGATCACCATATCTCTCTTGAAAATAATCCACATGGGATCTTCCTGAATGACTGCATAACGCAGAGTACTGCGCCATGGATTCACCGAATGATCACGAGGATCCCTAACCACATAGATTTTCTCGTTTTTCCCTCCAATGGTGTCCTCGCCAAATCCAACGCCACAGTCCGCTATCCGTTTTTCTGTTCTGGCGCCATTGGGAGTTGAAACGCTAGCAATCATCAATCGAGTTGCCTGTTCTTTCAAACTAAAATGCCAGTTCTCGTCTTGTGCTGTTAATAATACTTTTTTTGACCTGTTGTTTCTCGATCAAATGGTAATATTCAAGAACCAGACTTCATGGATAATATTTGTTATTCTAGACCAGTGCTCCACGCATATCTGACATTCGATGGATGGCGTAAGGCAACAACAATAACCACATAATTACCAATGTGATAATTAGAAACTGAGAGTAATTCCCCTCTTGCTTAGTCGAATTCTATGCTTAGATCTTAGAGATCCCGTGGTTGTGAAGGATGGAAGGATGCCCATATATGCTCTGTCCAGCGATTGGAATCGACCATCGAAGTAATTCTGCATTTCAACATCATCACAAAGTGAGCGAGGAATGACCGTTGGGTTGCAAATGACAAATATGGTATACAGATCCAAAACCAATTTGTTGCAGCTAATGCATAGATGCATATCTGAAGCTTGTCATCATACACATTGCCATTGTGTCCATAAACAACATGTCTACACAAACTTCTTCTTGTTGGTCATTTCAGTAGCTATATTTCACTCTCCTCGGAAATGGTATCTGCATACGGTAAGGAAATCTATGGAAGCGCTATCTCGGAGATGTTATCTCCCTAGGCTTGCACTTTTTATAACCACCAAAGCTTTATTTGGGTACTAACCCATAACTGAATCATCAGAAGGCATCGATGTATTTTCACGTTGTCTTTCATTTCATGGTCAACCATTCGAATGGATGCTCCTTAGACAATCCTTCCGAACCTTCCATTCTACTCAACTTGTAGAATCCTTTTGAATTTGTTGTATCTACATCGATATGATTCTTGATAACAACAAAATCATTTTTCGCAATAAAACTGATGAAGAAATGGGTACTTAATAAACCAGTTGTTTTCCCCAATAGTGGATTCACAAAGATTATATATATATATATATATATATATATATATATCAATTGCATAATAGGTTAATCTAATAGAACTTGTCAACTTTGCAGAAATGATAACCACTGCTTACCCAACCAATCGAAAGTGCCTTCCATCTGCAATTGCATTTCTTTGGACACTGGAGCAAGAACATTGATCACATGCTCCATTATCTTTGTCACCTCCTTCTTGGTGGGTGTTTTAGCAATTCGTCTGTTGCTTGGTCTATGGCAAATTTCGAGATGTAACTTCCAACACTTCTTCTCCCAATGGTCATTGATCTCACAATGAGTGCAATAGTTCCTTCGCTTCTCTTGTAACAAAATCTTCTTGTCACGAAGACGTGAAAGGGGTTCTTTATATCTTGTCTCACTTCCGGTGGGCATGCTCATCTTCACTACCCAAAATTTATTCTTGTGATCCTTGGATACATCATGGTTAGAAGACCTATGACCATAATCATTCTTCTTATATGTAAGAAAAGAAATGAAATGTCCTTTATAATTTCCTGACTAGTTCTTGTTCTGACGAGGACAAGATGGATTGATTCCTTTCTTGAAATCTGATAGTGAAGCGATGGTTTTTGCTTCAACAACCTTCGAGAATTCTCCATTCTCTTCCTTGTCATAACCCAAACCTGTAAATCATGGTCTTTGTACCACCTCTAATGCTTCAGTGATTCCTTGGCCATGAATGCCAAGTCCACCTCCTTTCTATCCCATTTTCATGAGGAGATTCATGCCCACGTTAGTTTCATACTGAGAAAACATTGAACATGAAAAAACATCATATACCTCGATTTGAGTTTGTGCATCCATGATAGAAGGCTCTTTGTCCTCCATTCGTTCACCATGTTGCAACTTAGCCAAGAGAAAATATTTGGCTTGCAATTCGAGTTGTAATTCTTCAATAATCTCATTGAGGAATTCTCCATGAAGCTGAGACCTCTCTTGAAGCTCTTGCTTCTCTTCTTCTGCAACCTGCAAAATCCTCCTCAACTCTGTATTTTTAGCTTGAATTCTGTGATTTATCTCTTCTAATTCTTGAAGTATTTTTTCTTTATTTGCTCCTTTTCCCATCCTACAAAGAAATCAACCTAGCTCTGATACCACCTGATCTGAAAATGAGTGAGACTTTACGCAAGTTTTTCAATCGAGAATCATTTTCTGACGAGTTATTTGCATCAGTATTAAAGAGCATATGTGTTACCACAGGGGCAGATCCGAGGTTCACTCCAAGAGCATACCAACAAGCCCTAGCTATTGGCCCTTTCGACAACACTTGCGAAGCAGATGCAGTCTCACCTGAAGCAACTAAGAGGGGGGGTTGCAAGACATGAATGTCTACAACCAGGGGAATATCAAGTGGATCTATCACAACAACAATACAACATTCATATATCACTTATCAACTAGGTCTATCCTGCGCAACTATATATCTGATCTAACATAAGACTGCAAATAACAATATAACAATGACAAAGATCCAGACATCAATCACACATACGACACAAAATATATGTGGTTCACCCTCTCTTTAGGGATACGTCCACAAAAATGTGCTTATGATTTATTAAGGTAAAGCATACAGTTCTTATTTGCACTCTAAGCTAGCAGATCTTCTTTCTTCTCTCTCTTTCTCTCCCCTTCCTGCGCACCCAGCTGCAGGACTTGACCTTCGCACACAGCTGAAGATCTCACAATACAATCCTCTCCCTCCACAACAGAGCTATAACAACAATATCATACCAATACTCAATGACCAACCCAACCCAGGTCCTCTTGACCTTTATTTATACATTACAATCCCTCACCGACAGCCTTAGGTTGAAACCTAGGTTCCAAAACCCTAGGTGTCTAAAACCCTAGGTCAACTTGACCCGCTTTTTCTGGGCTTCACCAGCCTGTCTTTCCTTCTTCACCGTGCAATTCTCCAAAGCATCCAATGATGGCTTTCTCTGCTTGTTGAGTTGTCCACGATCCTTCTTCCTTGCTGATTTTTCATCCCTGATCTCTTCATCCAACGACTTGATTTTCCGCACTTCGCTCCATCTTTCCTGCTCTTTTGCTCACTTCGACTCAGTGACATTTACTGTGTCTCCCGCGAAGCTCGCTTTTTACCTTTCCTTCCTTGTTCTTCTCTTCCTTTCATAACTAAGGGCCAACAGGCCCCCAACACTCACCTATGACTCATCCCGAGGCACTTCAGATCCGATCCTCTTGTTTTACTTCGACTTTGGACTGCGCAATGCAACCCTTGCTTTCTGCTTTATGCCTCCTTTACATCCTTGTGCAAACTGTCTTTTCTGTGTATGGTACCTAGTTTCAACTGCACCCAGTACCTGGACCCTTTTCCTCATGCTTTTACTAAGATCTGTGAGGCAGCTGGTTATCATAGTACAACTTCAGCCGACTCCCATTCACCAATCCTTCCTTCCAGTCTCCCTTCAATATCTTCAGATGCGCAGCTCTTCCTTCTGTAACATAGGCAATCTCATATGGTTCGAGCCAATGCGTTTTGAACTTCCCAGGGTGTTGGATAAACTTACTGTCATACACCAGTACTAAATCACCTTGATTGAATGTCTTCTTCTTGATGTGCCTGTCATGATAAGCCTTTTCTTGTTCCTTCTGAACTTGTTGATGGAATCCTGCAACGAATCTGTCTTCTTCCAGTTCAACCAATTATGCAAGCCTCTCGCGAACAACGTCGGTATCATCCATGTCTATAAATGCATCAATTCTTAGGCTTGGTAATAAGTATTCCATCAGGACAACAATTGTAAGTTTTAAACCTGTGAAATAAAGCAACGCATATAGATTCTTAAACAAAACAAAAATTAATCAATGGCTCATTCACATAGTACACAAAGATTTATACCGGAAACCCTCAATCGGGAAAACCTTTCTTATATTCATTATTTCGAATTTCACCATTCACTATACAATATATATACAATGTTTTTAGGTATTCTGTAGATACCAAAACCCTAATCCCTTAATCCAAGATTAATTTACGCAGTTGTCATATCTTACGCGCCCACACACGCACATGCAAAGAATATAACACCTACCCAACAACAACTTCAAGACCATAAACCAAATTGAAGGGGGTCTGCACTGTTAATTTCTTGCAAGTGGTTCTACAAGCCCAGAGTACTGATGGTACTCTTAAATCCCAGCCATCCCTGTTCACGCTGCAAATATTTGTCAATGCTGTCTCCAAGATCTTGTTGAATTCTTCAACTGTTCTGTTTGCTTGTGGATGGTAAGGTGTACTCTTCTGATGGTGGATTGCAAATTCTTCAGTTAGGGATTCAACTGTCTTATTGATGAAGTGTGTACCTTGATCACTCATAAGGATATTAGGGCATACAAATCTGGTTATTATGTCATCAAATATAAAACGCACATCTATAGTTGCACTACAGTGCTTGACTGCTCTGGCTTTGGCCCATCAGGTTAAGTATTCTATCACAACAATAATGTACCTTTCTCCTGTATGATTTCTTGGTGGGTTTATAGGTCCCACGAAGTCAATGGCCCACTTTTCAAATGCTTGTAGGGTCATTTGAGTTGCTAATGGAATTTCATCTATTCGGGATGGTTTTCCAATTCTTTGGCATACATCACATGCTCTAGCATACTTTTTAGCATCTTTGTGTAACGTAGGCCACCAAAGGCCAGCTCGCAGAACCTTCTACACAATTTATTTCCCTGCATAATGTCCTCCTGCGATGTCTTCATGAGCTTCTGCGAGGATCGTTGGTCACTCTGTCTCCATAACAACTTCCTTAATATTTCATCCGATCCCATTTTGTACAACTGTCCAGCTATAAGTGAAAAGTATGCAGCACGCACCACTAGCTGTTTCTTCTGAGGAATTGTATACTCACTTGGAGACATTCTTGTTGACATGAACTAGACTATGTCTGCGAAGTGGTCATCAATATTTCTAGTGGAGAGAAACTATGCATCCGGTAATGTATCCTCCAAACTGGTAGGTTCTTCACCATGTTCCAACCTTGATAAGTGGTCTGGGCCCTTGCTCATTCTTCCTGGCTTAACTATGATCTCAAAATAATATTCTTGAAACAACAGAAGCCATCTTCATGTTCTCCCCCCCAACACTGGCTTGTTGACTAGGTACTTTAGTGTTGAGTGATCAGTAAACATTTTAAAGTGTCCTCCCAACAAGTAGTGGCGAAATTTTTGCAGTGCATACACCATGGCTAGTCCCTCTCTCTCTGTAGTGGTGTAATTAAATTCAGATATGGATAGATTCTTGCTGGAAAATTCTAATGGATGATCAATGTCCCCTTCTCAAGGTTGTGCCAATACTTCTCCTAATGCAATAAAAGATGCATCGACATGTACATGGAATTATCTACTCCAATCTGGAAAAACCAGAATGGGCATTGTAACCATCTTCTGTTTCAGTGTGTCAAAGCTCTGCTGACATTCATCTATCCACTCATACTAGAAGTCCTTCTTCAACAACTTCTCCATTGGTGCTGTAATTTGGGCATATCCTTTGATAAAATTTTTGTAATATCCAGTATGGCCCAGTGTAGTGCGCAGTTGTTTGAATGAAGTAGGAGGTGGCAAATCAACTATAATTGCAATTTTATATGGGTCAACCAACAATCCCTTCTTGCATACAATATGACCTAATAACACTCCAAATGGTGAGAAGAAGATGCATTTTTTCAGATTCAAAAAAATTTGACACTGCCTGCATTTGTCCAACATTAGACTTAGACATTCAACATGATTTTTCAACAAACTAAAAACATTCCAGTCATCAAAGTATGCTTCTAAACATTTATGCAAAAATTCTTTGAACGCTTCGACCACCACCCTGGAAAAGATGGTTGGGGCATTCTTCAATCCAAATGGCATTGCTGTATATTGGTAGGATCTCCACTCCGTGGCAAATGTAGTCTTATGACGGTCCCCCTTGGCAATGCAGATCTGATGGTATCCTGAAAAGTCGTCTGTAAAAGAATATACTTCCTGGCCTCCCACGTTATCCAACACTTCATCTGTGAATGGTGTAGGGAAAGGGTCATGCAGGCAGGCATCATTCAACTTTCTGAGGTCCACACAGATCCTTATTTCTCCTGTCTTCTTTTCTTGTACCACCATAGGGCTGATCCACTCTGACTCTTTGACAGATTCAATAATCCTTGCTTCCATCATTCTATCGAGATCGATCTTCACTTTTTCCTTGTATTTCAGGTTCAGTCTGTAAGGTCTTTGCTTGACTGTCTTCGCATATGGTTTCAAAGGTATTCTCATCTCACCCATAGGCCCTTTGATTCCCTTCATATCAATTAACTTGGTTGGGAACAAGTCCTGATATTCATGCAATAACTCTGTAATCTTGTCAATGGTAGTAGCATCCCAATAATCTTTGACATTGGCAAGCTTCAGTGTCTCCTCTGTCCCAATATTGAATTTCTTTATTTTGATCGGCTGTCCTATGAATGGAAGCTCAACTCCTGGTCCTTCCACATTTTTGTGGCCTTCTGTCTTAGTGATGTTTACCTTCCTCAGATCATCATCTTCATCAACATTAATGTTGTAACATCCTTGTAATTTCTGGAATGGCGCGGTCCATTCATCCTCTTCTTTCTCCAAAGGGAGCCCAGATGCCTCCTTAACTACTTTCTGTCTCACAATCTGTAATGCTTGGTCTACTGAAAGAAATTCACTTTCAAACAAAAAGGTGGTTACAAAATTCTGGATCATACCTTCCCAATCTGAAGTGATGAGGCACAACTCTGCTTGAAGGTACCAGTTGATAGGGATCATGTCCAACGTGTTAATGAATCTGTGCACCCATTGTTCTCGAGGAATGTCACTCCAGGCCTCTTCACATCTTCACACATGGTCCTTTGGGCAACTTTGACCTGTGTACCTTACTTCGCAACTTCCTACTTGTGCTAAGAACCGCGTTGTCATCAAAGTTCGACATTGTGTCGAGTCTATGATGTTTCCTTTGTGCGTCCCCCACCATCTTTCTGGTGTGGCTTTCATGGCCTCATCCAGTGCCAACAACCTCTGTTGTGTTGGTACACTTGTCTCAAACTTTGATAAGAAGTTTTCTAAAGAGTTCATCCCATCAAATGTGGCTAATTTACTCATTGTTGTGCCGATCCAACGAACCTCTCTAGTTAGTCTAGCACATCTTCTGGTAGAGACTTCATACATCTGGTTCTGCCAGTTCTCCAATGCTTCTTCTGAGTCTGATGAACATGTGTTTTCACTTCACCAACTTATATTCCCTTCAGTTGTAGGATTGATATAATCCTGCTGTATGGTTGTTAGTTTGTAGATTTTTCCAGTTCGTATGTGTGGTCTTCTTCTCTGATAGGCTCTATGTATCAAGGACCCTCATCTAGATCTAAAGGTGCAATGAACCTAAGGCCATCTCTTTCAAATGTCATATGCCTCTTATTTAGATCAACAACAGTAGAATTGTTGAAGGCCCAATCAATTCCTAATAATGCAGGATAAGGGAAATTGTCATCAACAATTTAAATTACTTCAAAATTTGCAAAGGTTCTAACTCCATCGATGTCCACAGGGACATGCTCCAATCGTCCAAATGAGCTAACAGCTTGCTGATTAGACATTCTAAGCCTGAGAGGGGAATAGATCAACTTTGGTTTTCCCATCAGTGCCTAGGTTTGTTTCATCATTGTTGCTTCTCTTTCGTCACCTTAGTGAGCAAAATAGAGGTGCTTGCAAGCTCAGTTGGGTTTGCTAAGCAGGACAGCTGCAAGGAAAAGGGTTAGGAAAATAAATATAAAACAAAAACTAAGAATTAAACTAAGAAATAAAATAACAACTAAATTTATAAACATAGGGACATTAGGACAAAAAGAACAATGAGACCCATGTCACCAATGATAAGGCTGATATTAGTGAAAGAAAACACTGAGAAGCAAGGGGACTATGAGTCCCTTCTTCCTCCAAGGGAGGGCTCTTGGACCCCCACGAGTAAGCTCTTCTTACAACTTTGAAAATGAAAATGAAAATGGTGAAAGAATTCTTTGCTAATCCACTCAAGGGGTGAGATGGATTTCCCAATGCAATGATGCAAGTATACTCTTGGCAAGGATAGAAGAATCCTCAAGAGAATAATGGCAGCATAACTTTGCTTTGAATTCCTTGAAAAATGAAGTGTATCCATGGCCTTTTTATAGCATTCCTTTGAGCTATTGTTCAACTAGTTTATAGTGTGTAAAGAGGCTAATTAGGGCATTTCTAGATCTTTGACCAGCCATCCATTCGAATCCAGTCCAGATTTGAGTGTCAAATCAACTTGGAAGCTGAACCAAAAGTGGGTGGGAGGCTGACCACTCTCATAAATGCACCGTTTCTCAGGTGCGTGGCTTTTTGCGATAACAATCGTGCATCGTGTGCAAATCTTGCATTTTTGTCTCGTGCATGTGCACGCGCGCCCAATGTCTTCATAGCGCCCTTCAAGTTTTGCACTATTTGTATAGTTTTTGACCCTTTATGAATGCTTTTTTGTTAATTCAGGTCCATGGATGACTTCATAACTGTTTGACGATGATGAATTCTTGTAACCATTTGCGGACAAAATTTTAGTGATAATAGATGCCACTTGAGAGATGAGGTTAGGAGCATACGTATAGCCAAAATCCATCAATGTTTCTTCTACTGAGAGTGTTGTGTTGTAAGAGAGAGAAATAGTGGGATCGTCCAGAGCGATCCATTGGAGGGAAAAAGGAACCAGTAGAACCCAACCTTCCATGAGGTGTGTAAAAAATAAACTGTGTACAAATGAGGTGGGCATGCCCCATGCTTGTGTCATGTAACTCAAAAAGAGGAATGAAGTGTTGGTGTAGACAACTGCAGCACCCTCGGGGGCGGTTGTGATAATGGCAGAAGACAATTCTGCGGATGAACATACTCTGAATAGTAGGCAGTGACAACTGTAAGAAGTATCACAGATTCTGTAGTCATTGATAGCCCAGCCAAGTTCAGAGGTCTTCGGCAAGTAAGAGAACTAACTGCAATAGTCGCAAAGTAAGACCCACCGTAACATGAGAAAGTGTTGACATCGAATGTTATGGGGGTCAACGACAGCAGGGAGCAATTGTGGTTCTCCCTGTGTCGTCTGAGATATCTCATTGGATGGGTAATGAGAATCAAGATACTGTCGCCCTTCTGGAAAACTGTGCTGATGTCGACAAAAAGGGGGACACGACTCCCAAAAGTAAATGGCTTCATGAAATCTACTAGGTGAGGTTAGAAAGTGGAGGAGGTACATGGACGAAGTCAAGATGTAGGAAGACTCAAGATTTCCCTTGGTTGGAGTATATGTGAGATAAAAGTGGCTGCAACTGTTCAACGAGGTCGAGTGTTAGGGGGACAACAAGACAGGGGATAAGTTGTGCCAGAGGCAGGACAAAGTGAATAAACTTAGAGGGTAGACATAGGTGGCCTTTGGGGTACTTTGAATATATGGACGATGTCATCAATGGTAAATGATAAGTAGTGCCCCAACCAAGGGTGACATGGGTTGCGTTTTGACAAAAAAAAAAAAGGGGGAAGAATGTCGCCAAAGGTGACGATGAAAAGGTAATGTAAATGTTAGAAACAAAGGTGTTTGTACAATAAATAAAGAATAATTTTGGGACAAGTGTACAAATACAGAAATGGGTGCCCCAATGTGATATGGTTGGCCTGTGTAGGGCACAATTTGCTCGGAGAACTAGTGGAGGGTGGGGGCCCCATGGGTGGGTTTCTGTATGAGGTAAGTGAAACGAAGGGAAATTAGCAAATGGGAAAACTGATTGTGGTTGAAATGGAGGGTTCATGATACTGTGGAGGTGCAGTCCAAAAGTAGAACCATGAAGAGATAATCTGGGAGTCCATTGGGAAAGCTAGCAAAATGAGGAGAAGGAGTATGTGGTTGATTCACAACATGATGTAAGACTATCAGGACTCCCATCCCTAAAGGGTTTTGAAAAAAAACATGAGTGTCAAAAGCGCAAAATGGTGCTATGAATGGGACAACTCATGTGGGTAAGAGTGCTACCGGGTGACAGTACTGAAGATGCAAATGGAGGTGTTGGTACTGCAGAGCCAGAAATGGGAATCCTAGAGGCAAATGTCAGAGGGTGTGACTGGAAATGTAAGTGAGATTCAGAGGGAATGACTACATGCCAGTGCATAGTATATACCTGAAGGGGTTGTGTTGATGTATGATGACCAAGTACCTGCACGCATGAAAACCAAATACCTGACGTGAACACTATCTGAAGAGAATCGAATATATGAGCATGTATTTGATAATTTCGAATATGCACATGCGTACCTGATCAGGGTATGAAAAATGGTGTACTAGGGGCTCAGGGTGAAAAGAGACCCAGGGAATGTTATGATGTAGATGACGGGATGCTGATCCCATGGCTGAAGACGAATCAAGAAATGAACGCCCGGAGCTCTCAGAATGGTGAGTGGAAGTTTGGCGAAAAGGCCTATATATAGCTGTAGGGCCCACATTGACACCTCATTTGTACTTGTTGTTATAGTGACTAGACGAGAATTATTCAGAGGAGATTTGGAGATTCTGGGAGGACGAGGCATCCGATCGAGGATTAGCGAGCTTCAGGTTAGTGGTCTGATCATCTTGCATAGTATTAGGGTTTCCTTTTTTGGGCAGGGGCTGTACGAAGGGTCGTACAGGGGTTTTTATGAGTGTGGACCCCACGTGCGTGGGCGATCCGACAGTAGGCATGCACATGTGCGTGCCTACCCACCGGATAGATGCGCATGGGGGCACCGATAAGAGGGAAAAGGGCGCACACTATGTGTGCGCTTATCGGTTGCACAGCTGCGCATGTGTGTGCGACTGTGTATTGGACAGGCGCGCTCTAGAGCGTGCCTGTAAGTTGAGCAGGTGCGCACGTGTGCGCGCCTGAAGGATGGACAGGCACGCTTGAGAGCGTGCCTATGTAGTGAACAAGTGCGCATACGTGCGCGCCCGTGGGTTAAACAGTCGCGCCTTGGAGGCAAGGTTGACGGGTGTAAAACTTATCTTTTTGATGTTGTTGATGGTCCATGTGGCTGACTTAGGATTGTTTTATGTGGTTGCAAGTGAGATTTGTGCATTAAATTTCAGTGATAATAGTCATGACATTGACCTCCGACCCTAAGTCGAGGACCACATAGTCTTATATCATATTCTCCTATTTGAGCATTCAGGTGTAATTCTTTATTTGTCCTTCTCCTTTTCCCAATTTGGTGCACTGCCCTATTCAGTAAGGTGTCTATCTTTCCTAGGTCATATTGCTTGATTAAATATTGTAATTCTTGTGCAATGCTTTTATCTTGAATCAACTTAACACAAGTGCACAAAAATTCCATGAGTTTTCTTACCTCTTTTCCTTCTGATGGCGGTGCATACTGATCAAACGCCTGAGGCATGCCATATTCTTTGATTTTTGGTTGTTTCTTTGATGAAGACCCTTGATCTCCTTTGAACTCTTTTCTTGCCTCCTCAAATATTTGTCTTTCTTTCTTAGCATCGAACGTTGGGGTCTTCTCTGTATTTTTCCTGACTCTGTGGTCGTCTACAGTATTTCCTTGGGCTGCTTTGTCTTCTCCTGTAGCAGTGCCTCCTCGAGTGATAACAACAAATCTAGGGTATGCTCTGTGAGGTTCAGCATATATTAGTTGCACTTGCAGGTTTTTTTGAGGTCCTTGTCTTTCCTGAATCTTAGCTAGCAACAAAGGGCAATCCTCGATGACATGCTCGAAGGAATTGCAATAACTACAGGTTGTGCAAGGGTTCTGGAAGTCCCTTGCTAAATGTCTTGGCTACGCACAGCTGTAATAGATTATTTTTCCTTGGCCTCGACCCATACCTCCTCCTCATACTCGTCCTTTTTATCCACCATGAGGATTGAAACTTCCTCTTCCTAGAGAATTATATTGTGCATTGTTTCCTTCTTGGTGTACTTCGCCTTAGATCTTGTATATGTCTCTTGATCTTCCTTGCATCTGGTCAAAAGCCCCACAATCTCTATCATCGTGCCCTACAGACTTACAGAATGTGCAATATAAGTTTGTGGGTGTATGAACATACTTCTACATATAATAGCACTCACTAGGGCGATGTCGGTTTTTGCATACTTCACACCAGGGCAGGTTAACTTGCTTCAAGGGGCTCAGCGCTCCCAAGGAAAAATATTCATGAAACATGGGACAATGTTCTTTATCATGAACTTCGGATCTACATCTTACACACCAGATATCTTCTCTTTTGTCCTTCCCCTTTTCCTTCTTCATATCCTCAACCTGCAGAGACAAACTAGTCAGCTGGCTCAAGATCTGGCTCATGCCTAAGCTAGATTCTCCCATAAGTGTTGATTCAAGCTTCATGGAAATATCCAAAGCTTCTTCATGTGATGCAATCTTTTGTGAGGTTCCTCCAAATGAGTGACAAGTTCGCTAACACGAATATTGATGATGAGTGTTGTTGCGAAGAGGATGAAGATGCAACTGCATGTAGTAATGATGACCCCTTTCAGAACCAGATAGTTGGAAGGGATATAGTGCAACTAAAAAACAACATTGTCCCCAAAGGTTTGGTCTCATTGGAAAAGTTGTTTAATGAAAATGATGTAGCTAGAAATCATAGAATCATTGTGAATGATGAAGATATCAAGGATTACAACATCAATACTCAAGAGGATCCTAAAATAATTATGTTGTCAAAGACACTTAGTCTGGAGATCAAGCAGAGATATTTCATCCTCATGAAATATTTCCTTGATGTTTTTGCATGGAGTTATGAAGACTTGAAGGTCTATGACACTGGAGTAATTCAGCATGTAATTCCTATCAAATAATATCAAAAACCTTTCAAGAAAAAGCTGAGATAGATCAACCCTCTGTTGTTGCCGCTGATTGAAAATGATGTAAATAAATTATTTGATGCCAAGATTATTGTTTCTTTGAGATTTTCAAAGTGGGTGGCCAACCTTGTGCCTGTAAGGAAGAAGAGCGGCGAAATAAGGTTATGTGTAGACTTTCAGAACCTGAATAGAGTGTCCCTCAAAGACAAATACCCGCTTCCTAAGATGGAATACATCCTAAATAAGATAGTTGGATCCCAAAAAATGTCAATGTTGGATGATTTTTCTAGTTACAATCAGATCATGGTGCACCCATACAACTAGGAGAAGACAACCTTTACAACACCGTGGGGTATGTTCATCTATGAAAATATGCCTTTTGGGATTATGAACACTAGAGAAACTTTCCAAAGGGCCATGGATAAATAATTTGCTGAGGAGAAAGAAAATTTTATCGTGTTTTACTTGGATGACATCACAGTGTTTTCTGATTTCGATGAACATCTTGAACATCTGAAAAAGGTCTTCCAGAAATGCAAAAATTTTGGCAACTCATTGAATCCGAAAAAATCAAACTTAGGGATGCAAGAAGAAAAGTTGTTGCGACACATCATCTCAAAGGAAGGAATAAATATAGACCCCAACAGGGTGGAAGGGATTCTGAAGATCAACAATCCTAGGAGCAAGAAATAGGTGCAGTCTTTCCTAGGAAAGGTAAATTTTCTGAGGAGGTTCATCCCGAATTTTGCTGAGATTATAAAACACATCATGAGTATGCTCAGGAAAGGTAATGAGATAAAATGGACCCCTGAAGCCATAAATGCGTTCGAAGAAATCAAGGTGGCACTGACCAAATCTCCCATGTTAGCCAACCCAGATTTCAAAAGGGACTATATCTTATTTTCCTTTGCCTCAGAACACACCATCATTGGCGTCTTGTTACAGAAGGATGAGCAGAATTTCAAAAAGCCTATAGCCTATTTCAGTAGGACATTGAGAGACTCCCCACTAAGGTATGATATCATGGAAAAACAAGTGTATGCCTTGGTGAAGGCCCTTAAGGAATTCATGACTTATATATTGCATTCCCATGCCATTGCTTATGTGCCTAGCAATTTTGTCAAGGATATCCTGACTCAACCTGATCTTGAGGGGAGAAGGGGTAAATGGATCGTATTCATGTTGGAATATGACCTTGAAATCAAGCCTACAAAGCTAATCAAGGGTCAAGGGCTTGCAAAATTGATGGCATAGTCAAACTTTGATATTTTGGGAATAAATTTCATCTCTGATCTATCAGAGAATCCACAAGAAGAAGCGGTCCCGCATGTATCTAAAAAATTCATCGATTCACCTTGGTACGATGACATTATTTATGTATTAATGAATTTGTAAGCCCCTCTGGGGTTAAGCAAAACCAAAGCTAGATTTTTAAAGTTAAAAGTGGCTAAGTTTTGCATCCTGGACAATTCTTTGTATTGGAAGGATCCATGAGGGATGTTGGGCCTTGGTTATGGATTAAGGAAGAAATCAAAGAAAAAGGAATAAAAAAGACACAATATGAACTGCGCGGAAAGCTTGGTAAATAATAATTGTATCTTTGTGTGTTGTTCTTTTGGATTCTCTTTCATTTCCTTTGGTTGTAGACACATCTGTCCTACAACCCCCTATTGCTACCATGGGTGAGACTGCATCTGCCCCGCAGGTGTTTTCTAAAGGGCCAGTAGTTAGGGATTGTTGGTGCGTTGTTAGAGTTGAACCCTGGGTCTTCCCCTGTGCCAAAAAATGGTTCTGTTGTCGGGACCAAGATCTTCTTGAGGGAATTTCAAGGTGGTTTCCATCAAAGATAGAGATTCAGAAGTGGATAGAAGAACAAGAAAGGGACTTCGCTGAAGCTCAGAACAAGAACCCTAGCCTTAGTATAGAGGATTGGTTGGGAAGGTATATCTTTACTGATATACATGATATTTTTTTTGGAGGAATTCATAAGGAGATATACGAGTGGTTAGCCAGATTAGCAGATGCCCAGTTTGAAATCAGATCTAGACCACCTATGGTTTGGATGTCAACGCTTATCAAGAAGGTCAAGAGAGTTGATAACACTATGTCAAGAGTAGTAGATCACTGGTTTGATAGCACCATTGGAGGGTACATTACTGAGTTTGTTATCGACATAGTAGAGTCATATAGCCAAGTAGAGAGATATTTATTTAAGAGACCTGGAGGAAAATTTTTACACTTTTTGAAGTTAAAGATCAAGATACTATTGCATGAGAAGAACATATTGAAGATGCAGTAATTGGTCGGATTAAAAAACTAATGTTCAAGAACTCAGACAATGACAATGACATAAAAGTGGGACATTCGTGCAATGGGAGAACCTTCATAGAGGTTCCTCTAGTAAACTTTTTTTAGAAGAGCCACGAACCACTAGCACAGGATGAAGGGTTATACAGTGGAGAAGAAGAAGCGTTATTGAATGAGGTCCATTCAGAGTTCACTAGAGTAGATGAAAGGAATACTGAAGAACCTCACCAAGAATAATCAGAGACTTCAGGAACTACGCCGACTGTCGAAGTAAGTACTATTACTCCTTCTGTTGTTTTAGCAGCGTCAAGTAACTAGAGTAGCCAGATTCACTAGAGCACTCAGAGCATTGTTACCAACAGTCCAATACATACTCAATCAAGAAACCTAGGAAGATCTATGGCAGGTGAGATGAGGCTACCTATCTTTAGAAGAGATGGATCTGAAGATCCTGATCAGCACTGGTTTTTATGCGAAGTTGTATGGAGTATTAAGCAAGTCAATGATGAAGCAGTTAAGAGAGATCAGTTTAGTACTACCTTGAGAGACCGTGCAGTGAGCTGGTATATGAAGTTTGTTAAAGGAGTTGCACAACCTAAACCGCTAAATGATATCAAGACTGCATTGAGTGCATAATTCAAAAAACCCAAGTCAGAGCTGCAGTGCATTACAGAACTGAAAGAAATCAAGCAAAGAGTAGTTGAACCTATTTGGGAGTTTGATCAGAGGTTTAAGACCTTGACAGGTGATCCGGATTCTTTTCGGCACGAAATGAGAGCGGAGATATAATAAAGAAATGCACAGAGATATCGCACATATCCAGTAATATAACAGAAATATATCCGAGATGCAACCATAAACACAGAGATACAGTAATACACAATTTCTATTAATGAAAGAAATGTACAGAGACTGTAAAAATACAGAGTGAAAGACTCGCTAGAATGGTGGCAGCTTAT
>JZKD02S1771403.1:99177-113339 GCA_000966675.3 Picea glauca
CAGGTTGAGGCATTGGATATCGCCATGAATCTAGAATCAACCCCTATGGGAGAATCCATCTTAGGTATGAGTCAAATTTGAGTCAGCTAACTAGCTTATCTCTGCAAGTCGAAGATATGAATAAAGACAAGGGAAAATATAAAAGAGAAGACATTTGGTGTATTAGATGAAAATCAAAAGGCCATGACAAGGAGCATTGTACCTTATTTAATGAATACTTGGTCTCTGGAGTTTCAAGCCCTTTGAAGCAGGTCACTCTACCCTGATGCAAGGTATGTAGAAATATACATCGTCCTGGTGAATGTTATTACATGCAAAAATATGTCCAGACACCTACCAATCTTTACTGCACATTCTGTAAATCTGTGGGGCATGATGAGAAGGATTGTAGGGCTTATGACCTCTTGCATGAAAGGTCAAGAGACACAGATAGAATTCAAGGAGAGATGCAGTAGTAGGGAAATACTACGCAATTTAATTCTCCAGGAAGAGGAAAATTCAACCCTCGCAGTGGATTCAGAGGAAAAGGACTAGGAGGAGGCATGGGTTGAGGTCAAGGTTATATAATTTGTTATAATTGTGCACAACCAGGACACTTGGCAAGGGATTGTCAGAACCCTTGTACCACTTGCAGCTACTGCAACTATTTTGAACATGTCATTGAAGATTGTCCCATTCTGTTAGCCAAACTTCAGGAGAGACGAGGAGGAAACCAAAAAGTACAAATAATATCAGTAGAACCTCATGAGGAGGATCCGAGAGTCATTGTTATTACTAGATGAGGCGTTTTTATAGAAGAAGACAAGGTGACACTAGAAAAGACTACAAAGTGATCAAGGGTTAGAAGAGCTGCAGGGAATACACAAGTGTTTGATCCAAGGAAAGAAAAGAAGACGTTTGAAAAGGCAAGAAAATAATTCGGAAGAGATCAGGCTTCTTCATCAAAGACATAACTAGAAGTAAGAGAATGTGGAATACATCTGGCATTCAATCAGTTAGCTACACCAGAGAGATGGAAAAGAGGTAAGCAAGCTTGTCAGTTTCTTATATATGCTCATCAATTTGATTAAGGATTAAGATCTACAAAATTTGATCAAACAGTATGAGATAGGCAGGATAGATCCTCTGTTGAATAAACAAGTACATCAAGTATCCCGAAAGAGAAGGACAAATAAGGAACTACACCTTAATGCTCAGATTGGAGATTATGGCATAGATTATGTGTTCCTCGACTTATGGTCAGAGGTCAATGTTTTGATGAAGAAAAATGGGGCACTGATGGGAATACCTAAGTTGATTTACTCCCCGATCAGGCTCGAGATGGCTAATCAGCAGGCAGTAAGTCCCTTTGGAAAACTGAAGCATGTCCCTATGGACATCGACGGGGTAAGGACATTTGCGGACTTCGAGGTGATTGAGATAGTTGATGGTAGTTGTACTTATCCTGCGTTGTTAGGAATTGATTGGTCTTTCAACAACTCCATTGTTGTTGACTTAAAGAAAAAAAGAATTACATTTGAAGGTGATGGCCTTAGGGTCATTGCACCCTTGGACCTGATGAAGGCCGCAGATACATAGAACCCATCAGAGAGGAAGATCATGCATATGAACTAGAGAATATATATAAATTGACAGCAAGACGAAATTATTACATTAATCCTACAGTAGATGGGAATTTAAGTTGGTGAAGTGACAATGCATGCTCATCAGATTCAGAAGAAGCACTAGAGAACTAGAAGAACATAATGTATGAAGTATCTGCATGAAGGTGTGCCAGATTGACCGGGGAATTTCACTGGATTGGCACAAAAGTAAGTAATCTACCCACATTTCATGGCTTAAATCATTTAGAAACTTTCTTATTGGAATTTGAAGAAATTGTACCAGTACAACAACGATTGTTGGCACTGGATGAAGCCTTGAAAGCAACGCCAACAAGATGGTGGGGTAAACACAAGAAGAAAATCGTGGACTGGGTGCAATGTCGCACTTTAATGACAATGTGCTTTTCAAACCAAGTCGAAGGGTGTGAAGTTTGATACACATGTCAAAGTTGTCCGACGGACCATGTGCGAAGTTGTGAGGAGGCCTGGAGAAGCATTCCTCACGAACAGTGGGTGAATAAATTCATTAACACTTTGGCCACAACACCGATCAATTGGTACCTTCAAGCAGAACTACACCTCACCACTTCAAATTGGTATGGTATGACTCAGAATTTTGTAGCTACATTCTTATTTGAAAGCCAGTACCCCACAATAGATCAGCCTTTACAAGTTATAAGACATAAAGTCTTTAAGGAGGCATCTAACCTCCCTTTGGAGCAAGAAGAGGATGAATGGACTACACCTCTTCATAAATTGCAAGGTTGTTACAATATCAATGTTGATGAAGACGATGATCCTAGGAATGTGAACATCACAGAAACTAAGGGACCGAGAGACATAGAAGGACCAGGAGTCAAACTAATTTTCATTGGACAACCAATCAAAATCAAGAAAGTTAATATTGGGATAGAGAAAGCACCTAAGCTCGCAAACATTGGAGATTATTGGGATGATGCCACTATTGATAAGATCACAAAATTATTGCATGAATATCAGGACTTGTTTCCAACCAAGTTCACAGACATGAAGGGAATTAAAGGGCCCATGGGAGAAATGAAGATCCCCTTGAAACCAGATGTGAGGCTAGTCAAGTAGAGACCCTACAGACTGAATCCTAAATATAAGCAGAAAGTCAAGATTGAGTTAGACAGAATGCTAGAAGCAGGAATCATATAACCTATTGAAGAATCAAAATGGATTAGCCCTATGGTAGTCCAAGATAAGAAGACAGGAGAAATCATAATATGTGTATATTTAAGAAATCTGAATGATGCATGTTTACATGATCCATTCCCTACACCGTTTACTAATGAAGTGTTAGATAATGTAGGAGGACATGAAGTTTACTCCTTCACAGATGGATTTTTAGGTTATCACAAGATCAGGATTGCTAAGGAAAATCGCCATAAGATCACATTTGCAACAGAATGGGGTTCTTTTTAGTACATAGTGATGCCTTTTGGATTGAAGAATGAACCAACCATCTTTTCTAGGGTGGTGGTCGAAGCATTCAAGGAATTTTTACATAAAATTTTGGAAGCATATTTTGATGATTGGAATGTTTTTAGCTTATTGAAAAATCATATTGAATGTTTAAGATTAATGTTGGATAAGTGCATGCAATGTCAAATTGCCCTGAACCTGAAGAAGTGTATCTTATTTTCACCCTTTGGAATGTTGCTAGGCCATATTGTGTGTAAGCAGGGATTACTGGTAGATCCTTCCAAGATTGCCATCATTGTTTAATCTACCTCCTCCTACTTTGGTTAGACAGTTGTGCACTACATTGGGACATACTGGATACTACAAAAAGTTCATCAAAGGCTATGCATAGATAACAACACCCATGGAAAATCTTTTAAAGAAAGATTGTTAGTTCCAATGGTCAGAGGAATGTCAGCAGAGCTCGACACACTGAAACAAAAAATGATAACTGTGCCTATTCTGGTTTTCCCAGACTGGAGTAAGGAATTCCATGTGCATGTTGATGCTTCATCTATTACATTAGGAGCAATGTTAGCACAACCAGGAGCAGGATATATAGACCACTAGTTAGCCTTTGCTAGAAGGAATGTCTCTATAGATGAGATAAATTACACTACCACTGAGCGAGAAGGTTTAGCCATGGTGTACGCGCTACAGAAGCTTCGATGCTACTTGTTGGGAGGACATCTTAATATGTTCACTGATCACTCTACATTGACATACCTAGTCAACAAGATAGTGTTGGGGGGAAGAATATGCAGATGGATACTATTATTCGAGGAATACGATTTTGATATTATGGTCAAGCCAGGGAGAATGAACAAGGGACCTCACCACTTGTCTAGGTTAGAACATGGAGAGGAACTTACCTGTTTGGAAGATACACTACCAAATGCACAATTGTTGGCAATCAGAAAGGTTGATGATCACTTCACCGAGATAGTCCAGTTCCTATCAATAGGAATGGCACCTCGCAAATATACAATCATTCAGAAGAAACAGTTGGTAGTTTGTGTTGCAGATTTTTCACTTATAGTTGGACAGCTATATAAGATGGGACCTGATGAGATCTTGAGGAGATGTGTTATGGAGGCAAAAAGACCACTGATTCTGGTGGAAGCACATGAATGCATCATAGGAGGACATTATGTAGGAAAAGAAACAACACGGAAGGTTCTTAGAGCTGGCCTTTAATGGCCCACTTTACAGAAAGATGCTAAGGAATACTACAAAGCCTGTGATGTATGCCAAAGAGTTGGGAAACCTTATAGAAGAGATGATATTCCTTTAGTACCTCAGATAACCTTACAAACATTTGAGAAATGGGCAATTGATTTTGTGGGACCTATCAACCCACTAGGAAAGTGCACAGGAGCTCGATACATCATCATTGCGACAAAGTATTTGACCAGATGGGCAGAAGCAAGAGAAGTTAAGGACTGTAGTGAAACTACAACTGTGAGGTTCATATTTGACGATATCATAACCTGATTAGGATGCCCAAATATCCTTATGTGCGATCAAGGTACACATTGTATTAATAAGAACATTGAAGCCCTGACTCAGGAATTTGCAGTCCACCATCAGAAGAACACTCCATACCACCCACAAGTGAATGGTACAGTCAAATATTTTAACAAGATCTTGGAGAAAGAGCTAACGAATATTTGTAGTGTGAACATGAATGATTGATATTTGAGAGTGCCATCAGTGTTGTGGGCTTATAGAACCACCCGCAAGAAGTTGATAATGCAAACTCCCTTTAAGTTGGTTTATGGTCTAGAAGCAATGGTACCTATGGAATACTTGGTTCCTAGCCTAAGAATTGCAGCATTTACATATATGGATGACACTGGAGTTGTTCCAAATAGGCTTGCGTAGTTGATGGAACTAGAGGAAGACAGGTTTATTGTAGGATTTCATCAACAGGTATAGAAGGAACGGGAAAAGGCCTACGATGACAAACACATCAAGAAGAAAGCCTTTAAGCAAGGAGATCTGGTATTGGTATATGACAACAAGTTCATGAAGCACCCAGGGAAGTTCAGGACACATTGGTTTGGGCCATATGAAGTTTCCTACGTCACAGAAGGAGGAGTTGCACAGTTGAAGACTTTGAACAGAGAATGGAAGGAAGGTTTGGTGAATGGGAGCCGGTTGAAATTGTATTCTCAGTAAAATTATCAAAATAAGGGTCTAGGTACTAGGTGCAATTGAAACTGGGTACCAGACATAGAAAATATAGTCTGCACATAGTGGGGAGGGACTGAGCAGGAAGCACAGGCTATTCCACGCAGTCTAAAGTCGAAGTAAAACTGAAGTTCCAATCTTGCAGTGACTCGAGATGAGTCACAGGTGAGTGTTGGGGGCATGTTGGGCCTTGGTCATGGATTAAGGAAGAAATTGAAGAAAAAGGAAGAGAAAAGACACAGTACGAACTGCATGGAAAGCACATTGAATGAGAATGGGTCGAAGTGATCAAAGAAGCAGAAAAGAAGGAGAAAAGTAGGGGAAAGAAATTCATTGATCGAGAATATTGAGGAGGACATATTAGTAAGGAATATGGAGTGGGGACGACTTAGAAAATGGAAAAAACCACCAATGGATTCTTTGGAGCACCTCGCGGAGAAGACAAAAAGACAGGCTAGCGAAGCCTTGAAATTATGGGTCAAGTGGACCTAGGTTTTAGACACCTAAGGTTTTAGATCTAGGGTTTTGACACCTAGACATTTATCATGTAATGTATAAATAAAGGTCTAGAAAACCAGGGAGGGTTAGATAGATGTTGATCCATAATATTGTGGTTAATAATTGTTGGTTGTGAGGTTGAGTGGGAGAGAGAAGAAACAAAGATAGAGAGTCTGTATTGTAAGATCTTCAGCTAGGTGCGAAGATCCACCCTGCAACTGGGTGCGTAGGGAGGGGAGAGAGAAATCTACAACTAAGTGCACAGATAGAACTCTATGTTTCCATCTTAATATATTAAGGAACACATTGCTGTGGGCATATCCCTAGGGAGAGGGTGAACCACATATATCTTATTTTTATCTGTGGTTGATGTTGTGTTATTTCATTTCTATTATTACATTGTTGTGTTAGATCTGAGATATACTGTGGGAAGTAGGCTTAATCTTGGTAAAGAATAACTATATCTATGTGTGATGTTCTTTTGGATTCAATTGCATTTCCTTTGGTTATAGACACATGTATCCTGCAACCCCCTATTGCTACTTCGGGTGAGACTGCATCTACCCCACAGGTGTTGTCGAAAGGGACAATAGTTAAGGCTTGTTGGTGCGCTGTTAGAGTTGAAACCTGGGTCTACCCTTGTGCCAACAAGGGATCTTGCTTAATTGTTTGTTGGAGGAAGACACAGAACGAGCTATCAAGGAGTTCCACAAAGGAGATTGCAGGGGGAATCATTACTGGAAGACCACCGCACACAAAATATTGAGGGAGAGATTCTATTGGCCCAATATTTTTGCAGATGTATACAAGGAAGTTTCCAGTTGCCACGAATGTCATATATTCTATGGGAAAAGAAAGTTGCAACCCCTGCCTTTAAATCCTATCTCTATTGAAGCATCGTTTATGCAATGGGGTCTATATTTTATAGGAGAAAATCACCTTCCATCTTCTGCTCAACACATATGGATACTAACGGCCACAGACTACTTCACCAAATGGATTGAATTGGTCCCCACAATGCAAGCTACCAACACAGTTATCATTCAGTTTTTAGAGACCAATATCATGTCTAGATTCAGTTGCCCAGTCAAGATCATCACGGACAATGCAATGGTGTTCAAGTCAAAAAATATGGAGAAGTTTTGTAATGATTACAACATAAAATTGGGACATTCTATGGATTATTATTCACATGGTAATGGATTGGCAGAATCATCCAACAAAAGTTTAACCAGGATTATTAAAAAACTCCTGCAGGACAACAACAAAGCTTGGCACAAGAAGCTTATATATGCGCTATTGGTTGAAAGAATCACTACTAAAAAGTCCATCTCCACATCACCTTTCCAAATTGTATATGGTGCAGAGGAAGTTTTCCCCACCTCATTGGGGTTTCCAGTCAAGAGATTGTTGCAAAAGCAAGAACCCGAACCAAACAACGCTCAAAGGAGGATAAACCAATTGGTTCGTGTGCAACAAATGAGGGAACACGTTTTCAACCTATCACAACTTCACCAAGACAAAATGAAGAAGATTTTCGGCAAACACACTAAGCAGTAGGATTTCAAGGTAAATGATCTGGTGCTGAAGTGGGACACAAGGAATGAAGACAAAGGGAAACATGCAAAGTTTGATCATCTTTGGATGGGACCATTCAGGATTTTTACGTATCATGGGAACAACACATATTTTCTACAAGAGCTTAATGAAGAGCTCACTGGTGGGGGACCTGTGAATGGCAGGTTCTTGAAACATTTTCTGGTTTAGTATGGTATTTTTTAGTCTTTCATGTCATTGTAAATAACCATTTTTTATGTTCTCAAAGAAGACGTTTCGAGTCAGTAGTTAGCATAAAATTGAAGCCCGAAGTGAAGGCCCTAAGTTTATGCTGATTCTGGACGTGACTGTGTCAAGAAGGTCTAGGATGAATCTTTTTTGTTGTTTTAGAGTCTGCAAATCAAATAAATCCCAATGGTCAGACACCTGGTCTCTTGTTCTTTTCCACCTCACCGGGAGGATAACATCCCCATTGGAGCCAATTGGTAGCATCGTAATTTTTTAGTTAGAGTCAGTCCTAAATGAATTGTAGTTCATGTGTTGAAGCGTGTGAGGTCAGGTACTGAACAACGAATGGGTCGAAGTCAGCAAGTGTCAGGGTTGGCCCTTGGATTCGGGAAAGGGAATCATAATTATCCATGTGCGACTTATAAAGGTCTTTTTCCCAAAAGGTCGAGTCATGTCAAAAAGAGGGAATTTACATGCCAAAGGTCGAGGCAAGTTGTTAGAATAAAGGTCACGTCGAAAAATATAACCATCATCACCTAATTATGAAGTCATAAAGGTTAAGAAATAAAGGCGCTCATATCATGTATACTCTGCATCTCTTATCATATGTACTTCGCACACTTCAAAGTGTATCGTTTGCGCGAGTGTGCTGCGTAAATATTCAATCTACTTCAAAACTTCTTATCAACATGGATTTATCATCCTCTTCCATGATTCCATCCCTAGCCCATTCAATTATAAATATCAATCACCCTGCGTGTTTCTCCTTTACCATCCAAGTTTGTGTGTTGTCTGTGATTTTTTCTGCAAGTCCCGGGTCCTTTCATTGTGGGAAGGCCAATTGCCATCAATTATGTTGTGAGTTTGTTCATTCAATATTGCCATGTCTCATTTATTTTCAGTCATGGTTTGAAGCCGGTTGGAGTTTTCCGTGAGCTAGTGCATCGGACAAAAGTTCTTCTCGCATCCAACCTCTATTCTTCAGAGTCCTTTCATGTCGCGCCGAATTTTTTTCCACATCCAATTCCCTAGCTCGCCACTAGTATCTTAGCGCTTTTCCATCATGCCAACATATTCTGTTGCGTTTCCCTATCGCGACGAGCCTACTATTGTCATTTATCGCAACGTCGACTTCCTTCTGCACCGAAAGTTTTCATAGCACCTGGTGGTCGTGCAATGAACTCCTAGAGTCATTTTTTGCTTGTCACACAAAGTGTCTGCCACTTCCATTCCAACAGGTCTCCACGAAGTAAATATTTCTCCATTTTCCATGCAAGAGGGTGTTATCATTCATTACTGCATGCACGAAACAAATACTATTTGCATCATGACAACATCCCAAGACGTAAGGAAGAAGGTGTGAAGTGGTTGAGCCATAAGTTTCGAACCTCGGGACTTGGAATTAGTCAAAAAAGATCCAAATGTCAGGGAATATTTTGAACATGTCGGATGTATGTATTATTGTGAAAACATCCAAGGATACAACGTGAAACTGGCTGAAGAGTTCGCTCTCATATTTAATGGGTTCTGCACGACCATTACGAGAATCACATTCTGGGTGATGGAAGAAACTCTGTCAGGCGCGACGAAGATCCCTCTGCACGGTGAAAGGTGGTCTAAGGGCATGCCTTTAGATGTATTATTCTATGAAGACTTTATCAAGCCAAATTTACTGAAGAAGAAAATTGGAGCAAGTGTTCTGAGTCGGTATCTCTAGGAGCCTTTCCAGAAACTCCTAAAAGTGATTAGAAGGAATTTCACTTGTGAAAGAAGGTCTGACAGAATATACCCACATCACATCAGGTTGTTGATGAATTTCACAAGGAAAAGGCCTTTGAACTTACCTTTATTATTACATCAAATCCTAGAAAGGATGACAGACAGTGTATGGGCCAAAGATGACCAACCGAAGAAGAACTTATTCCATATATCATTGATTAAGTTGGTTGTAGTCGAGGAATTGAGATGTTTGGAAAAATATTGGGATTCGTTCCTAATTTCAGTCAACATCCCTAGGGACTGCAAAGGATACCTCCCTCTACCCACAGGGGAAACAACACCTTGTGGCACAGGGGCAATAATGGAAGAGGTTGCAGGAAAAGGAAAGAAAATATGCATCCCAACAGCCAGTAGCTCGGAAAAGAGGCAGGCCTAGGTTGATCAAGAAGCCTGAGGAGACCCAAGCTCCTAACATACAAAACACCTAACATGTTGCTAAGAAGTTACTCATTCACATTTTTCGGCTAGAACCTGTTGAAGGTTCAAGTCGGGGAATCAGTGGAAGACAGAGAAGGTCGAGCACTGAAAACATGGAAGTTTAGGAGTCGTTGCAGCAGATGAAGCAAGCACAAATCACTTTTGTCAAATTATACCAGGAAAGTAGAGAATTGAGAAAACAATTAGTAGAAAAGATTGTCGAAAAGACAGCTCCGCAGAGCCGAGAAGGGAATGCAAATTGTCTCAAAATACAACTCATAGAAGCACAAGATGTAATCATTTAGTTGCGTGAGGAATAGAGGATGTCAAAGGAAAGAATCATGGAGCACTTCAGAGAATGTGGACCAGACATGGAAAACATATGCACGACTCTTTCCTGTGCTTGAAAAAAGCTAAAAGGGAATGTGGTCTTGTGGAGAGAAGTGAAGAATCTAAAAATATGAAACTTGGCTCTTAGGAAAATGCTTAGAATATTAGGATTGTAGGTGAGGCCAGACGCATGATTGACTTGACCCCATTTTTGTATTTTTGGACGTGGCATGGAAATTTTCTCCCTCATGTCATGTTTCTTACTGAGGAACAAGAAGTCCGACGGGCACCTGTGCGGTGGATATTCACCACACAGATGTTGTAAACCCACCTATCAAGAAGGACAAGTGTAGGTGAAACAAATAACATTTTTGAAGGAGATGTGTGGCCCCTCGACCGTCGTCGCTACCTAGAAATCACGAGCGCTAACCAATAGACACCCACCACACCAACTCACAATGTGCTTATCAAAACCAGTGATCGCGCGGTAGCAACCAGATCCTGTTACACTGGGTGGCAGATTTATGACAGTGCACTCGATCATTCAGGTAACCACTCAAAGGAGAAATGATGATGCATCACCTCCTAATTATTGAATCTTACTAATGACTGAACGATCATGATGAATACATTGGTTATGACATGATTGGGTGCAGTTGGATTTCCATTTTTAGTAAGTTCTATTCGAAAGGGCATCTAGCGGGGAATCACCGGAACCAAAATTCTAGGAGTAGTAGTTTGAGGCATAGCCAACCCAAGGGGCGTAGTTTTTTATATATAGTATATCCTTTCATTGTAAGCGACGTTGATTGGCATAGTAGTATAGACTGTAGACTGTTGAATGTAATCTTTCAACCTGATTGAAATATAATTTAGAAGTCCTGAGGCTTTGACAAAAATATTCTAATGGTGGTGGTTTGGTGTATTGTGATCCCATCTATGTATGTACTTCTTGTTTTCTGTATATTCATGTCTTTCCTTTGTTTAAATTGGAATGTTTAAGAAGTCTAGAATTCATCATGTGGTGCTTTAGACTTCGCCATTTAAACTCTGTTTTTTCTTCTAAGTAATTTAGAATTCATCTTTAGTGGTGCTCTGAGTTACTTTGTGTTCTCTTTCTTTTGTCACACACAATGACCTTCAAACTGAAAGACCATTGCCTGCTTATCCTTTATACTCTCAAAGTTTCTCCTACCAAGTCATTAATTTCTCTCTCTTTCAAGGGATTGACTCCATGGCCCAAGGTTTTGTATTTCCTTGCTAGTGAAACCAGAAGCATTTCACAAATGCAATAAATCTAGTCGACAATTCAAAGCCATTATTTGTAAGAGACTAAGTCTCTAAGAGAGCCCTCTCTAGGTTGGAAAGGCTAGTTTATATTCTTAAAGTTGGTCTATAGGTTACCTCTGTCATTAGTTTTCTCAGCCAAAGGATTTGCTAGCATGACTAAAGCTCTCTCAGGATTTGCTAGCAAAGGAGTAGCAACACTCCCAACGCCTGAATGGTTCTCAAGCTCTTCACAGTAAGTGTCTTTAGGTGAGTTAGGAGGTATGGGTTTGTATCCTTCTCGAGGAAACACTTGCATCCTATGTGATCTATGAATACCTTTATCGACCACAGTACCAATTTTTAAGGACAACTAAAGTAAACAAACAACACTCGCTAACAAATCTAGAAAACCAACAAGAAAAACAATGCCTTCTCTCAATGAACGTACTACTTGGTGATGAAATCCAACACCGTGCGATCAAATCTAGAAGGGGATAGGATATAAGTGGGTGGATCAGTTATGTTGGTGGCCTACTTAACAAACTTACACCTTGGTGCAATTTCCCTCACGGTTTTACCAGTGGGTTACCCTCCAAGGAGCCCAAGTGATTTTGACCATTGTTTGTTATAGGTACAGTGAATAATTCCCTTCATAGTCACCTCATGTAAGGACCCTAAATATTATGGCCACTAAGGATACCAACTCCCAGTCAGCCTCTAGGTGGGTATAGTCGACAGTTGAATTCGAACGTATGGGCAGGATATCAAGTCCAAAATTCTTCAAGAGAACTAAGGACAAATGGACCGGTAAACTCCATAGGACCACGAAGGGATTCAGAATTCACGAAGATCTGAGACCAAATGAAAACATTTGATTCTCAATAAGAACCCCCAATACATGATCATACTACTACAATTGGTTAAGCCTCCAAGGGATAAACTATGTTTCTCTTCCGCATGTGACCTCGTGTTTAACCTCTGTGTGAGAGGGGGATCCCAGCTATGCTTATACAAATGTTGGATTTGCGCTCTCTATCACAAGATTATGAGTTTGTCTTAAATTATTTGCGCTCCTAGTCTATTGTTGGTGTAAAGATCTAAAAATTGAAAGTTTCTAGTTTGATTTTAATTAGTGTTCATTTTCATGGTTGTTCATTACACAAAGGTGTATGATAGTGAAACTGATGATGTTTGAGACTCGACTTCCCAAAAAGGTAAAAAGAATGATATGCAAAATTTATTTTAAATGAACTTCTAGCTACAGGAAGGAGAGGAGTTTCTTTTCTTTTTTGTCACTAACAAACACTCGAGAATGCAAAATTTTATACTATTTCTCTCTCAACAAGAATTCAAACAATTTCCAAATTATAAAGAAAACCTTTTCAATATCCAAAACCAATGCATACAAGCATTTCTTTGTTTGATTGTAGATGCAAACTAAAATGTTCGTATAATGATTCGTCTTTTCTCTAATAATGAAAAAGGTTCACTATAGTGATTTGAAAAAGAAGAAGCAAAAATACACAAACAAAGGCACTCTCAGCAGTAAATAAGAGACCAAAATAAGATAAACTACCAAACTATTCACTCAAAGGAAATACACTAAGAAACCAAAAGTCACACTTTATAGTCTTCTTGAATTGAGTAAGGGATTAAAGAAAAGGAAAACAATATTGTGATCAATGACCTTCCTTATGAAAACCTCTAATCAATCAGATAATCGAGAAGAGCAACAAAAATAAACCAAATTTGAGAGAAAACGGTTTATTTTGCAACAAGGAAAGACAACACAAACTCAATAAGGACTAAAAGAATGAAAGGTAGAAAGTTTGAGTCAAACAGAGTACAAGATCTGACAGAATAAGATCTGAGATAGAGAAAAAGATCTAAGGATTGTCTCTAGCTAATCCAGGTGTATATCGATGGCCACGCACCTCTTCCAACTGGCTCAAAACAATTTTCTGACAATTTTGGCAATTTACTATTTTTAACATTTTTAACTTCCGGGGCCATTTTGAGGGCCTAAATGAAGTTTTTCCAGGTAGAGGTTCTCATTGATATTTTAAGGCATGATTTATCCACAAAAATGAATCTCCTTGATGATACCTTTACAATGGGCTATCATACGCCTAAAACGGAGATCATATGCAAAAGTTACGACCCCGGGAAGTTGATGTACTAACTTATCAAAACGGGGCCCACATGCCTTTGTTGATTAAGGTTGGTTGTCATTGATGTCAACCCTTGAAGAAATACCTATAGCATAAAGGTTTGGGTAATGGACCCAATATTGTTTGATGTAAATATGACTCCTTATTGTTTTGTCATGGTTGATAAGAAGTAAATATGGATGAACTCCAAAGTGGTCCCCTTATGGTGAAAGCCCTCACAGGAAGACACTTTGTGGAGTAAGAGAACCCATGCTTAATTGTGGAATAATGAGATGAAGGAAAGTGAAATTGACAGGTAAAATATCCTATATGGATATTGCTTGTCATGTCATTTCCGGTGGTATGTGGAACACCACATAATTCCTCACGGTTAGAGAGTTATGGGCATGAGAAGTTGGAGACCCCAGGTTTGGGTAATGGACCCAAGTTTGTTTGATGGGTAAGATTATGAGTTATGATATATTTTCAGATAATACTATTCTATATGGATAGTACATGTCATGACATTTCTATTATTATGTATAACGTCACATAACTCCTCACGGTTTGAGAGTTATGGCCTTACGAAATTGGAGGACCCTCATATGTCATCTAGAAGCCCCAAAAGGTCAAAGTAGTCAAAGTGGTTTAA
>JZKD02S1771403.1:192829-203259 GCA_000966675.3 Picea glauca
AGAAGAAGAAAGATGGGCCCTCCAGGGCCATTCTCAAGTCAATCTCGCTCTCGGTACTCCATGTCTAGGACCATGTGGGCCTCGAGACATGATCTCCTAGTTATCCCTAGATATCAGGGATAACACCTGGGATTTCGTCAAACTCAGATCCGAAGGATTTCTCGAAAATAAATCTTCTCGCCCACTTGGCATTCTCTTTTCTCAATGCACACCTTGCAAATCTTCTCTTGACAGAGTGTTCAGTAACTCTATCTCCTTACGAACTCAAAAAAGATTTCCTTCTATGCACACTTGCACCGACTCAATGCCCACTTGGCAGAGCTTTACAGAACCTTCACGATTATGTCCCTCTATGCCTTCTCTTCATAGTCTCACCTCCCGAGTATTCAGTAATTCTGAGGTTTCTCTTTGAGTTTCTGACCACTCTAGTGTGCCCTCCGGGAACATTCTTCTCTGATTCCTTTTCTCCAGTGTTGAAATCCTCCTGGATCCCAAACCTTCCCTTAGAGTTGTCCTCTTGCTCCTCTTCTTCATTGTTGATGTTGATACTTCTTCTTTCTTGTTTCTCTTGCAAGTTCTCCTCTGCTCAACGTCTCCTTGTTGACAGACTCTTGTGTTGACCTCAACATTAGCTTTCTAATTTCTTCAATCACCCTATCCAGCTGCTCCAGTGGCTGGCTCTTCTTATGCAGTCCTCTCTGCTGCACTTCCTCCTTCTTATAAGTGGGAAGATCTACTCGATATCCCATGTTGTCTTCATCTCCCCTTGTGGCACTGAGTTGCCACTCTGTTGCATATTTCAATTCTTCATTCTCTTCACCGAGTTGTTTCTCAGCTTCTTCCTCTTCTAACAGATTATCTTATGCCATCTCCTCTTGTGTTGGTTCAAGTCCAAATTCTTCCAGCTTCTCCCTAGGCTGGTATGCTCCTCCATCTGTCTCCAACCTGATCTATTGTATGTGCATACTCTGAACTGTCACCCTTTTTTCTAGGGCTTCCAATTCTTCATACAAATCAACAAAATCTATGCTGCCTACTTCCTCTTCTACTGCAGGCTCTAGTGTTGTAGTCATCTCTGTTTCAGCTTCCTAGCTGAAATTTTTCATCCATCCTTATGAATATGCATCCTCTTCTGCTGGGGTAGACATTAGTGTTTGCTCCATTTCTTCCTCTTCTTTGATAGTCACTGTTGGTTGTCCTCCTTCTGTTGTTGCATCTGCAACACATGTGTTGGCCTCAACTGGGCTATGTGGAAGGAATACCTCAATTCCTCCAATGATCAAAATGTATTTATGATCCTCCTCGGTCAGCATTCCTTGATGATCCAAACTCACCTCTAATTTCATGAGACTATCACATATCCTCATCTCTTCCCCCTTGCCCACTTGGCATCCTTGGAATTTTCTGCTACCCACCTGGCAGTCTATGAGATCCAATGATCCCTCTTCATTACCCACCTAGAAACTTGAACTTTAAGCACTACCCCCTAGTAGTATGAGATACCTTCTACTGATCTCTTTCCATTTCCCACCTGGAAACTCGAAAGTTCACTTCTGCCCACCTGGCAGTTTATGATATCCTCTGCTAATCTCATATCATTTCCCACCTGGAAATATGAATTTCCACTGCTATCCTCCTGACAGTCTATGAGATCCTCCAATGATCTCATTTCATTGCCCACCTGGAAATATGAAAATTCATCTCTGCCCTCATGGCAGTTTATGAGACCTGTAACTGATCTCTCTTCCCCATCACTAAGGATTTCTCCAACTTCTAGCTCACAGATGAAAACTAGCTCTATGTCACTAAGGATTTCAGCATACCTCAGCCACTTCCTCAACTCTTGTTGTTGTTTATTGGCCAGCAACTTTTGAACAGGCCAATTGGCTTTCCTTTTTAGAGGCCAATCGTACCTCCAGTGTACTTTTACCTCCTGCTTCATCTTCAATGTTAGTTGTTCCATTCTCTCTTTTATCTCAGTGAGCTCCTTGTTAATTTATGATTTTTTTTTCTACAAGTAGTCTCCTCTTCGACCACGTTCATGGCCTTTAGTATCCATATTTCCCTCAAGAACATGACTGGTTCTTCAAGTTCATCCCACCTAGATGTCTACCATTTGTTGCGCACCTTGCAACAATATTTACAGAGCATCAAAACTCTGTCTTCTTCGTCTTCTCTTCTGCCTGGAATCTACAAATGAAAATTCTCGCTCTAATACCACATGATGCAGACCCCCTAACTCTGCCTCGATAGGGTCCACTGACCTCCCGGTTTAAGGATCATTCTTCAACTCCTCGAGCCGAAATGGATCATTAGTTCCCTCCTGCAACCTTCGATCAAATCCATAGGTCCCTGGGAAGCCCGTCTTGTTTGAACAAAAACCAGGCCTGAGATTCTTCCCCCACGTGACCATCATTGTGACCACAAGCCCTGAGAGAAGGAGCTCTGCGGTTCATGAGTTCGGGACTCTTGAAAATGATCCACCCCTTGACTCTCCAATCTTTGAATTCCCAAAACCCTGATTTAGACCCTAGATCCTCCTTTAACTCACACCCATGTGACCACTAGCGTGACCACAGGATTAACCAACAAAAGGGGTGTGTCAGATTTCACGACTTCACGAATCCTACTATTGAGTCCCCCCGACTCCTTCAATCCATGAAACCCCGAAATGGGCTAACGAGTCCTCAGCTCCTCCCTTATGCCTTCTCCATGTGACCACTACCCGTGACCACAAGCTAATCCTTGATCACTTTAGGGCTTCATAGTTTGTGAAGTTGCAATGCAACTCCAACCCTTCCTCCTTGGAATCCCAAAGTTTGAAACTCTAAATCCTCAAAACACCAAATCAACTGCCCTCAATCCATTGTGATCTGACGGTCACGATTGAATTGTGATTTCGGGATTCGGGAGTTCTAACAACTCTTCCCTTTGACTTCCTTCAGTAGTGAGTCAGTGAAATGTCAAATGCTTGCCACGCATCCTTTCGAATGGACGGTCCTGATTCTTTTGCGAACTCTCCTTTCACGAGTTTGCTCTGGCCTTCACCTTCGTTCTCTCAGTGCCCAAATCCCTGATGGATGGGGATATCTACCATGTGTCATCCTGGATCCAATGATTCAGAATGATTTCATGATTTTGGCGATCACGAGTCTTCATTCTTCGCCACCCTTATACGCCTAAGTTTTGAAACCCTGATGGCTTCTAGATCTTCGCCACCTATCCTCCACAGTGGACGAATGGATGGTTATCTTCGCAGTTTTGGGATTTTGCGTATTGGGGTATAAAATGCAGTCCCATCTACTCGTCCAAACTCGATTCCCGACTGGTGTGGATCTTCGCCACGTGTCTTTTCCGATGGACAGTTCCAATCTAATCGAAACTTTGACAAGTCCATTCTCGTCTGCATACACAAGGTTATACCTCATGAGCCTCCTTCCAGATCCAACAACTATCGGTCTGTGCACTTAGATCTGACGGTCCAGACCTGACCTTCTCCTGAATTCTCTTCTGGGTGTTTGGACGTGGATTTGACGGTCCATATCTCCTCTCCCAGTGTCAATCCAACAGTAGTCGTGCTCCTCCTCCTGAGATTTCATTCCTTCTTTGCCTTAGAAGATTTTCTAAGAGTCAAAATTTTCAACCTTCGATTCTTCTGTGAGCCCAGATACTTTGGGTCTTATCTACATTTTTGGAAACACTGTCCCTCCTGAGCTTTGATCTCTTTGAATATTTTGATCTCCCACGCACTTCTTGCATCCCTGGGATTTCGTCAAACTCAAATCCGAAGGATTTCTCGAAAAGAAATCTTCTCGCCCACTTGGTGTTCTCTTTGCTCGATGCACACCTTGCATAGATTTTCTTGACAAATTGTTCAGTCACTCTATCTCCTTAGGAACTCAACAAACAGTTCCTTCTATGCACAATTGCGTCGGCTCAATGCCCACCTGGCAGAGCTCTACAAAACCTTTGCGATTTTGTACCTCTGTGCCTTCTCTGCATAGTCTCATATCCCGAGTATTCAGTAACTCTGAGGTTTCTCCCTAAGTCTGTGACCACTCTGGTGTGCCCTCCTGGCACGTTCTCCTCTGATTCCATAGAATTCAAATGTGCATTCCTTGTGCTGGCTACATAACCTCCAGTGTTTTGTTGTGCACTCATTGCACAGCCTAAAGAACCAGACTAAAATCGACAAACTCACAAACAGATAGTAAAATTTATCTATCACCTGTATCTACAGCATACAAGTGACATTCAAATCCACAAACACACTCAGATAGTTCATGGGAAGAAAAATTTGCTTCGTATTAATTTCAGAATGACTATACAAATGTGTTTACAAAAAGACTGCTACAGAGTCTCATTTCCCTCTCTCTCAAGACCTCTCAACTCAGGTCTCTCCTATTCTAACTCTCTCCTCTCCTCTCCAATTCTAACTCTCTCCTCTCCTCTCACTCTTATTTCCCTAATTACCCCCCTTACAAAACGAGGGCTCTGTGATCTTATCCTCTTCACCATCTTAGTGCCATCACTTTCTCTGCTGCGAAACAGTACTTCTACGACTACATTACATAAATGGATGCCCAATCCTGACTATGTCTTGGGCTTGCTACAGGCTACCATTTAAGGAAACCTCAACCACTACCTGTACATATGTGTGTTCAGCTCTTACAGCCTTACAACATGAACGATCTACATCAAATCATATTCCAAAAATTTTGAAAACGGGAGGGTCGGCACCTCTCCCTTTCTTCATTGAATTATTGTGTGTTGGTGTGTGTGATGAGGTGGAGCGATGCTCCAGCATCACAAGCGCCAGATCAATGGGAGGGATAGATTGCAGAGAGTGAAAGGAGAATTAAACAACGTGTTATTTCCAATCCCGCAATTATTCTAGACCGTCAAATCTTATAGATTCAAATATCGATGACTATGGTTGATCCACCAAATGATCAGATTAAGTTGTGACCGTCAGATATGCAAGCATGGATCAAGGGCAGGGATTGATTGCAGAGCACGAAGGGAGAATTAAACAACATGCTAATTCTAATCCCTCAATTAGTATAGACCGTCGATTGACACTCACCAAATAGATCTACGGTTGGCATCAGTTCCACTACCAATGAGTAGTTTTCCATTGCGGAGCTCGAAGATATTTTTAAATGTCATGCTAGTTGGGACCCCGTAATCATCCATGTTCACTAATCTACTCCAGGACCATTTTCGAATACCCGAAATCTCAATAGTCGTTGGATCGCTTTAAGTGGAAGGATAGGATAAGCAAGGAAAAAGGGATAAGATATCAAATACCCAAATTCCCGATAGTCGTTGGATCACTTTAAGTGGAAGGATAGGATAAGAAAGGCAAAAGTTCAGAGATCTCAAATACCTGAATTCTCGATAGTCGTTGCATCAATTTAAAGTGGAAGGATGGGATAAGAAAATAAGAAGAGTCGTTGGATTTAAACCAAGGCAAAGCAGCATCATAGACAAATCAAGTCGTCGATCTAAGATCTTGATCAACGAACAACATTCATTTCGGGTTAAAAGTTGTGAGGAGGTTACACTTCGGGGAATCTCAATTCGGAAGAACTGGGAAGTGGAGAAATTGAATTACCCAAAGTCTCGAAGGCTGAAGTTCCGAAGTCACTCTCAGTTGTCGATATGAGATGCATTTCAGGAGTTAGGACAACCGTTAGATCCAGGAAAAGAACATGTGCCACATGAGGATATCCACGTCAGCAAGGACATGTGGCGCAATCAGATGATGACAAGTGTCAAAGTGTAGTTGTCATTTCAAGTATGCGAAAGTCATGAATCTAAGTGACATGTGGCAGCCACTCAGTCAATTCCATGTCAACAAGTTGACGTCAGCAAGTTACATCACTCCAGGTGTTTTGTACTTCAGGATTTTCACCACTAGCAGATACCCGAAGTCTTGAAGTTCCAAAATGAACAAGAACTATTCATCGTGTGAATAAAATCTAATCGTTCGATCTACTTCAATGAAATGAACTCCAGAAGATTGAAGGAATGTGAAGGAAAAATCACCTGAAGCATCGAAGGCCAAAGTCAACGTTAACCATTGATCTACTTCGGGAGCTTTCCCAAACTATGGTCAAGTATAGTGGAAGGATATCATAAGTGGAGGTGTTAACCGACAGTAAGCGGTCACCACCGTTTTATGACTCATTTGGTAGGCAATCACTTTGGAGGAATTTCTACTCCAGACGAATAGTCGAAGTTCCAAAGTAAATGAGAACCGTCCAACTCATCGTGACATTAAAATGTGATCATCGATCTTGACAAGTGATCAAACACTTCTTTAGCTTAGCACCTGGTCACCACCTATGGTCGTGTGGAATAAATAAACAGAGGGAAAAAGAAGAGGCAATGCTCAAATCAATAAGCACGTGGCTTTGCGCATATGGTCATATGTAAATGGGTTGAAGAAAGAGCCTTGTAAAGATTTAATTCAATAGATAGTTAACACTAGAACAATATAGAGAATTGATAAAAGATGAAAATATGACTTGTTTGTGAACTTAGAACACAACAAAAGCATGAGTATGATATAATGAGTCAATCCATGTCTGTGATCAACTCATGAAGACAAAAGAACTAACACATAATCATGATTAAAAGAGAGTTAATTCATGAGCATTATGAATAAAGGATAAAAGGAAAAATGGAATTAATTAAAGATTAATATTATCATTTAAATGAAAAGGTACAATGGTTCAAATGTCAAAAGACACAATGATTCAAATTCACACAAGTTGGAAGACTATATAAACAAGAAGGAATGGTGAGAAGATGTGTAGTTGAATTTGTTGAAGTATATATATTTATATATAATGGATTGAATGAAGGTTCATTCTATCAGGTTGGTGCTTGTTTACAAGCTCGGTCTTGTATGAGGATTGGATTCCTCACATCTCAGTTGGATCTGAGATCAACAAGCTGGGACTTGTTCTGAGGGTTTGATTCATCATTTCTCAGTTGGATCTAAGAACTATAAGCTAGGTCTTGTAACAAAGAGTTGGGTATCTCATAATTGTTTGAAGATGATATTCAAATATTGATCTTATGTATTCATTCAAGTTAAATAAATAAATAAAGTATTTATTCTTTTATATATTGGTTCATAAAATAAAATAAAAATATTTGTTGTTCAGTTAATTTATGATAAGTGGAAAATTGTCCAAAGTTTTGTGACACTGATTCACCCCCCCCCCCTCTCAGTGTCAAGTGTTTATTTCAACAACTTGCGACAATCAAACTGTGATACTTGCAACAATCAAACTGAGGAATTTTGATGTGTAACATATTGCTCCCAAAAGTGTGAAGTCGGAAGAGGAATGTTGGTGGTCGAAACACTTTGTAGATTCTTCGAAGCAAGGGTATGGAGTTAAAGAACATAGTAGAAGCTGCAAACAACCATCAAACAATATTAGTATGTGTTCCATCCCTAAGGCAGGCATACCTATGCTCAGAATATAAATGACTCAAAGCACGACCACCAATAAATACACTATGGATCCATGATGATATTGACTAAGGAGATGGCCACCAAAGATAGAATGTAGATCCATCCCTCTATGACCTGACTTGATCATAGCCACGAAAGAATACACAGTGGAGATATGATGCGAGAAGAACATAGACACAGACCAATACAAAGTGGATCTATGTTAAAACATGTATATCAATCAAATAATCTCCATTTCAACATGGGTAAAGTGTATATGCAGATGAATACTCAACCCAGGCTCTTCGTCCCGATCCTATAACAATATGATTATTCCCATGTGAATAGATGATTTGATGTCGAAGATGATAGAAACTACTTGATTACCGGTCATTGAGGTATACCATTAACAGGTGCAATAGAAATCACCATTGATGTCGATGACTCTCAAGGTACTTTAAAGTACAATCCAGCGAATGTGAATAATGAGCTGAAGTCAAATACTCACGGAATCAATTGGGCAGGGGTTATTAATGGATACCCACTGTCGAATGAGAGGAGGCTTGCCATTGAGCAATGCAGGTCCCAAGGTATTGATGTGTTCCTAAGCCTATTTCATATATAATTTGTTGAAGTCGATAGGAAAAGACTCGTCCAAAGAGGGCATTGATGTATCCCCCATCAATTGATACGAAACTTGTCACAAGAAAGTGGTAAGATATAGTAGATAAAAATGGACTGAAACGGGTACGAGAATTGGTAATATTGTAGATGGCTGACTTTGAGGTGAGGAATTCCCTTGAACACTGAGGCATGAAATAAGACTTCACAACATAGACTCAGAGTGGACCAAAACATAATGCAGCAAGTGTTGGGGCATTCTTTGGATGGGCCAAAGGAATAGAAAGACTCATAGAATTTGTTCAGTGTGGAGGCTAATGGATTATCCAAGTGTATGGTGAGGTGAAAATAAGTGTCATGTTCAAGGGAGAATATAAGAGCTTCCTTAAAAGATCTCAAGAAACTCAACCCACTTCCTTCAATTTTTCCCCTATCCAGATAGATGAGTACCTCTTTTTCATTTAACAAGCTCGAGGAGGGTAACACATGCTCGATATAACTCACCTTCGGTAAGTTACTCTTCATTTATTTAATGAACTGGAATAATTGAGGGTCCACTCCTATATGGGCCCTTCAATGTGCAGTTTTGCAAGCCCAAAGAAGGAAAACTTGGTTTTTTTTCATGTTTAGGGAGTTTGAAAATAACTTAAAGAAAAATTCAAAGATGATCTTTTTTGTAATTTTAGTCTCTGAGGTACGAAAAAGTATAAAATAATACGATGAAGAACTCTTCTAGCCAATATTGACTAGAGTGTTCATTTTTCATATGTAGTCTGCTGGAACTGAAAAAAAGGAGTAATCTACCACCCAACAGACGACTCTTCATATTTTAATGAGCTTGAAGTACGACGAAGTTTTCTCAATAGAGTTATAAGGTCATTAAAAAGATCTGCTACGTATATAAATGTGTAAACAAATCATTCTGGCAAAAAATGTCAGTAGTTCCTTAAAAATCGATGATAAATAGGAAAAACTCAAAAATAAACATTATTAATTAAAAAAAAAGGGTTTAACTGACTCTATTTAGAAATAGTAAAAAGTCAAATAGGGCAAAAAACAAGTCATTTTCACCTTTCATTTTACAATTTTCCCTTTCTTCTTGAGTTTTCCCTCTTTGGAGTGATTCTTCTAGCATCGATCACGGGAGCTACAGGCGACCATTTTTAGTTTCTTTGGGACTAGGTTGGTAGTTTGATCCCTCTAATCCATTTGCATGCTTTCTTTTTCATTTTCATCTTTTATTTCATGAGTTTTGGCTCTCTAGAAATCCTTAGAATGCCGAAAAAGATTGATGCTCCCTCAAGTAACCGAGGGGGTCGTTGGTCAATATATCAGCGCCCTAGTAATCCTTCTAGAAGAGCGCTAGTGCTATGTTTTTCCTTCCAGGGAGCGTTGAGCACAAAAATTGAATTTTTTTTTAGTTTTCCAACTGTGAGAAAGAAATTTCTCTTTTTAAGAACTTGACTAATGTGTTTTTCTTGTGGATTTGTAGGTTTTCATTAGCCAAGATGATTGGATGGAAGGAAAGAGAGTATGAAATCAAAAATATGGTCGCATTACAAGACCCTTGAGTGAGGGAATCTCTATTAAACTACGGTTTGTTGAAATACTTAAAGCTACAAAACATGAGGAAATAAGTCATTTTTCTCGAGTATCTAATTGGGCTACGTGACAGCAATGAGAAAGTGTTTCAGATAGGATCTCATATGCATGAGATCGACATCGAAGATGTGTATTTCCTGATGGGGCTCTCGAAGAGGGGAGCACCCATCATTTTTTCTGGACATCGGCCTACTCCACTGCCAATAGATGCATATGTTGCTTAGTATTGTGCGTCAGGATCAACCTTAGTAGGGAGAAGAATTGTCATCAAAGAAATGATGGAACTACTATTGGTTAAGGTTGGTTTTCATTGATGTCAACCCTTGAAGAAAGACTCGTAGCACAAACGTTTGAGTAATGGACCCAATAGTGTTTGATGTAAATATGACTCATTATTGTTTTGTCATGGTTGATAAGAAGTAAATATGGACGAACTCCAAAGTGGTCCCCTTATGGTGAAAGCCCTCACGGGAAGACGCTTTGTGGAGTAAGAGAATCCATGCTTAATTGTGGAATAATGAGATGAAGGAAAGTGAATTTGTCAGGGAAAATATCCTAGATGGATAGCTCTTGTCATGTCATTTTCGGTGGTATGTGGAACGTCACATAATTCCTCGTGGATAGAGAGTTATGGCCATGAGAAGTTGGAGACCCCAGGTTTGGGTAATGGACCCAAGTTTGTTTGATGGGTAACGGTATGAGTTATGATATATTTTCAGATAATACTATTCCATAT
>JZKD02S1771403.1:203269-226207 GCA_000966675.3 Picea glauca
GTTTATGGTTGCATCTCTGATATATTTCTGTTATATTACTGGATATACACGATATCTCTGTGCATTTATTTATTATATCTCCACTCTCATTTCGTGCCGAAAATAATCCGGATCAAAGCTTCGGTTAAAATTCCAATTACGACATGATATTCTGCAATGTTATTGATTGTAGATTCAAGGCAAATTCCTCCTGAACTCACTAACTTGCCAGAGTGGTAAATAACCCAAGCTGCAGAAGCTATGTTCTGGGTATGTCTTCTAGTGCCATCCACAAATCCAAAATAGATAGGAAAGGATGATGACATCTGCGCATTCAATAACAAAGAAAAGTATAAGAAACTTTTAAAGAATGGGAAAAAACTCGTGCATGCAAAAGTAAAGACATACCAAACCAAAAAACATATAGTACAATAATGTACAAAGCATACATGCAAGATATTCTATGCATAGTACTTTTTTAGGTAAATCCCATTTTGGGGTTCACCGAGAGATAATCCATCATAATCCACTAACTTGTAGGTGCCTCTCTATAGTACACGCTTCACGATGTATGGCCCATGCAACATAGGTTCAAACTTACCTGCACCAATTTTTTCATGATCTTGGTCATAGACCAGAACCAAATATCTTTCTGAGAAAGTGTGAGGTTGAAAAAACTTATCGTATTGAGTTTTGATGCATTTTTTATACATATCGTTAATAAGAGCAACATCATGACGGGTTTAGTCCAACTTCATTAGATATAAAAATTGTTCTTCTTCGGAAGAAGTGTGGGGTACGAGTTCTACGATGAGTTTCAAGGATGGAATCTCGCATTCAATAAGAAACACTGCTTCCAACCCATATACCAACTGAAAGGGTGTAAATCAAGTGGCGATTTTAATTGAACTCTGATAAGACCATAGTGCGGAGAAGAGATGAAAATTCTAAGAGGTTTTTTTCACCCCCACCATGAGTTGAAGCATGGTCATTAGGACTTTTTTTATGGATTCAACTTGCCCATTGGCCTGAGGATAGTAAGGGGATGAATTTTCATGATGAAAACCCAACTTGGTGCGCAATTCACCCATCATCTGGTTTTGGAAATGGGATCCATGATTGGTTACATTATCTTGTGGGACTCCGAAGAGAGCGATGATGTTATTGAACATGAAAAGTGTTGCAAATCGGCCATCGTTAAGAAATGTAGGCATAGACTCAACCCATTTAGTGAAATAATCGACTGCAACAATAATATAATCATTCCCCCTGGCTAAGGTAGGCTTAAATTGCATGAAATCAATACCCCATTTTGCAAAGGGGTTGATAGCGACAATTGGATGGAGTGGAGCTTGGTGGGTATGTTCTTTCTTTTGAAAGATCTGACAAGGTGGGATTTTTTAATGGCCTCAATGCAGTCTTTGAATATGGAAGGCCAAAAATAACCGACACGTAATATTTTTTGGGTTGTATCCATCCCATAAATATGACTGCCATAAGCTCCAAGGTGACAGTCATTTGAAACTCGCTCAACCTCTTCATGTTTAAGAAACATCGTCGAACAATATGGATGTCGTGGTGATATAAAGTGTCACCAATGATAAGGTAGTACTTTCAATGGTGTCTAATGTGACATCATTCATCACGTGAAATACCAGGCTGGAAGCATTGGGTCTATAGATATAGAAGAATGTCTCTATACCATGCATCAGACGTACTAATGGAGAACAATGATTCATCGGGAAGGGAATCACAGGGCTCAATATCCTCATCAAGATGGGGAAGATTAAAAATTAATTCCACAAAAACCAACGATTTCTTAGCTTTGTATTTCAAAAACTCGAGATTGAATTCTTGGAGAATAACGATCCATTTGGAATATTTTCCCCCAAGTACTTGATGAGTCAAAATGTGGTACATGGGGTTCGAGTCAACAATGACCATGGTAGTGCGAAGTAAAATATAGTAGAGAAACCTTTGGACAACAATGACAGCCACCAAAGCCAACTTTTCAATATGTGAATAACAAAGTTCAAGACCTGAAAGGATCTTACTTAAATAGTAGATCACATGTTTGACATCGTCATCATCCTCTTGGACTAACACCATGGAAATAGTGAAAGCAGAGGCAGCCAAATAAAGGATGTAATCTCTCACATAGTTTGGGGGATGTAACAACGGTGTATTTGTTAAAGCATGCTTGAGATCATCAAATGAGTGTTGAGCAGTTGCATCCTTTTGAAGTAATCTCATGAATCCTTTAGTAATTTCGGCATAATTGCATATAAAACGGTGGAAAAATTTTGCATTCCCTTGAAAACTTTGCAGTTGGGTAAGATTGTTGTGAGGAGGTAAAGCGAGAATAGCTTTGATTTTTAAGGGATCCACCCTAATCCCATCTTTGGACACTATGAAGTCGAGGAGTCTCCATGATTCAACAATAAAAATGCATTTATGGGGATTCAAATGTATGTTGTAATACCTACATCTAAGAAATATTTCTCTTAGATGACCAATATGATCATGTCGACGAGCCGAGTGAGATGGCAAGTCGTTGAGATAGGGTTCAACAATATGTTTAATGGTGTGGAAAGCCTACAACATAGCCCACTGAAATGTGGCTCCATCATTTTTAAGGCAAAAAGGTAATTTATGATAGGCAAAACTCCCCCATGGTCAGATGAAGGTTGTTTTGTGTTGATCAACGAGTAAAATATCGATCTAGTATAGCCAGAGAAGCCATCCATAAAACAGAAAATGATGCTCCCAACACAATTATCAATAATTTGGTCGATGAAGGAAATAGGGTAATTGTCGTTTGGACAAGCCTTATTTAGAGCCCTATAGTAGACACAAACACAAATTTCCCCTTGTTTCTTGGTGACCGAAACGATGTTGGAAACCCATTTAGTTAGAGGTATGGGATAAATAAAACCACATTTCAGTAAATTTTCTACTTTTGCCTTGATTGATGAAGTTTTCTTGGGATGAACGGGGTGAAGTTTTTGTCTTATAGGTTTAACTCCAGGGTAAGTTTAGATTTCATGCACAATGATCGAAGGGTCAATCCTTGGCATTTCTTCATAGATCCAGGCGAATATGTCACGGAATTATTTAAACAAGGAGGTGTAAGTTTCAATCTCTTTAGTTGAACATTTTGCACCTAGTTGTATGTTTTCTACAACACCTTCTTTTGTGGATATGTCAACACTGATTATTTGAGAGATGTTTCCCAAATTTCCGTCGGATATTGTATCCTGAGTGAGTATAGGATATTGGTGAATGTTGACAATATCAATGGGAAAGATAGATGAAATATATTTCTCAATCTCATCCAAACTGGGAAGAAAGGATGAGAAATGGTGGTTGTCATCCCATGGTGCCTCCTCAATACTAATCATTTCCATAATGGATTCATCGGATGGAAAAATATGTAGGATGTAATCGAAAGTGGAGGATAGGGAATCTAACTAAGATGGTAACAAATAGGAATTAGATGTTGAAAGATGTTGTTCATGAAGTGAAGGAGATGTAGATTGAGCGGCGTCGTATTTGGCCTTTGCAAGACTAAGTGGCATAGTGTCACCTAGTGTATCGAATTCTAAGGGACTAGGTACGATCCATGGATCAAATGATTCGAGGGACTGATGTACCATAGTAGAAATCATATTAACCGTTGTGATATGTTGCGTAGTTGGAGGAAGAGGTGTGGGGAAAGTTCCCATGAGCGAGGAATCTTTCAGTAAACCTACCCCTACACTTTCATAATTAATGTTTGAACCCCCCGAGAATGGAATATTGTTGGTTGTTTCAGTGCGAGCATCAAGGGTGTAGTAATCTAACTAATCGATGGTCACTATTTTTCCTTGACGAGGAAATTGGACACATCAAAAAATTGATAAAGCGACAGCAGTCATGGCATAAAACCAACTTCTTCCTAGGAATAAGTTGTAATCTAGAGGAGCGTCGACTACTTCTACATCAACAGAAACAGTTTTTCCCCCCAGTTGAATGGCTAATGATTGTAACAATCCATGAGATAAGAAACCTCTTCCATCAAATGATTTTAACATGGTGGGAGATATATTAAGACTAGGTGATTTAAGGCCTTTCTAGCAGGCTAAGGACATGACACATGTTGATTCTCCCTCATCCCATATCGTGCGATGAATATATTGATTATGGACAACAACATCAATTTGGAACGCAAGTTGGTGAGAGAGTCGTGATTTAAAATCATCCAGGTTAAACGTGATATTATTTGATGACTCAAGATATATAGCTCTGATGGTTTCCAAGACTATTATAGTCCAAAAATGCCTTACCTATGCACACATGGCATTGGCCTTTTCACTTACATATTTTGCCAAAATACTGATGAGACTTCCTCTTAAAAAAACTATTTTTTGGAAGATGTACGTGCCCTATTGAACTATAGCCCATGTACACACACGTGTTGCATACTAGCTAGCTCACGTACATACACGAGTTGCATGCTAGAAAGCTCGCGTTTACCTCCAAAATTTGTTAAAAATATAAAATTGAAAGGAATTTGGTGGAGTTTACGGGCTATTGAAGGTTTCCCAACCATTTTACCCATTGTAGCCCATCCCCAAACCGAATAACCATATTTTTGTCATATAAAAAGAGTTCTTGGGGTTTCATTTCAATACCAAGCAAGAGAATAAGAAAACTCTACCAAAATACCTTCCCCTTTCTAGCCCAAGCTTTGCATCCTTTTCTGAGTTTTGGCCTCAACATTCCCCTCAATCCCTTTCTCCTAATACAACCCCTTCCCCTTTTCCAAGATATAAGTTGGTTGTGAGAAGTTTGCATGGGATTGGAGCACTTAGAGACACGATAGAGGAACTCGGACCTAGTTCACGGAGCGATAGACGATGAAGGTTGTAATCTTTTTTATCTTCATATTGAATAAAAGAGTTATTTCCTATCCCAAACATTGTGTTTATTTTCTTTCATTTTATTTATGCATTTATATCTATATCTGAACACTAACAATGATCAGTAGAGATCATATATATTGTAGCATTGTTTTCCTAAGCTTTTTGTAGGTCATCTTTGGGAGGATACCAACAACCTAGGAAGCTACAAAGGCGAAAGAGGTATACACCAGTCGAAAGGTATACACCAGTTTAGATAGTTTTCAGGTAGCTTAGGAATAGAACTGTCTTTTAAGGGAAGTTGGTGCTCTGCCTGTACCTTGACCTAGTATAGTAATAGGGGGATTTTCCCCGCTAGAAAATTGGCGACTCCGTTGGGGAGTCTCTCTAGGGTCTTACTGGGAGATCTTGGTTTGGTTTTATTTTCAGTTTATTTATGTGTTTTCTGAGTGTTCTGAGTCAGGTTGGGTCTATGATCACCTTCTAGGTGCCTACCAACTTCCCTTGTTCAAGTTGTTTGTACAAACTTTTTATTTTTTTGAAAATATAAAGAGGTGTACGTGCCCTGTTCCCTATAAAACACACGTACATATGCAGTATGCATTATATACAGCCCACGTATATACGCAAGTTGGTCTTGCACAACACGCATCTTTGTAGTTTTAGAAAAAAAAAAAAAAAAATCCCTTTTCCTACTGGAAACTTGTGGTTACCAGGTCTTCTTGAGCTCCTGAAGGTTCTATTGTTTGGGGTTTAGACAGTTTGCGGGCTCAGATTGATTATGAAATAACAGAAAGAAATCATCTTGTCTCTCTGTGTTTCCAAGCATTTTTGGCTTATTTTTAGCTTGAATCGTGTATTTTGCAGTTTCTTTTAGCATCTTTTGTTAGTTTTGCTTTGATTGGAAGAATATATATATATAAAATAAAAATACTAGGTTTTTAGGTCTCTTTCCTTTGCATTTGCTTCGCATTGTTATTTGAAAAAGAAAAAGGAATTAGCATAGGGTTTGTGTTTTCTTCTCATCTTGAAATCATTTCAAAAGAAAAATAATAAAGAAAATCATTTCATTTGCTCTTTTGTTTCAATCAAAAGTTGCATTGTGCATTTTGCATGGAAAGGATAAAATATTGCATCTTTATGTTTGAAGGATTGTTCATTCTTTTTGCTCGAAAATCTTTTTCATTTGTAGAATTAGAGTAAAGTCTTTTTTGCTAATGTTCTAATGAGTTTATTTTTCACAAGAGTCTCAAACAACATAAGTTTCACTTCCATTCCTTGAGTGAAAAGCCCCTAAAATGAACGCGCTAATCTAAAATATGTTAGTAACACTTTTTCTAGGGTTCACCAATAGCTTAGGCTAGGGCCTTGAATTAGGTTTGGAGAAGTAAACTCTCCAAGGCCAACTAAAATTTAACTTAGGTGTCTATGCTAGGGTGTGAAAAAATCACATTGTAATTACTCAATCAGGGAAGCTCTTCTCACACAGGAGTCAAACACAAGGCCACGTGGAGGATGGTGACAGAGATATTCACTCTCAATCCCGACAAAGTGTTTGGGAGAGTGTGTATTGGGGGTGAATCATGTAGCGTTACTGGCCCGACTTATGTTAGACCTCTGATACACTTGGATCCATCCAAGGTACTCTAAGAGTGATTCTGGCCTTGTTGCATTTCAGGGCTCAGAAGGAACTTCGGGCTTAGTTACCCTACCCATACACTCGCTTGGTTGTCAACTGTACACCCTCGATTGTTGATTACAAGTTGGTGTCATAGTTGTCATTATATAGGTTGACACACAGGTGACTGCGAGGGCTGTATCGTGGTCCCTGAGGCAGACTTTGTATTCTTTGGGTGACACCCAAAGGGACTATTGGTCGGATGTCTGGGTAGATGCTTCTATTGGCCATTTGTTTGCCTTTATGAATGCTTTGGATGATCAGGACTTCATCTCCCTGGGTTGGAAGCATTCATAAGGGTAGTTTGTTTGGTTTGTATATTTTTAGGCTTTTCTTCTTAGTGGTATGCTTTGTGCTCCCTAGTTTTCCATAGCGAGTTAGTCAATCATTTCTTTGGGTCTCTGACCTAAGGTGGTAGACCACCCACTCCATCATTCTTGAGGAATTTTTGGTCTTCCGCTTATAAACGTGGAGTCGCCTCTTTATAAGCGTTGTTTTTTATACCACTAGTTCATTAGAGTCAGTGTGTGAAACGTTTACGAAATTGAACGATCCCGCAAGGAAAGAACCTATGCATAAGATATTCATGGAAAATTTTACTGACGATGCCAACCAAGGAACCCCTACGCAAGGGGATTCTTGTGATTTTCCTTTCTTTGTAAATGTTTGTGTCCCTTTGATAGCCACATTGTACATTCTTGGGTTGAATGTGGTACTGCCAGTTTGGTTGGCTACCATTCCAAATGTCCCAAATGCTCTTGATGCTTCTCAGTTAAGAACCTTATGTCATGGGAATCATGTTGATCTTCCTTTGTCAATAAAGTCTTCTCCTCCTTCTTCTTCCTTCTCTGGTGAAACTATAGCTACTAGTAATCGGAAGTCTAAATGAAATAGAAAGAGGAAGAATAGGAAGAAGAAATCACCAACCACTGCTAGTCATGTTGGAGATAGGTCGTCAACTTTTGCAAGTCATGTTGAAGACCAACACCCAGTCTCTGCAAGTCATGATGGGGGAAAAAACCAACCTTTTCTATTCATGTTGGAGATTTTTCAACAACCTCTGTGAGTCATGTTGGGGGAAAGCACCCAGACTCTGTAAGTCATGCTGGGGGGGGGGGATTCCAGTCACTGCTAGTCATACTGGTGATAGGTATTTAGCCTCTGTGAGTCATGTTATAGACCAATCACCAACCTCTGCAAGTCATCATGGAGATATGCAACCAGCCATTGTTAGTCATGCTGGGGGCATTTATTTTGTTGAGAAACCTAGATGGATAGAATGTAAGCTTAAGTTCCCTTGTAATCTTTGCAAGGGAGATCACCTTACCCACTCATGCCCTGACCTTCCAGAGGCATGACGATTGTGGTCCCTATATACAAGCTCTTCTGATTCTGAGTCCTCTGAGGTTTCCTCACAACCTATTCAACCATAGGTTAATGAAGTAGTCATGTCGATCCAATCTTTGGCCGAAACCGCTCCTCTTTTGTGGGGTTATGTGCTTTCAGACCATGTTGTCTCGCATCCTATTAAGCCAGTTGTTGATGAAGTGGTTGTTCTGATGCGACCTTCGACCAATCCCACTCTTCTCTTGGAGAGTGTCAAGTCTACCAAAGTGGTCACATCGATGCAATCTTCAGTTGATCCCACTCTTCTCTTGGAGAGTGTTGAGTCTACCAAATTGGTCACGCCAATGCAATCTTCAGTTGATCCCACTCTTCTCTTAGGGAGTGTCGAGTCTACCAAAGTAGTCACGTCGATGCAATATTCAAATGATCCCACTCTTCTCTTGTGGAGTGTCAAGTCTACCAAAGTGGTCATGTCGATGCAATATTCGGTTGATCCCACTCTTCTCTTGGGGAGCGATGTGTCAACTGACTATGTTTTTATCATTTCCAGTTCAGTACTTTCATAACAAGGGGGAATACCACTCACTTCGAGAACACCCCCTCCAATTCCTAGGATGGTTTCTTTTTATTGGAATGACATTGTTGAGCCTCGTCTTCCTTATTTTTAACCCTTTCAAATAAGGGTTGAAGTTAATTCAAAAAACATTTACCGATGTATTGTAGATGAAGGAGCCTCTGCAAGTATTTTATCCTCCTTGGCTTGGCAAGCTTTGGGTTCTCTTGAGCTTGTGTCTACTTCGCATGGGTGGTTGGATTTTGACAGATGTCCTAGTGAATATTTGGGGATTCTTCCTCATTTCCCTATCTCGTTAGGTGGGAAGATTGTCCTTGTCGATGTTATAGTGGTGCAAGGCCTGTTAGATTTCAATATGCTTCTCGAGCGTGATTATGTATATGTTATGATTACACCATGGTGTCTACGCTCTTCCGGGTGATGCATTTCTCTCACAATGGAAGCATTGTCACTATCGATCAGTTGGCATCTAATAATCACCATACTAATATGGTTTTAGTTCAGGTTGCCCCTTTATATGTTCCTAGTTTTCATGTAGACTCTACCTTGCCACAGATAAATTATGTCACGTCTTATCCTCAATTCTCAATTTCTCTTGAGAAGGAACTTGTTCACTCATGTTTTCCTTCTTGAGACTTGGTCTCAGAAATTGATTTGTTGGTTTATCTAATGGGGGATTGGGAGCCCTTGCTTCCCCCTCTTGGTCAAAGTGATCTCAAGTTTCCTTTTGAGTCTGATATCGTTGTTTGTAGATTCTCAAGCCCTCATGCTTGTGATTTGTCACTGATAGAATATGTCATTCCTGGTCAAAACCTCCATCGTCATATGGAATATGGTCAGTTTACTTCTCCCGTTGGGACTGACAACCCTCCTCGTTCATGTGATTTTTCAAATTTTGAATTGCCTTATGATGAGGCTATCCTTAAAGCCATGACTACGGTCTCTATATCGTGGAAAGACTTACATCATGGTTTGTGTTTTCTTCCCTTTTGGGAGACTTTCTAGGTTGACTATTGAAGAGACTCTTGGTCAGAGCCTCGCATTGGGCTCTACCTGAACCAGTACTACTTATGAGCCATAAGGATGTGCAGTGCTTTGTACCATATTGTACAATTCATGTTTGTTGTTTTCAAGTTTTGTATTCAGTAGAACCTCTTATTTTCTAAAGTTTCTATCTATATTGGATCTATTAACTTCTAGATGAGTGTTATTGGCCTTATATGCAGGATCTTGGAGACATTTTTCTTTGAATTTTGTTCATTGTATCGATCTGTTCTGACAGGTATTGACCTCAAAACTTGCATATAGGTTAAGGTTTTCCCTACTTTCATGTTAAGGTATTATCCATTTCCTGGTTCTTTTCGCCTTAGGATAGACCCCACTGAATTGTGAAACTAGCCTTCCTTACTAATAAGTGTGTCGTACTATTTATGGTAGAGCCTTCCTTCCATGGGAATCATAGTTAGACCCTTGTTTTCCATTTGGTTCCCATGTCGAAGTACTTCATAGGCACATGAGTCCCTTTTAGTCCCACCATGAATTTGTGTTGAAGCCTCATCCTTCTTCTTCATCATTTTTTCTAGCCTATACCCGAGGGACTCCCTATGAGCATGGTTTGTTGTCTTTCAGGCTTGCTTAAACATTGAAAGCAACATCTAACGAGAGATTATTTATTCTTTTTGATCTCGTTTGGATTACTTAAGAAAAGAAGACCCCATGGAGTCTTCTTTAGGCCCTTTTCAGACTCTCTAAAATTGAAAATATTGTCGAGCGATATTGTTGCCCTTCATGCTCACCAAACCAAAATTTGAAGGGACGGGACATCTATCCGACCATAGTATACCGCTTTTTCAGTCTGGATGGTTAATTCATGAATAAAGGTATGCCCTATAAGCTTCGGTTCTCTAGGAGAGTATTCTTAGGCGTAAGTTTAACCCATTTTTTTGCCTGAGGGACTAAATTTTCGAAAAAGGGCCATTCTCCTTGGTTTTGGTTTATCTCATTTTTGGGCCTTGGTGATTACTTATGAAAAAGGAACCCCCTCGGAGTCCATAGTTAAGCTCTTTTCAGACTCCCTAAATATGAAAATATCTCTGAGTGACCTTGTTCCTTTCACACTCGTTAATTGGTCCAGAAATAACATCTATTTGGAATAACTTTAACCCTTTTTCCAACCAAAAGATTATCTAGGAAAAAGGTACGCCTAGGGAGATTTTTCGGGCTAAGGATACTAAAATCAGAAAAAGGTTGTGAGTCCATAGTTAATCTCTTTTCAAACTCCTTCAAATTGAAAATATAGTCGAGTGATCTTGTCTCTTTCACACTCGTTAAAATGGTTTTGAAGAGACGTCCTCTCTGTACAAGTTTAACCCTTTTTTTGAACCGACTAGACTAGTTAGGAAAAAGGAACTCCCTAGATTCTTCTTTTAGAATTTTTCAAACTCTTTAAATGTGCAAAACCATTGACCTTACCTTCTCTAGGCTCATAAAACTTAACATGGAAATAGTCTTGTTGTGTCACACTTAATCGCATCGCATGTCTCATCCTTGCATCTTTGGCTTAACGCCGACTCCATGTTTCTATTCAACTGAACCTTCAAAGCATTCCTTAAATGCAAGCCTTCCAACACCTTTTCCCTTGTGATCTGACACCTTGACCCATGGAGGAATTTTTCCTGAGTGTCCTTATCCTGCACGTGTCTCCTTGCACCGAGCATCAGTATGTTCCATGCGCTTGGAACTAGTTTTCTTGCCTGCAACACTCATTCCTCCTTTGTAACATAGCATTCTTTTATTCTTTTTCAAGCTCGTTAAAAATTTGAAAAAGACAAAAAAAATCAAATATTCCAAAAAGAGGGAACACGGATATACACTCTTTTTTTGGAAGCAAGATAGTCGCCCTTGGACAAAGCACATCCTTTTGTTTGTTTTCCAAGCATTGGGATCTAGTATGACCTTAGGAAGTTGTTCTCGTTACATAGAGTTGTGTCCTCCTCCATTTGGTTACTCTTCCAAACATATGGAGAGTTTGTGGTGCCTCATGTATCACAAACTTATGTTAATTTTCAGTTGGTTGAGTCTCATTATTTTGTCGTTCTGTTTCCAAAGGAATTTTTATCCAACCTAAGTCAGCCATTCTGTATTTTATCTTTTGACTTCCATGAGTCGGCCATCCTGAGTTTCCAATCAAGTTCAGATTAAAAATCAATAGTTCTAAGCCTGATGATCGTGATCCTCTAGTCTTTCCCCGATGACATGTTGAAGACCTCAGGGTAGTGAGCCTTACACTCCCATTGTATTCCTACCTGAGTTTTGAAGATCTTAAAGTTGTTGCTCGAGCTACGAAGTCCTCATCTACAACCACATGAGTCAATGCTTCTTGAAGATGCATATTGTACTTATGTATCTTCAAATGATTTTGAGATGTATATATGTTGTGTATTGCTTGAGGCTACAATTTATCTAGACATTTATATGACATGGATCTGCAGTTTACTTGATTGGAAGCCATGATTAGTTCATTCTGAGCATGGGTATGCTCGCCTCAGAGAGATTATCATTGTCTTGCAGATGGCACGGTCCCGAACTCTGGTCTCAGGCTCACTCAACTTCATGTCTTCCCACTGGTAAAGATATTGTAATGTATTTCGGTCGTTAGTTTCTCTTCTAACCTCACACATTAGGGGGCATATGTTATAGTCCAAAAATTCCTTACATATTCACACATGGCATTGGCCTTTCCAATTACATATTTTTCCAAAATACAACTAATACTTCCTCTTAAAAACACTATTTTTTGGAAGATGTATGTGCCCTGCTGAAATATAGCCCGCATACACACGTGTGTTGCATACTAGTTAGCCCATGTACATATGCGAGATGCAAGCTAGACAACTCACTTTTACCTTAAAAAATTGCAAAAAATATAAAATTGCAAGGAATCCAACTAAGTTTACGGGCTATTGAAGGTTTCCCAACCATTTTACCAATTGTAGCTCATCCCCAAACCGAATAACCATATTTTTTTCATATAAAAAGAGGTATTGGGGTCTCATTTCAATACCAAGCAAGAGAATAAGAAAACTCTGCCAAAATCCCTTCCCCTGTCTAGCCCAAGCTTTGCATCCTTTTTTGAGTTTTGGCCTCAACATTCCCCTCAATCCCTTTCTCCTAATACAACCCTTTCCCCCTTTTCAAGAGATAAGTTGGATGTGAGAAGTTTGCATGGGATTGGAGCACTTAGAGCCACGATAAAGGAGCCTGGACCTAGTTCGTGGAGCTATAGCCGATGAAGGTTGTCATATTTATGATCTTCATATTGAATAAAAGAGTTATTTCATGTCCTAAACATTGTGTCTATTTTCTTTCATTTGATATATGCATTTATATCTATATCTGAACATTAAGAGTGATAAGTAGAGATCGTATATCTTGTAGCATTGTTTTCCTAAGCTTTTTGCAGGTCATCTTTGGGAAGATACTAGCAACCTAGGAAGCTAAAAAGGTGAAAGAGGTCTACACCAGCTAAAAGGACCAAGGTACATCTCTTGACCTTCTTTCCTCTCTCTTTTCACTCAGTTTAGATAGTTTTGGGCTAGCTTAGGAATAGAACTGTCTTTTAAGGGAAGTCAATGCTCTGTGTGTACCTTGACCTAGTATAGTATAGGGGGATTTTCCTCGATAGAAAAGAGAGTCCTACGTTGGCTATGATAGTGTTGTAGAACTTCGAGAGTTTACATCGCATGAGGTGTTTGGGCCAAATCTTCAACAATGTTGTAGTTTTTGGCAGCATGAGAGTTAGGATTAAAGGTTGACTTTCTTATTGTACTCTTGGGTGGACGTAAGATAGAGTAAAAATTCATTTTTTCAGTCTAGAGAGGTCCAGACAGACGGGTAACTGAAGTGGATGGTGTATTAGTCACAGTTCCATTAGTTATTCTTTCTTTACTGGGTTTACCTGGGGGTTTTTCATATGTCGTAGTTCGAGTGGTCAAATCCACACCATTAAACATGTAAATGTGTGCACTTGATGAAACATTATCATTAGGAGGATGACCTGGGTTGCCTCCTTGCGGAGCTACAGGATTTTGTGCAACTAGTGACTGTTGTTGTGGAAAAGGATGCGTCAAAACAATGGGTTGAGAATTTCCTTTGAATAATTTAGCTACTTCTTCTTGGTGGGGACAGTCTCATGTGTAATGATCTTCAGCACATATGAGACATATAAATTCTGGTTTGCTTTGTGGTTTCTTTTCAATAGTAGGTGGTTGTGCTTGTGTTTTTGTATTTTTAGTTTGATTATTATTTTTCTTGGGTTTATTCTTATTTTTCTTTTCCCCCCTGATTGTGGTGGTGAAGCAGATTGAACTGCATTCACTTCGGATACTTTAGTAGGGGTGGAATTTGATGAGAGTGGAGTTTTCATTGTAGTAGAGGTAGTTATTGAATGATTGGTTGTGCCAGTCAATTGTGAGACAAGTTTGGCTTTGACGGAACCGATAACACCATCTAAATGAGCGGTGGCAGATGGTTTCAATGGATCAGTTGATGTGCTGGGAGAATTTGGGATCAATTCATACAAAGTACGAGACTGGGAATAAACCATATCCAAATACTAGGCATGAGAAATGGCTTCCTCTTTTGTAACTACACCACCCATGGCTACATCGCGAGCAATAGGAGGTAATAGATATTTTGCGAACCATTAAGCCAACAATTGGTTGGGAATGGTGTCTTTGATCAACCGTCGTTGTTGTCTCCTTTCATGAATATGATCAGAAATATGTATGGAGTTAGTATGATGAAGGGGGGTCAAGAGTTACATACCAGATTCATATCTCGTGGGCAATTGGAAATGGGTGAAGAAAACCATGGAAAGTGAATTGAAGTCTTGAAAATTTTTACGTTGTAACTCAATGTACCATTTTTCCATTGAACCTATAAGAGTACGTTGGAAAAGATATAAACGAATAGAATCATCCATCAGTGAGTTTGATGAACACCATAGATGAAATGTCATGACGTGGTTATTGGGGTCTTCTCCAGGTTTCCTTTCAAATTTGGAATATCAGATGGTGATTTGGCTGGAATTACTGACCAAAAGGGGGAGTCTAATATGGGATTGTTTGTTAATCTTGACAGATCTAGTAGATATAAAGTAGCTAAAAAAGGTAACTGTCGATTTGCTTGAGGATGATACTAGCGAGGCATAGGAACACCAATAGGACCGTAAACTTATTGTGGTGGATAGTTGTATCCAGAAGGTCCTCGCATATGTTGTTGTTTGTGATTTTGACCAGCAAAAGTGGGATTCATTTGTTGATTAATTTGATAAAAGGTGAAGGAAAACCCATTTGGCCCTAGGGAGGATAACTAGTGTAGCCCAGAAGAGGATAGCCAGTTTGACCTTGAGGCAGGTAACTAGGTTTCCCCTTAGGAGGGTAACCAGGTTGACCCTGAGGAGGGTACCCAGGTTATTTCTAAGGAGGGTAATTAATTTGACCGTGTGGAGGAAAAGATGATTGGCCTTGAGGACCCCAAGTGGGATTTGGGACACCTGGGAAGAGTTGTCCAGAATATAGTCCAGAAGGATTGGGGTTTAGGGATCCTCCCTACAGGTTGGGATTTGAATATCCTCCATGATATGGTTGATTAAAAGGTCCTCCCTTGGGTGGTCCCCAGGACTATTGCAGGTTTCAAATCATGAGAATTATTGGTCAGTTGTGACTAATACTCATGGATATGGGTCATATATTAATGAATTACTATAAGAGACAATTTGGTTCATCATAAAAGGGTGAATGTGAGATAAAATTAGCAGAATTAGATGATTCATTACTAGTTTGACCAATGTTGTCATATCCCACTAATTGATCTTGAACCTGTTCACATGAGTGAAGGGAAGTTTTACTGACAACAAGATTACCAAATTCACATTCCGTCTCTTTTACTTTAGAAACAATTGTAATATCTTGGAGAGTTTGACCACAGTCTCCTTTTGAATTCAATGTTCCTTCCTCAATAGAAATAGACATTGTTGGCAAAGAAATATCATAATCCATAATCATATCTTGTAAAATGTCATGCTGCTCCTGATCTACCAAAATGAAAGAAGATGACAAAAAATGTGGTGATTTAATGACTTCAAGATCATCATGAACTTTTAAACCATCTTGAGATTGAGTATTAGTGCTCAATTCAGATCGGATAACAATTAATTGATCTTTCTTATCTGAGAGAGAAATGAGATATTGAAACCATTCATCAATAAGAGGCATTTCTTTCAAAGGGAATCTAGTACAAACATGTATGAACCTAATTGCAAAATCATTGATTGATTCATCATTTTCTTTCCTGAAGCAACTTAATTCTTCACTTAATTCATCATAATCATAATTGTTAAAATTTGATAAAAACTCAATTACAAACTCAGACTAAGAATGAATTGAATTAGCTAGAAAAGATTCGAACCAATATTTAACCTGACCTCGGAAGGTGAGAGAGAACAATCTACATATGAGATTGAGATCAGTGATCTTATTATCTAAGAACTTATAAAAAAAATTAGAAATATGGTCTACTGCAGATGTGTTCCCTTCACCATCAAAGGTGAGTTTTGAAAAGAGATCAGTTATCTTGTTGGGAATAACTAGTAATGAGACATTGAAAGCATGTTCCAACACAGTGATTTGGGCAAGAGCCATGAAAAATTAAGAAATTGAAGAAATTGACTCCAAATAGTTAGTTTGTCATCTAACCTGCCTTCTAGTGCATTATAATATGACATGAAAGAATAATTTATAAATATGGAATTATGACATGCTGAGGGGTAAAACATTTAGTCATTAAATTTACCTCTGCCCTCCTTCTAGCACCATTTGTTGACGGGTGTTTATGAGACACTGTCAACAAGAAGGGAAGATCTGGTCTGGGGTTGTCTATTTAACCCAAGCCATTTGGAATGATCTACCCTAACGGGTTTTATGGCTCCGTTAGCCAACTAAGATGCTAAAATAACTAAAAGAGGTCAAACTACCTAAATATATAATCCTATTAGTTAACACACTCATATGTTTACTTAACTAATAGTAATATTATATACAGTTACAAGGTTTAACTAAAGCCTCGTGAAAATGATGGTTTAAACTAATGGATCCAAACAAGATGAAAAATAAAGGAAACTATTTTTGTACAATAAATGACAAAATGATAAACAAATGAGTGAATAATATTATAAATGATATAAGGATAATGGACAAAGCATTTAACGTTTAAATGATGTGATCATTATGCATTCGCAAATCAACAAATCAAATCAAATATAAACTAACTAACCTGACGGTGATCAATAGTACTAAGCTAGATTAGTCTTTTTGTGTTTGTATAAGCTCCACTTAACCTGTGTCAATTATAAATCTATGACAAAAGCAAGAACGATACTTCCTGAAACAACTCAAATAAATCTTTTATATTCTGGAACAAGTCTATGATAACAAAAAGACAAATAGACTTTATCTCATGTGACTTTAAAGTGTCCAATGGCTGAAAATGAAATAAACTCCAACTCTCAGCAAATGGTATTACCAACTACCCAACATTAGATGTAAACTAAATATGCATAGATAGACGATGAATAACAGATATTAAAAGAACCAAAATATAATGAACCACGTAAAGAAAAACATAACATAAAAAATTATATGCAAAACAATCTAAAGCTTGTTCAATAAAAATAAAGTTTCATATTCATAAATTATATGAGAAACAATAATAACATTGCCCAGTCTACAAAAGGACAAAATCCAAAGAGTAAATTGTATCCCATATAGTTTCAGTATAATAAGTTCATCATAAGGTCCAAAAGAAATCTCGAAGACCAGTAACTCGTCGGTATTTAAAGAGAACTTTTGGTTGTCATGTATAACGCTACTCCAACAACCTATCTGTTAAGAGAAATCTATAGCAGAAGGTTGTATAATTATAATATTGTGACAGTGTTGGGATAAAAATCACTTTGACTAACAATTTAAATCTAATTTAAAATGTAGAAAGAACAACTTTCAAATCATGATCCTTAGTGAAGATATAATAGATTAATCGACAATAAGAAAAATCTCAATTGAACAAATATATCTTTACAAATATGAATTGCATGAATAAACTCAATATAATATAAGATTTGTATCAAAGTAATACAATCACCAAGATCAAGATAATTGGGATAATAGACTCTTAAAGATTGAAAAAATTAATACGTAAATGATAGCAATTAACCATGTATTGATAAAATAGACTAAAACTAATTTAAATCAATGCATAATCAATTACTCAAAGAATATGAAGATATTATAATGAAAATAAAACCATTTTACTCACTTGACAAAAGTCATTAAGCAATCTGGAATTTCATATTCTTCTTCAAAAATACTCGTCCATTCTCCCAAAATTCCAACCATCTGTTACTCCATTTGAAAAGAAAAAGTTTAAAAAATAAATAATATACAAAAAAGAAAGGATAAAAATCCTTCTCTCAATTTCTTGAATCCCCTGGGCTCTGAACTTTCTCATATATTTATGCAATGAATGAACAGTTTGAGAGTCACTAATAATTTTCGCCACCTGAAATTTGTCTCATAAAGAGGAAACAATATCTCTCAAATCGTGCATTTTTGGGGGGATAAATCTCGCGAGTAAACTAAATGGGTCCATTCTGCAGATGGGTTTTCAACCGTTTCTTCACATTCTTCACAGCTTGGCTGCAATCAGTCCCACAAAACCATCTGGTTGTTCTTGAACGCATTTCCAAATCTTATTTGTTGTTGCTCATAAATTATTTGCAGCAATCCAATATTATTTTTGGATCAATTATCTTGAACGTATTTAGATAATAAAATCAATCCATGATCAAATCCATACCAAATAAATGATAATAGAAACCTGTGAAACAAAAAGAAACCAAATTAATAACCTAAAAAATGTGAATAAAACAAAATCTAGAACAATAAAATTAAAATGAATTTAAACTAACTATAAGTTCTAAACAAATATTGTTTATATTTTCCGTTCAAATATGATCTTAAAATTCTAGAAGCTTGAAGTTGATGGAGAGGAGAAAAATATTAATTTTGGGTTTTCACAAAATCAAACAAATGATAGATCATTCTTTTTTATTATTATTCTCTTTTTTATTTATAAATGACATGAAAACTGACAAAAGAATTTAATGAATTAAACCTACCAAATTATTTTGGGAAAATGATTGCTAATGAGAAAAAGATGAAAACATAATCATAATTTAAACTAAAGTAAACAATTGATAAAAATGAATGTTTTAGTTTAAATTAAGGTTTCTATGTTCGTCTCTCCCTCATTCAAATTTGATCAAATGTGAATAAATGTCATAGAAAACATGTGTCACAATAAAAAAAATTCATGTAAAATCATTGTCATTAATCCATGTCTTCAACCAAGTCATTCTCATAGCAGATAAATTCAATAAGGAAGAGGTAATAACAAACTCCCAAATTATGAAGCTCGTCCATCAACATCAAAAATCTGTAGAAAGTGTTAACACTCTGTATATTCCCAGAGGTTGTTGGAAGGTAGAAGAAATTTACCAGAGGTAACTTATCCAACCACTTCGACACTGGGATCTATCCCTGCCAGTTTCAGAGAGGGATCTCTCTGTAGGATTTAACTTTGATTCAAAATTTAGATATTAGGCTAGTTAAAATAAATAGGACTGTGTTGTTTGTTTTATAAAAATGGTTGAAATATTGTTTACGCATCCATTGGGCTATGGGGTCTGTTTTATAAAGTTCAAGATCAATGAACAGATTTTATAAGGTGCTTCCACGGGGCGGGATAATGCAATTGTTAGATCCTTTAGAAATTAAATGATGGATAGCAAAAAAGATGAGATAATCAATCATAATCAAGAATCATTTAAGAATTTCTTAATCATAACATCAGAAGATAAACATTTAGATCTTTAAAAGCCAGAAACAGAGTATACAAAGATAAATTATGCAACTTCAACTTATTTTAAATGATCAGATATAGAAAACATAAATGATTACGGAGGAAAAACCATTCAACAGAGAAAAGAAAACATCACCAACAGCTAACACGCGAGAATCCTATGAAATGTCATTTTATTACTGGTAGATCTCTGATAAAAATTACAGTTCTTACAGCTTACTTGGGAGTAAATATCAATCCTCAATACTTCAAATATTGAAGTATTTATAACCAAAAAATTACAAATGACCCTGTCATTTAATGATCAGGACGTGGTAGGATCTAATCCTAACAACTAGATAACAAGATACAAGATTGTAGGAGTTGTTGATGATCTGTCAGATTCTTCATGTTGATTTTGGGGAAGGTCGTCAGTGAGTCATTCACGTGACTCTGACTGCTCTGTTTGTTGATTTGGACGACACACCTCATCCCTACTCAATCAATTCACACAACTCCTCCCATCTTTGCTAACTGGAGATGGTAACTTTCAATAGCATGCTGTAGACTTTGTCCATCTGAGTATATTTGGCAAAAGTAGGCTTGGTGATGAAAATATATTTGATTTTGTGTTGAATATTGACGTCCAGCTGCAAAGTCTCTAGAAATTCCTTACCTGTGATACTACCCTAGATTCCTGAAAACTTGGAATTGTCCTTGGCCATCGTGGCAATCTTCTACTTGTAGTCGGATAGGGTCATCAGTTTATCATTTAGAACCAGTAGACCAGGAAGGTCTTTCTTCTGCAAAACATCAATCTTGTTGAAGAATCTCTTAACTCCAACATCCATATTCTGGGCTTTCTCCTCTAACTGCAACATTAATCCTCTTTTGGTCAGCACTCTTTTAACCTCGAGGATGGTCTTTGTCCTGTCTTCAATCTTCAAGTCTTCCAGTTCTTCCCTAGTCTTTGAATTCAAAAACCTGATGATTTCATTTGCTTATGTGGGAATCTCTCCCAATTCTCCCTTGATCTTTTCGATGGCTTTCTTTCTCCTTAACACCAACTCATGTTGTTCGAACATGATTTGCACCATGGGCCATATTTCATTTATGGATTTGGAGATATCCATCCAGATGTTATTTTTGGCCCCTGCCAGTGTTTTTCCCATAACTGTTTGTTTTTACAGCTGTTGGATTTCCTACTTAAGCTTTTCTAATGTGTTCCTGTCAATGTTGTAACTGGTTTGGAAAGAAGATTTAAGGTTCTGGAGTTTTTCTATCTCTAACTGCAACTTTTTAATTTGTGCTCCCTGTAAAGTCATCTCTTCCATTGACTTGGCTAGAGTTTTAGAAATCTCCAGAACTGTCACTTGGGAAGCTGATGGAAGTTTTGTTGTGGTCGCTATCGATACAGTCATTGCGCTAACTCCTGTGAGGGGAATTGCACTCAGTGGGATCACTTCCATGGGAGTTGTCTATTCATTTTTCTTTACAAGCCTTTCCAACTCTACCTCCATTTCCTTTATCTGTGCGTTGTGTTGCATCATTAGCTTTAGAAATTCTTCCTTCTCACCTTCTGTCTCAGCTATCTCTTTGGCCTATGAGTCTTTTGTAGCTGAAAATTTCAGTTGTTTCCTCAAAGATGCTATGTCAACATTCTTTTTCTTGAGCAAATCCTCAACTGCTTTCACATTTGAGGGGTCATACCCAATTTTGAGCACCAATTCTTCTAAGGATTTAATATTGTTATCCTTTGAAAAATAAGATATTTTCTCCAATTTTAATTGGGTCTGAACATTATTCAGAGAGACCTGTAATTTCGCAACAGTAGTGGAAGCGTGAGCCAATGTGGAGAAAACCATTTCTCTAGTCTGCCTGTGCAAATCCATCTGATCAGCTGGATGGACTTGCTTGGCATCAAATTCAAGAGTCGACCTTTTGTAATCAGTGATCTCTTTTGGATGAAGCACCTGTGCTTGCAGAAATGTCATGTGCATTCTTCCTTTTTCAGTATCAAAAGCGGAGAGAAACCTATGCTGTGTTGTTGATGTATGCTTCCAAAACTAACCATAGGTGTGATTTGTCAGCATCTCATTCTTCTTCCTGATTAAGTCATACTTTTCAAAAATACTCAACTTTGTATATGTTGGTGGAGGTTGTCTGGTCACGGTGGTATCAATTTGCTTCTTTGAGGAAGAAGTAGGCATCATCTAATGGTTGCTTGAAAGAAGTGGTGTATGTTCTCCCTCGACTACTTTGGTAGACTGGGTCTCTTCCTCTCCAGACCTGTGAGTAGTGCGAGTGTTTTTAGACCTTTTAGTGTACACCTAGAAATCCTTTGTTGATACTTCAGTGACTGAAGGAGAGACGTCCTTCCTGGGAATTTTCTCTTTTGTTACCTGTGGAGTGGTGGTTTGTGAAATCATGGTTAGAGGAGATTGTTGTTCAGTGTATTCCAGAGTGTTCACCTCCCACTCTGTTTGGTTCATAAATTTCTCAATTTCTGGTTTAAGTGTATGAGCATATGGAGAACTTTTGTTCTTCGATCTCATCTCTGCAATGATCCCATGTGGATCATAGTGCCAAATGAAACTAGTGCTAAAATTCATTTCCTTTAATAGCTTGCCTGCCTCTTCTCCTGCAACTCTACTGTTGCAGATTAAAGGTCCAATCTGCCCTTTGATTCTCAGTTGTTGTTTCTTCTTCAAAGACACGAAATGAATGTCATCTGAATTAGTCATTTGCCTAATGTACTCCAAAGCGAATATTCTCACAGGCAAGTACTTGGGCATCTTATAGGGAGCTAACTCACACCCATATACTCTGATCTCTGTGTGATTTTGATATAGGGACCGGTCTCCAGTCTTGGCGAGGTCCGAGAGGTGTAAGATTCTCTAGACCTCTTCATTTATCTGCGGATCTGGTCTACCATTGAGCATGCTCACCACTAGGTGGTAAAACTGCTCAATAAACTGTTTGAAATTAAACTCTGTGGAGTTTCTTCTAAGCAACGAAGTCCAAGAGGTGACAAACTGTGGCTTGTCGTCCTAGTCCATTTTCTACATAGGGAAAGAGATCCTATCTACTTGAAAGAAGGTGTGAGCAGTGCACAAATGGTGGAAACGGGTTTAAATTTGAGCGAACGGGTATCCATTGGGCGCGGGGGACAGTTTAGCAGACTAACAAGTATGTTAGCCTGTATTAAATATCCAACAGATCACTTGAGGTATGAAGTGGCAAGTGAAAGACGGGTCACAGGTGTACCGGGATGATGATGACGACAATGATTGGAGGATAGGAAAGTGGGACATGACCTGTGACGGGTGAATGGAGGAGAAAAACTGACAGAGTTATGAGATGAGACTTATAGGGGGGTAGTGGAACATGACGTCAGGAGGCGGCGGGATAGTGGAAAATGATGTCACGATGCGGCAGTGGTAAGGCAATGTCAGTATGGCAATATGTCGGAGGGGGGTTAAGGTGGTAAATGGTTTAGA
>JZKD02S1771403.1:237543-259773 GCA_000966675.3 Picea glauca
CCAGTATTGATCATGGAGCATCCGGCAGGATGTTGTATAATAAACCAGACTGAGAATAGATAAGCTCAAACTGTTGAGCCCTCATGATGGCATCTTCTTCGGAGAAAACTCCTGAGGTCATGACGTCTTTGGATAATTTTGGGACTAAAGACTTAAGGAACCACTCTAGCAGGAATGCTGGTGGGACTGGTACTTTGATTAGACTCTTTCGGCGTCTCCACTCTCGGATATGATCAGAGATATGGTCTGATGTCGTTTGTTCGAAATTGGCTAGCAACTCTGTGCCAGCGTCGTATCTCACAGGTAACTGGAAATGGTTAAGGAAGGCCATCGCCAGTTTGCCAAAAGAAGAGTATCGTGAGCGATCAAGCTCTATGTACCATTTCGTGGCACTCCCGATAAGAGTGCATTGAAACAATCGCAACTGGATGGATTCATCTTTCAATGAGTTAGATGAACACCAAATATGGAAAGTAGTCACGTGATCACCTGGATCTTCGTTAGGCTTGGCCTCGAACTTTGGAATGTCCGAAGGCAACTTCATTGGCATAGGAGGCCAATGCAGATCGTGACAGATAGGATCATTTAACAACCTTGTCAAATCAAGCAAGTGTAACGTCACCAGGAATGGTAGTTTGGGTTGCTGTTGATAGCCTGGGAAAAAGGGTCCTGGAGTTTGACTGGCACCGGGTTTCCAGGAAAAGTTTGGCTGTTGGCCCAGATTCTGGTAGAAACCATAGCCCTGACCAGCGTAAGGATTTTGCATCTGTGGAGACATCATTGGTTGATTCCCCATGAAAGACATAGGATGTTTGGCATTCATCATGTTTGACGGACTTTGGGAAGGATTACTCCATGCCGGTCCTGATGGGAGAGGCATAGAATTATGTCTGGGGTTCCATTGACTGTGGAAAGAATTACCCCAGAATGGCATTCCAGAGGAAGGAATGGATCCTTGTCCTGAGTTCCAAGGTCCTGGTATATGTTCCCCCAGCGCAGGAATAGTACCCTGTGCTGGAGTAGACTGTCCAAAAATGGGTGTGCCCCCAGATGGGAAAGCAATGTATGTGAAAGTGTTATTACCAAACGTCTCGTTCCAAACAAACGGTGATGAACCTACCAGCAGAGTTTGCACAGGTGTTCATTGATTCCCAGCTCCAAGTGAACTTGTGTGTGCAGGCTGCCCAGCGGACTGCTGATGCAGACCACCAAGCGAAGGGGATGACAGAGAGATATGACCTCCAGCGTAAGGAAAAGAATTAAAAGGGATAGGAATGCCCCCATGTTGACCTTGCAGAGGAGCATTAGAGCTCCCTGTCCCCAGACCCAAAGTTTGTAAAGTGAAGTAAGTGAGTGCAGGAATGGTACCCGAACTAGGCATACCGTATGAGAACGGAGGGCCTGTCACACTAGGTGTGAAGTGGGGTGTGGACGCCGCAATAGATGGGGACGGGCCACTGTGCGACGTAGTTGCGGTCGAGACCATAGTGGCTCAGAACAATGACGGAAAGTTAGGAGATACTTCTCCTGTGGTGAAAACGGTGATGGGAATAGAAGAAGTCCCAAAGGAATTAACAGCGTTTGTTGCCATAGCTGTGTGAGGCACTAACAGGCATTCGTAAAATTGAATTGGCACAATAAATTGCGGCCAAGTATCAGTGGTTGGGGTTTCAACCGAACCAAGATTGGTGGTTGATTCCTCTGGGAGTTGTTCGGGCTCAATGGTTTGGAACCCGGTTGCTTCGAAAGACCCTTGTTGGTCTAGCCTCTGCCTCAATGGTGGCGGGGGTGGCTCCAGTATAACCAGTGGTAGGCCCAGAAGCCTTCGTGACCGGTGGAGCCCTGAATCCTCCACTGTGTGAGAAGATCCATGACACGCTAAGGTATTTTACACGATCAAAAAGTAAAACACACTAAAAAAGAAGCCCCTGAGAGATAAATCAAGCAAACACTAAACTAGTTGGAAGAACAGTTACAANAACCAACACTAGAGCAACTTACCGGTGCAAGTGCAACTCGAAAATGGAAGCACCCTCCGGGTATACTCTGCAAAGTGTGGCTAGATTTATGTCCTAGGTACCGCGGTATACCCCCGCAGTCACCTGTGTATGTCCCTAAAAAGATTGGCAACTAGTTTTCCAGCACGCGAACAGTCACCAGGCGGGTACAGTCGATAGTCGGGTAGACCACAATGAGCAGGGTATCAACCCCGAAACCTGTCAAGGGTATCGAGAGAAAATGGTCCAGAAGACAACTGAGGACCTCGAACGGATTCGAGACCCACGAAGCCCCATGGCAAATGCAAACGACGGAATCCCTTAACAAATCCTCGATATGTGTTCTCCACTACGCTTGGTCCAGCTTTGGAGGGGTTATCTGCGCTACCTTTCCTTACGCGACCTCATGTTTAGCCCCTATGTTAGAAGGGGGTCCCGGATAACTTTCACGTAACTGGACTTCTACACTCCCTATGACAGACTCCAATGTTTGGTTTGAGTGGCCTTGGAGAATTTACTCTCCAACCTATTCCAAGGCCCTAGTCTTGAGCTAGTGTATGAACCCTACAAACAAAAGAGTCTAATAGATTTTAAATTAGCTTTGCTTTTATGGGATTTTTTACGTCACAAGGTATGAAGGTGAAACTGATGGTGTGTAAATACTCAAAGCAAAATGAATAAGAAATGCTTGGAAACAAAAACTTTTACAAAAAATGCAAAAACCAGCAACTTTTCACCAAGAAAGATTTATTTTTCTTTCCAATTTTTCTAAGATTTCATGCAGAAAACATAAAGGAATTCTGCTCAATCTGCGAGCTACTTATGCTCTAAATGCACTGCAAAAACTTATGAACAAAAGACGTCTTCCTAGCTATTGATGCAGCAACACAATCTTCAAACAAATAAGTAAATGAAAAAGAAATAAAAAAATTTATTTAAGTGTTAAATGAAGCAACAAAGGAAAAATGTCGATGATCAGGGGATCAAATTTTGCTCAATTTTCAAAGTGCTCGGATTGAGACGAAAAAAGTGCCATTGCGTCCGTCTCATTTTCTTAATTTCGGCGGTATATTTATTTTCGCAAATGGAGTCCGTATGGAGGAGATATCGCGATTTGACCGCCAAGTCAAACAGGGAAAAATTTGGGATGCTGACTGTACCTGTCCGTACATCCCGTACGGCCACGTGGAGGGCCGTACCATCATGATGATGTGGCATATTGGTGATTTGGCACAGTTTGGTTGGATGTTCGTTGACCAGTGATATGCTGACACGTGTCACTATGTGGTTGGCCTATATGTTTGTGTTTGTATAAAAGGGTTTGGAGGCCGCAGGGTTCGACCCCCGGACCTCTCCATACACCAAAGTTTTCATAACACTACGCTAGCCAACAGTCCCACACATATTCCTTGTTATGTATCCCGGCGCATATATATTTATGTTTGGGTTTTGTGCTATATGGAAAAAGGGGCGGGCCGGGGCTTACGCCCCGACCCATGGTTTCATTGTAACACATATAACCATATGATATGGTGCGGATTTGACTAGTCCACGGACTATATTATATATAACACATTGTAATATTAAAACACGCGCAATGTATATTGCAATACATTTGCAATATAACATTGCATATATATGTTAAAGTTTGCATATTAAAAAACATGCGCGGGGATTATTAACCTTTGGTTTATATATGTAACCCGTGGTTGGTCGGTGTATAACTGCGCGGGAGTTTTAAAACGGACAAACTAATTTTATGCCATGCCTTTGGTCCCATGGCCATATGACCCAGTGCCGGGGCGGTTAGGGGCTGGAGGCGCCCTAACCATTCTACGGTTTGTACCGGTGCGCGGTTGCGTACGGGTCTTGGTTTTTACGCCTTTAAAGAGCGTGTGTGCTAGGTTTGAAGCACAAAAGGGTGCGAATTGTAGAACCAGAGACAACATAGTTGAAGGGGAGAACTTCAAGGAGGCTATCTTCTTCATTTTTCGACCGTTTCAGGTACCGAAAGAGCCCAGACAAGGGTTTTGGGACACTGCGGAGCCATTGAAGCAGTCAGTTTGTTGATTTGAGCACTGTAAGACATGTTTTTAAGCACTTTGAGCAATTTAATATAAAAGATCCATTTGGAGGTTGGACCAGGAGATGTAGCCCGGAGTGGGGTGAACTCCTTTATCAAGTTGTTGTGTTTATGTCTGATGTTCAATGATTTATGTTGTGGTCTATGTTTATTTCTACATAAGTAATCCTTTATTATGTGTTGCAAATTGATCTGGTTGCTTTAAACACATAACATTTCACTTGTAATTAATTTAATCAAGTTTATCAAGTCTTCTTCATTTTTAGATCAGCCGACAAGCACAAAACCAAGAAAACAAAATAAAATTCTGGCTTAAAGTGCAGATCGCAAAGAACTAGAGCAAAGACACACAATGGCAATCAAGAAAGCACCGACTCTTACACTTGTCTAAAAACCATAACGAAATCTTTCTTTTTTTCTTCTTTTTTATCAATAATCAACTAAAAAAAAACCAGGCTAAGGGTAAGAGGCCCTAACCTACTTACTATGCAGCCCTAGACTCAAACCCCTGAGAGGAACACTTCTCACCACAGGAGGAGATGACTGCCCCACCCAAGCTGAAAAGCAACCAGTCAAGCCCGCGACTGTCACTGAAATAGCACGCGTGCAAACGCATGCTGAGCTATAACAGCGCACAGGTACCCGCGGGCTGAACTTGCTCAGGCCGCGGGTTTGTATAAACTCCAAGACAAAACAAAACACATGCAGCCCAGACCTGGAAAAGGCCTCTGGTATTGAAAACTAGGGTCTCTTGAAGGCTTGGATGCTTCTTCTTTAACAGAAAAGAAAAATGACTGCAAAAAATAACAAACGCAATAAAGCAAACTGAGACAAGACAATGAACCAGCCAGACCCAGACAGGATCCAGAAAGCCCCCTGAGAATGTATAATTCTGACAGGGAAGAGGGGACTGCCTCTTAAGCTCTCTAACTCCTACACACTACTGAAACCTCTACAACAAGCGTTCAAATGTGGGCTATAGAAGGTTAGGGCGCGGGTTACACGCGTGCAGGCCTTATGCAGGCCGCGTGTACCTCTGTGTGTCCCAATAATTATCATCAAGCAACATTCAAGGAAAAACTGGTATAAAGAACCAAGTTCTCTGCTAGCTCTGACCTAACAGAAAACAGACATGCAAAGAAACAGAAAATCCAATCCTTTAAACTACCCAAAAACCTTCAACTAAATCCGGAAAAAACCCTAAAGAGTAATCCCCAGTGGAGTCGCCAATTCTGTTGTGGGGAAATAATACCCTACGGACTAGCAAGCTAGGGTTAGGCTTGCATGAAGATCATGACCTTAAAGAAATCACTTTTAACCTATCACCCCAAAACTCAAAACCCCTTTTTCACACACAAGCATGGAAAAGACCTACTAACCTTTTTGCTGATGTTTGGTGTAGATCCTCCGTTGCGCTTTGTCCGCTTGCTTGCGCTGCTCCTTCCAAAGACAATCCTGCAATCAAAACAAAACACTACGCATGCATGCTATTTTCTACTTGAGGGTTAGAGATTAAGCATAAATCGAATAAAAACATATATAACTCATGCATTGGGACGGGAAAAGTATTCTTTATTATTTTCAAGATGAATCAACTTACAATCAATGTTGAGACCAGCCAGCGTTCCTTGATCCTGATCCTGGGCTCCTCCTCTTCTTTGTCCTCCAACTGCTTTTCTTTAATTCTCCTTAAGCTTCAGGAAAGGCTAAAGGATTGGGACAAATGGATTCGGCAATTGGGTAGAGTTTCTTCGCTATMTTTTTCCTCCTCCAAATAGTACCTCTACCCCTTCTTTTATAGGCTAGAAGGAGCTAGGGTTTTGGAGGAACTCTCGGCCATGCATGGCTGGGAGTTTCAGTTAACTGACCCATAGCTTTTTGTCTCGTCGGCAAATTTCCTATTTTTGTGCTTTGTTAGGTAAACGCGGGTTGTAGTAGGCATGCCAGCGTTCCAACGCGTGCAGTAGTAGGCCTACCAGCGTTCCAACGCATGCAGTAGTGAGTTAGGGCGCATTTGACTTAACTCTAAAGGATTTTCAAAAAGGTTCCTCAGCATGGCTTTGGCAAGGAAGGGATATGAGTTGGCCTGATGCAAGGTAAGCATGTGTGGTGCAATTTAGGGTTATAACACTCCCCCCCACCATTAAAGGTAGAACAGTCAGGGGCTCCAGGATCTCCTGTTGGTCGTAGATCCAAGCGTTGCTAGATCAAGCGTCGATCTATGTGCACTCTTTAGTCTCTATATCGGACGCCCACCCCCCCCCTCCCCCACCATTAAAGGTAGAAAGGTTGGGGGGTCTGGAATCCACTATCTTTTGTTGATCTACGTGCCATTAAATCAACCATAGATTTAAGTGCGCTCTTTATTCTTCATATCGGACCCCCCCCTCCCATTAAAGGTAGAACGGTCAAGGGGGTCTGGAATCTGTTGTCCACCATTGATCTACTCATCGTTAGATCAACCATAGATCTCTCGGCACTCGTTACTCTCTGGGCGCGAATCAAAAATATGCAATGAAAACTTAGGATAGCGCTCTTTTGTGGTTTTTTTGCGGCTTTCGTTTTCTTTTTGTCACCATGGGGTTAGGAAACACACCTCAAACATCAAAATCATGGATTTTCATTTAACATCTAGCATGTTTATTGAAGGAAAAATTGGCTAGTTTATGTCCTATCCTACCTACCTACACATTTAGCCCAGATTAGACTGTTGGGCTAAGAATTTACTCTAACCTGGGGCTATTCGATCAAGTTTAGACAGTTTGATCAAATTTATTCACTAACTAACCTAATTACTTGGCTAGGATTAGACAGTTTAGCCAAGATTATCCACTGATCATGTCAACATAAATTCAAAAGACTTGGCCATGATTAAACTGTATGGATCAAGTCATTATTATTGCATGGGGATTTATCCATTTCGTTTATGCCCTCGTTTATTCTTTTTCTCATTATTCTTTTTCTTTTTCTTTTCTTTTCTTTTCTTTTCTTTTCCTTTCCTTTTCTTTTCTTTTCTTTTTCTTTTTCTTTTTCTTTTCTTTTCTTTTTCTTTTTTTTTTGTGAATCATTTGCAGTATGAAATATCATTTATAAAAAATAATTCAAGAGTGAAAAAATGTATAGTCACCAGTTGATCCTATGAATCATAGGGTTATAACAGTGGCTCCACCTAGGGATGGTACTCTCCTTGTGAAGTGCCAAGAATCCTGCTTTCTGATGTCCTGAAAAATCTCCTCCAGAGCTTCTTCTGTTTTTTTATTCATTTTATTTTGAAGATATTGGTAACATTGTCCACTAGCTTAGGGCCTTCTCTGCGGGCTTCAACCAATTGATCAATATCACCCACACACAACCTGAAAAAACAAAAAATGGTATGTACAGTGAAGAAAAATTTGTGGTATATTTATTGGGGTGGAAAATAATGCTTCAGCATCCTATCATTCACAGGTCTGTCTGGCAGGTATGTTCCATCATTGTTCTTGAGAAAAAAAATGTTATTTCCTCTGAAGGCCTGAATAATGTAGGGACCTTTACACAAGCTATCAAAATTTCCATGTTTACTCTTATCCTCATTCCTAGAGTCCCATTTCAGCACCAAATCACCTAACTCAAAATCATCTTCTTTAGTTCTTCTGTCAAAAATCTTTTTGATGTTTTCCTAGATGACTTGGGTTTTGTTGTATACTTCTTCCCTAGATTGTTGCAAATTGATAATCTAATTTATTCTCCTTTGGGAATCATTTGGTTCGGCTTGTATATCTTGCAATAGCTTCAAAATAGGGACCCCCAAAGGGGTAGGGAAAATTGCTTCAGTGCCATAAACCAATTGGTGTGGAGACATACCAATTGATCTCTCGGTGGTCAATCTATCAGTCCAAAGTGCGAAAACTAGATTATTATGCCAGGACTTCTTGTTTTCTTGCAGAGTCTTCTTAATGATATTTACCAGAGTTTTATTGCAGGACTTAGCCAGCCCATTTCCCTTAGGGTAGTAAGTTGTGGAGTGTCCCAATGTAATGTGATACTGGCTACAAAACTCTATGAGATTTTTGGATTGGAAGGCTGCTGCATTGTCAGTTATGATTTTTCTTGGACATCCAAAACGAGAAAAAATATGATTTTCCATAAATTTAATGATGACAGAGTCAGTAGCTTGTCTGCATGGTACAACTTCGATCCACTTTGTGAAATAGTCGGTGGCAGTGAGGATCCACCTGTGTTGACCCGAAGGAGGGTGTATCTCTCCGATGAAGTCCAAACCCCATTGTTGGAAAGGAGCTTCAACTGAGATGGGTTTCATGGGGAGGGGCAGAAACTTTCTTTTACCTTCGAAAACCTAGCATTTATGACAAGAAGTAACTTTTTTATGAACATCAGCAAACAATGTAGTTGAGTAGAAACCATCTCTCAAAATCTTGTTAGTTGTGGTCTTCCAACTCAGGTGTCCACCACAGTCTCCTGCATGAAAATCCTACAAAACCCTATCAGCTTCATCTTTTAATAGGCAATTAAGAAAGATACCACCAGGATCTTTCCAATAAAGATTACCTTCTAGAATACAAAATTTCAATGCTTTCAGTTTAATAAATCTATCTTTGGTATTAGTCAAACTAGGAGGATCTTGTAAGTTATGAAGCACAAAAATGAGGTCTGCGTACCAAGGAGAGTTTAAGAATACCTCCTTTACGTTTGGAGTCGCTTGCTCTTCTTGCTCGTCAACTGCAGCCAAAAAATTAATATCTAGAGCATGAAAATTAGATTCAGCCATTAGTTTGGCCAAACCCTGTCCTTTGATCAGTTTAGTAGGTTTTATTTCAATGTCATATTCCAGAATAACCACAATCCATTTTAATCTTCTACCATCTGGATTATCCTGAGTCAGGATATCCTTTACCACTACGTTTGGAATGTATGCAATTGTGTGAGAATGAAGAATAGAGACTCTGAAATCCTTTATGGCCTTTACCAGGGCAAAATATTGTTTCTCCATTATGTCGTAGTTCAATCCAACGTCTCTCAAAGCTTTGCTGAAGAATGCTATGGGTTGTTCGTACCCTTCACTATTTTTCTGCAACAGCATTTTTGCGATGGTGTGTTCATATGATAAAGAGAAAAGATAAAAGTCCTTGGTGTAATATGGGTTGATCAAAACTGGGGCTTGGGTGAGTGCATGTTTTACTTGCTCAAAAGATTGTTTGGACTCAGTGTTCCATCTTATTTTTGTGTCTTTTTTCAACATATTAGTGATGTTCCTAAGAAGTTCGGCCAAGTTGAGTATGACCCTCCTAAGGAAGTTTATTTTTCCAATGAATGATTGTAGTTCTTTGATGTTCCTAGGGTGTTCCACTTTCTGGATGGATTCTATTATGTTGGGGTCTATTTTAATTCCATATTTAGAGATTATGTGTCTGTTGGCACAGGGGCAGACCCAGGGTTCAACGCTACAATAGCGCACCAACAAAACCCTAACTATTGGCCCTTTCGGCAACAATTGCAAAGCAGATGAAGTCTCACCCGAGGTAGAGGCAGGGGTGGTTGTAAGACTTAGGTGTCTACAACCTTAGATGGGACACAAATCTGTGATTATATTGCTTATAGAACACTTAGCATCAATCATTCATCAATATTCAACCCTTATTATACTTCACAGATAGCATAGAACATCGCAGCATTTACTTAGATCTAAGGTATTTTAGCACTTAGCAATAGCAAAACAGATTAGATCCAGTAGATCATCACTAAGCATATTTATACATGTCATATCTAGCATTCACACATATCTAAGAAGCACCAAGCATAAGTAGATCTATCTAATTATATCAAAGCACTTTGCAAAAGCAGGGACAACACATCAAGTCAAAGTACAAAGCATAACACACAGATTTACGTGGTTCGCCCCCTCCCTAGGGCTACATCCACCAACTCTTCTTCCTTATTATTGTATTCAATCAATTACAGGCACAAAGCTACCAAAAACCCTTCCTCGCATAGGACAGAATATCTATGCAGCTCGCTAGATCCTTCTTCCTTGCGCTTACAACACAAATCCTTCTATAACTTCTATAGCAACTTGCACTTAGCTATGTAAGCCTTCTACAGTCATGCACAGAGCACTTACGTAGTCTATTAGCACTTAGCTTGCATCACAAGGATACAAACCCCCTCTAGTAGATGCCTAGATGTTTATTTATACATTACAAAAGTGGGCCTAAACGTGGGTAAACCCACGGGCCGACATCCCTTTCCCATTACATTGTCCCAAAACCCAAAAAGGGGGCTCAAAAGTGGGATGAGATCCCGTGATCTCTGCTTCTTCTAGAGCTCCATATTCGACAGGCTGTCAAAGTCCCAAAAACGGTCAAATATGACCAAGTAACTTCAAAACTTGGTCAAGGGCCAACAGGCCCCCAACACTTACCTGTGACTCATCCCGAGTCAGTCTGGTCTGAGCAATTCCACCTCGAATGCCTCGAGCTTGGATCGAGTTGATTCAACTTGCTGTAGTGTGACTGCCTCTTTCTCAGTGAACTCCTAGATGAGTGTGTCAGTAATTGGTCCCTCTAGGCATTGTTCTGTTGCACTCACAACTTGTTCAAGTTCTACTACTTGGTTTTCAACTTCGGCGAACAGTTGGCATGCCTTTTCTTGCACTGGTTGAATTCATTGAGAGACTTCCATTACTTTACTATGAATTGTGTGTACCTATTTTTGGGTCATGCGTTTCTCTGGAAACCTCTTCATTCTTTTGACTGGTGACAAGGCCTTCAGCTGCACTTGTAACGTGTTTTCCTGATGCTTTGTGTGTTGGAGTTGCGACTCTAACGCCTGTAACTCTGGATTTTCCATGAGGTTTTCATATGCCTGAGTGCTTCTAGAGCTCATCTTCTTGTATTCCAAGGAAAAGGATTTTAATCGGTCAACTAAACTGCAAGTAGTTGCCTCTCTTAGATCTCTTATTTCTTGAGGAGTCTCGGGCATGGTGCGAAGTTCCAGGTCTGCGATGCGTTGTTGAAGTTGCTGGATCACTCCTTGTAGTTGTGCCACCTATTGTGGAACCCATTCTTCTATCTGGACTTCGATGACTATCACAGAGCGAAGTGCTCTATGAACCCATTCATGTACTTCGATTTGCTCTGCGAGAAACTATTCCTTGTCTTGATGTAGCGTTTCTTTCTCTTCCTCCCACTTTTCTTGAAGAGCTATTTTTTCTCATTTTGAATTACTGCGTTGTTCTAGAAAATATTCTTGTGCCTACACCAAAGCCTGGGTGCCTTGCATTGTCTCTTCCTGAGCTCATCGAAGGTGAGCTTCAACTTTATCGACGATCTAGTGCAATTAGGTTGGCTCATCTCCTAGTTCTTTTGTTCCACTTGTTCAGGGCACAATAGAAACTGTGCAACTGGACTGTAGTGCTTGTTGCACCTCTTGAAGTTCACCCTTGATTCGGTTGAATACCTCCTGCTGCTTCGCTTCTTTCTTTTCTGTGATCTCCAGTGAAGCGTCATTCAACGCAGCAACTAAGAAGTCGACGTCGTCTAGGGTAAGGGTAGTCTTAAACGTAGTCCTGGTGGTTTTAGCTTTCTTCTGGGATGAAGGCTTTGGTGGGGTAACCTTCATTTTCTTGGATGGATCCTCCTCCTCTCTAGGTGGAGTAACTTCGCCTTTATTTTGCTCGAATTCTGTGCCACCTAGCTCTCCACCATCATCTCCCTGCCCAGGTGAGATCGAAGTGGTATTCACCGATGTGCTATGGACATCATGCACTTCATCATCTTTCTTCATCTTGCTTGGTCCAAGTGTGTCCGGCATAGTTTCAGGGCTATCCTCATTGGACATCTCTGCGGGGTGCACTGGAATAAGAAGGTTCACCGACCATTCCTTGGTAATCTCCTCCAAGTCATCTTCTGTCAACTTGTAATATGATTGGATCTGATGTTTATGCTCATCAGTGTGCATTGAATTTCATTGAGGGTCTAAACCTATAAAGTGTGCTCGGGGTGATGTGTGGTGTAGATTAGATTGTGATCTTCAACTGGTTGTAATAGGCGTGGAAGACGGCATTGGACTTCCACTGCTTGTTCATGTCGCAGGAGTACCACAACGTACATAACTTCATGGCCATTGGTTCGAAGGGTTCAATATTGGAGAAAGTGGCGCCTTCTAGTAGCTCCCAGGTGATGAAAGCGATCAGTATGAGAAGCCAACTAAAGTGGAACTCATAGCCTTGGTCTTGCGCTTCTCTGCAATCAATCTCTAGTTGATTGAAAAGGTACTACGCCTATTTCATCTGTAGTCCCTCTGCGCACTTCCCTTCCAGGTCGACTATGAATCCAGTCACTTGAGTTGGTTTGTTCTTACAAACTAGCTTGCCCACGATCAACTGACAGACAAGGTGCATTGCGCCACTCTGGATAGAGGCTACCTTGTAGCCTCACATGACCTTCTCGACATCGCCATAAGTTTATTTAATTCTCTAGGCTAATGCTCGGTCTGAGGTCTTTCCAAGGTAAAACTTCTATGGGTCAGGGCCTTGCATACTAAGCCTTGTGATCTGATTGATCAAGGTCAAATCCATAGTGATGCATCGGTTTAGCCATAGGTATTTGATGTTATAGCACGACAACAATAACTTTACACATGCATTCACCTCCTGATGTCATCCAAAGTGCAAGATATTCATTACATTGAGCAGTGTGGACTGTGCGAGGTTCTGGGTCCATGACTACGGGATGATCTTGGAATTCTTTCCTTTATTCCTAGTTAGATACTTGTGCGGGACGAGCATGTTGTAAGCCTTCTGGTTGCCAAGGTTGAAGTCACTAAACTTCAATGTTGCAAGCTTATCTTGGTCGGAACAAATTGCGTGCACCCCTTTCGGAAGGTACGCGATGATCAAAGTATACTCGAAGTCTCGGGGGACACTGTCACAGTTGGTGGCGTCACTGAGAGGTGGTAGGTAAAATGACAGAATGCGCGAAATAAGCTTGGCGTTCACAATGTCGTCTCTGTGCTTTGTTTGTTTCTCATTGGTCGGTCGGGATGGACGTGCACGAGTTGTGGAAGGAGAGGCATGTAGTCCTCTTGTTGATGATGCTTGGATTCCTGTAGATAACCCTCATTCCGACATGACTCTCTCAGTCATTAAGTCAATCAAAACTCCTTCGACTACTTTCTCTGCAGTGTTGGGCTTGTCCGACATACAAGCTCGAGGTCAATTAGATCAGGTGTAAACTGAATTCAAATACTTCATTGAAGGGTACAGGAACAAGGTGATGATCACAGTGCAAAATAATCTCAGGATGTGGGCTCAAATTCTTAGTTAGCAAAAATTATTCTCAGTGTGTGGTGCAGCAGACTAAATAAGAAACTTAGCAATGGTCTACTTGCAACGGATATGAGGCATCATTAACTCGTGTTTTGTCCGTTATGGCATGGTCTAACAGTCTAGTGGAAAACCATCAATGTTTTTAGACCCGTTCGGAGCGGCATTCAAACAGTTATATCGGCTTCCAAAGGCTATATTGCTTCGCCTTGGTGAAGTGGCCTATGTCATTGGTCTAATATCTCGGCGAAGTTCAATTTCTACAAGTTTTTTGTCTACAAATATCCTTCTGGAACCTTTTGTAACCTGTCGATCTTAGCTCTCTTTTTACTTAGCTTCCTAGTCTTCTTTCCAGTGAGCTTCGTCTTGGTGATTTTCTTCCCATTTTGATGCCTATTTTCCTTGGACATAGTCACTTCGCATTGCTAAGATTCTCTCCTAAGACTCAGGGGTAATACTTTTTCTATATTTGAGACGGGTACTTCAATCTTCTATGAGTCCTCTAGTGCTCTTGCAACTTTGACATCTGGGCTCCGAGTGTCAAATAGCTTCGATTTGTTCTCCTATTCTTCAATCAACTGCGTGATCCTTCTAGTCATAAAATCTGTTAACTCTTGTCTATGCTATTCTAAAACCTTTTCTTCTTCCTTCTTTCTGGCTTGATCTCTTTCAAGCCAAGGTTTTCCACATAACATAGTAAACGAGGTGTTGTCCTCAATAAATTTAATAATCTCAAAATCTTCCTCTGTCGAATTTCCATCAGCATTCATAGATATCTGAGTGAGTCTTCCACATAGGTTCACCAGTTTTCCTCTGAATAGCTCGATTCCTCTTAATGAAGGGATCATAGCAGGCCTTCCTATAGCTTCTCAAGTTCTCTATAGCATAATGTTCACTTGTGTTTCTTCATCAAGAACATTATCAATGTCGAAGTCTCCTATTCTTACTTTGATGCATTCTTTTTCTTTAAAGATCTCTAATAACCTAATATGTTAGTGATCATTCAAGGTGTCTTTCATTTGTTGAAATACCTTCTCAGATTCTTTCTGGGGTTCTGCTATTTTTGGAGCTACCTTAGGGTTTTCTTCATTCATATTCATTCTTTAAAGCTTAGCAATCATTCTAGGGCATTCCAATACTTCATGGTCTATAGCTTTGCAACAAAGACAACTAGGTCTTCCATCAAGGCATTCCTTAGCAAGATGTCTCGGTTTCCTGCAACTGTAACATACGGTTAATATTCTCTTCCTTTTAAATGATCCCCGGCATATTCTGTACTGTGTACTAGGATCATGGTAGCTAGCCTGCAAAAAATTCTTTCCAAGATCCTGCATCCATTTGTTAGTCCAAACATTCTTTCTATTCATAGGTATAACATATCTATCATTGTACTTATCAGATCTATTCATATCAAACTTTATTTCATCTATCATAGCCCTAGTTTTCAAGCTAGGACAGAATTTATCAAACATACCTAGATCCATACTCTAGAAACAAAAATTTTCACTTATTTTACTTTTGCAGAGCACAAAGCTTCCAGATATAAAAACTTTTGACTATTCCTACCTTTATCAGAGCATAGAGATTACAGATCTTACCTCTTTTCTGCAGATCTGGCCTCTTTTCTTCAAAAACTTCCACTTTTACCTTTCTTAGAGCACAAAGCATTCAGATTTCACTTCTTTTCTTCAGATCTGGCCTTCTTTCTTTAGCACAAAGCTTTTCAGATCAAGTGGAATACTATGCACTAGGGCACAGATCCACGAACAGAGCTTCCACAATTTCAGGATGAATCTTTGCACAAAGCTTCCTCTTCCTTAGTCTAGCAATCACAGTTTCATTCCCAGCAACGAAACCATTTGTTGGTACAGGGGCAGACCCAAGGTTCAATGCTACAACATCACACCAACAAAATCCTAACTAACAGCCCTTTCGATAGCACCTGCAAAGCAGATGAAGTCTCACCCAAGGTAGAGGCAAGGGTGGTTGCAAGACTCAGGTGTCTACAACCTTAGCTGGGACACAAATCTGTGATTATATTGCTTATAGAACACTTAGCATCGATCATTCATCAATATTCAACGCTTATTATACTTCGTAGATAGCACAGAGCATCACAACGTTTACTTTAATCTAAGGTATTTTAGCACTTAGCAACAACAAAACAAATTAGATCTAGTAGATCGACACTAAGCATATTTATACATGTCAGATCTAGCATTCACACATATCTAAGAAGCACCAAGCATAAGTAGATCTATCTAAATATATCAAATCACTTTGCAAAAGCAGGGACAACACATCAAGTCAAAGCACAAATCATAACACACAGATTTACATGGTTCACCCCCTCCCTGGGGCTACATCCACCAACTCTTCTTCATTATTATTGTCTTCAATCAGTTACAAGAACAAAGCCACCAAAAACCCTTCCTCACATAGGACAAAATATTTGTGCAGCTCGCTAGATCCTTCTTCCTTGCGCTTACAGCACAAAGCCTTCTATAACTTCTACAACAACTTGCACTTAGCTCTGTAAGCCTTCTACAGTCATGCATAGAGCACTTACGTAGTCTATTAGCACTTAGCTTGCATCACATAGATACAACCCCCCTCTACTATATGCCTATATGTTTATTTATACATTACAAAAGTGGGCCTAAACGTGGGTAAACCCACGGGCCGACATCCCTTTCCCATTACATTGTCCCAAAACCCAAAAAGGGGGCCCAAAAGTGGGCCGATATCCCATGATCTCTGCTTCATTTGGCACTCCATCTTCGATAGGTTGTCAAAGTCCCAAAAATGGTCAAATATGACCAAGTAACTTCAAAACTTGGTCAAGGGACAACAGTGTCCCAACAACTTACCTTCCTCTAAACCGAAAAGACTTTTATTTGGATTCAATGAAATCCCAAATTTCCTGCACTTCTCAAACACATGTCTGAGATGTTACAAGTGTTCCTCGTCAAATTTGGAGTAGACAGACACATCATCTAGATATATGACTATAAATCTCCCAAGCTCATCCACAAAAGCAATATCCATTGCTCTTTGAAAAGTGGCACCAGCATTCATCAGACCAAAGGGAATTTTCACATACATGAAAGTTCCCCATGGTGTAGTGAATGTTGTCTTCTCTTGCTCTTCTGGGTGCACAAGGACTTGGTTGTGGCCCGAGAAACCGTCTAGTAAGGAAATCCTACTTCCCCCAACTACCTTTTGTAAAATGTGGTCCATTTTGGGCAAAGGGTAATTGTCTTTGAGGGAGACTTTGTTCAGATTTTTGAAATCTATGCAAAGTCTGATCTCGCTAGTCTTCTTCCTGGTAGGAACTAGGTTAGAAACCCATTTGGAAAATCTCAAGGGGACTATAATTTTTGCATCATACAGCTTTTTTATTTCTTTCTTTGTCAGGGGAAGCAACTTGGGATTAATTCTCCTAAGTTTTTTCCTGAAAGGTTTGTGTTCTTCTTTTATGGGAATCTGATGTTGTATGATACTTGTGTCATAGGATTTTAAGTCCTCATAACCCCAAGCAAACACATCTACATATTCCTTAAACAGTTCAATGTATTTGTGTTTTTATTCGGGAGGTAGGGATTTGGAAAGTTTTATCATTTTGGGTTTTTCTTCTGTTCCTATGCTTCACTCTTCGACCTCTTTACCACTAGCTTCAATTTTCGCTTTTTTGGCTACATCGTTAAAATCGAACAAGTCTTCTAGCGAAACTAAACCTCTAGGTAACACATTATTTTTCAACTGTAGAATACCAAAATCTATCTCATTTTTATTCAATTCATCTACGTCTACTTTATTTTCATTCAATTCTTCGGAATCTACGTTATTTACACTACCAGTTTCAGAAACAGCGTTATTTACATCATCCTCATCATTTTCTAAATCTATATTTGTACATTCGAACTCATTCTTAAATTGTAGGAAGTCTTCAATTTGATTGTCATTCCCAAATACCTGCCATTATCTGATGTTGCCTGGAACGGTTGGTCTGCATTGTACTTCCACCGTGTATTTGTGAGTGGGACGGAAGGGTATTTTACAGGTAGTTGTTGACGTGGCCAACCCGTCTGCTAATATGTTTTGTCCCCTGGGCATTACCTGCAAATCGATTTCAGTAAAACATTGAAGAGCATCCAAAACAACATTTCTATATGCTCTAAGTCTGGGATGTTTAGTTGCATACTCACCTTTGACTTTCTTGCTAATCAGTTTAGAATCACCCCTTACCATAATTTATTTGGAACCAACTTTCTTCAGTAGTTTCAGGACAAGCACCAAAGCTTTGTACTCAGCTATGTTGTTAGTGCATTGGAAATTCAGTTTGTAGGAATGGCTCTCGGAATACCTTGATCTGTGATTATGTAACCAAACTCCAGATCTAGCTCCCTCTTTACTCACTGCACCATCAAAATCCATGCTCCAAAAATCTGTTGGTAGTTCCATAGTTTCAGCATTTCTTGCCTCAACGATTTCTTTATCCTCTTTCGGATCAGGTGTATCATCTTCCAACTAAGCGATTTTCCCTTCCAAGTTGTCGGCATTGTACAAAATAAAAGAATCCAGGTCAGAATGTGCAGAGTACAGTGGGTAATTATGTGGTTTTTCTTGACTGATGACCATATATTTCTTCAAGGTTTCCCTGTACATTCTTCTTTGTTGTCCAAAAACTGGGACAGTGGCATAAGACATGTCTAGTTGCAGAGTGCCTCTCAGATTTGCTCCCCAAGATCTGGATAACAACATGTCATATTTTGGAGGAATATCTGCAACCACGACATCCATCACCATACTTTTCACTGGGATTTGTGCCAAAGTGATACACAAATCTTTTATTAACCCTGTACATTTGGCTTTACTAGAGTCAAAAGAATGTAAGTCTGTGTATGGCCTGGTGACATCCAGTCCCAATTTCTCCATCACAACTTTGGGCATCAGATTGTGGGAAGCACCAGAATCGAGCATGGCATTGTGCAGAATCTTGTCGTGGACATTCAGGCTAATATAGAAAGGAACAACAATGCCATTATTAGTCTTTCCATCAACTTTAGGACCAAACAGTAACTCGGGTTGATTGTCAATAAGATTCACAGTGTCTGAGTGTGTTCCTGACCCAATATTCAATGCCTTTGTACCTATTTCTGGTTCCATGCTTAATGCTTTTATTACCTGTGACCTGTAAGAATTTTTGCTCATTAGATCCATCAAGGGAATAGGGATTTTCAACTTGTCTAGTTCCCCTTCAAGACTAAAGGTAGTGGAGGTATTTTCTTGGTTCTGCATTTCTGATCTGTCGGTCATGATTCTTTGAGTAGAAGTATTTGGCCTGCCGGAAGATGTGACATTAGTTTGATTTGACCTTTGCAAGATTTCAGGATTCATTTTCCTAAAAGAATCAACATTATTCTTTTCAGGGAGCTTCTTCAGCGAGTTGTTTGAAGTGTTCTTGGCATCTATTTGATTTTTTGTTTCTGTAACCTTCTTTGTTTCAACAGCTTTCTTTGTAGGAGTATCACTAGTCTTCTTGCTTCTCAATGTATATTGTCTATGAACCTCCATTATAGAATTCTCAAAATCTTGTTGTTTTGTTTCCTCTGCTTCCTCATTCACCTTTGTTTGTGAAAGAAGAAAAAGTTCCTGCTCTTCCTGAGTTAGAAAAATGGACTCATCATCATGGACACCCATGAGGTTTATGTGAGTATCATCCAAATCTTCGATTACCTCCTCCCCGTCATCAGTGTAATTCTCCTGGAGGGGTTGTCTAATCTGTTGATCAGGCCCCCTTTGCTCTCTTTGATCTCTCAGATCTCTCTGTCTAATCTAAGGAGGGTTCCTTATGAAGTTTGGATTTCTGATCTGGGGTGCAGCCTTGTTTTCCCATGGTGGATTATTGTCCGCTATAGTAAGCCTTCCCATCATCCTTTCCATTGTTCTGACTATAGAGTCTAGTTTAGCATCGGAATAAGATATGGTAGGTTCTTCTTTTATTGTGACCCTCCTCTATGTTCTTTGCCTGACTCTTCTGGCTAGTAGATTAGCCTCCACGCTTACTTCACTTTTTTGCATGTCTTCCAGAGTAGAATAATTTCTTTCCCTTAACTGATATGACATATCAACGTCAAAACCATCTGGAAACTTAATAAGTGGTAAACCTTGAGGGGTTTTTATGTCGGTTGGGATGGCGTTGTAAATATTATTGAACCGGATGCAATAATCCTACACTGTTTCTCCCTGAATCCTCTTGATGTTCTCATATTCTGATAATATCTGGAGTGATTTTTTCTTCACCTCCCATCTGTCAAGAAAACTTCTGTGGAAAATAGAAAGGTCCGCTATCGAAGCAAGACGTAAGTATTTAAACCATTTTTTAACCTCCCCAGTCAGAATCTGTGCAAACAACCTCATTTGAACATCCACTTCATCTACTTCTTGTAAGTCAAAATAGTCATTCATTTTATCAACATGTTGTTGTGCATTAAGAGGTCTGGTGCCATCAGAATGAGGAAGTATGGTTTGATAATCTTGGGGCATGGCATGTAAAGGAGCGGCCAAAACTAAGGGAGCATATCTTGCTTCCATGGTTGTTGGATGAGGTTAGACAATGATTTGTGTGATTGGAGGGGAAGTGATAGAAGTTGTGGAAGATGAAGGGTTGGGAGGAACGGAGTGGAATGGATTAGATTTAAAGGCAGTAGCAATAGTCAAAGCAGAGAGTTCAACTGACTGTTGAAAGTGAGCTCTATCCAAGGCTTGATCAAGATTTTGTTGGAAAATATTTAACAGGCAGTGAATGGCATAAGTACAGGAAGAATGTATAGAGGATTGTTGGCAAATATTTAACAGACAGTGAATGCTTGTCATTGATGGAAAGTACAATGGTGAAGATGGCATGAGTATAGGAAGTTTTTGATCGACAGAAAAACAAAAGATAAGTACAGGAAGATCGAATGATCGAAGGAAACACAACATTGACAAAATGATCGAAGGCCCGAGAAGCATTTATGATCATTGGATCCCATCCAAAATTCCCGACAGCATGAGGGTCATCAGATCTGAACAAAGATAAGAAGAGTGCATTGAAGAGGAAGATAGATCTCAAGCGTTAGATCCAAGCGCAGGGTCCGGCCACCGTTGGATTGAGGAAAACCTGCACGATCTTTAAAAGTGCAAGGAGTAGAGGGCTCACAAAAACTCGACGTAATCTGAGCCGTCAAATCAAGATCACATCTGAACCGTTGATAGGAGTTTCAAGGATCACATGTTGGAAATGTCAAAGAAACAATGCAACAGGAATCCCGATTTCTCGATATGAAAAATCTCGGCGTAATCTGAGCTGTCAAATCAAGATCACATCTGAACCGTTGATTGGAGTTTCTAGGATCGCGTGTTGGAAATGTCAAAGAAACAATGCAACAAGAATCTCGATTTCTAGATATGAAAAATCCCGGTGTAATCTGAGTCGTCAAATCAAGATCACATCTGAACCGTTGATCGGAGTTTCGAGGATCGCGTGTTGGAAATGTCAAAGAAATAATGCAACAGGAATCCTGATTTCTCAATATGCAAAATCCCGACGTAATCTGAACCTTCAAATCAAGATCACATCTGAACCATCGACCCGACTCACGTCAGCAGACCATGTCAACTAGGAACACATGTCACAACTAGGTAATGACAAGTGTCAGACTGATTCAACATTTCAGGCACATGTAAGTCACGAATCAGAGTGACACATGGCAGTATTCAACACGTGTCAATCCATGTGTGACGTCAGCAGATGGACACCCTGTTGGAGTTTTGGGGATCGAGAGTTGGAGATGTCAAAGTTTTTTAACATCAAGAATCTCGATTTTGCGAAATGTGAAATCACGATTTAATCGCAGCCGTTGAATAGAGATGTGATCTAGATCGTTGATCTGACTTCTTTACAGAGTGTCGAGGATCAGGAATTTGAAGTGACAAAAACATTGAACGTCCAGAGTGTCGAAATCGCGATGAGTGAAATCCTGACTTAATCTGAACCGTCAGATCTAAATATGATCTGGATCGTTGATCTGACTACTTTATGGAATTTTGTGGATTGGGATTTGTAAGTGAAAAGAGCATTGAACATAAGGAATGTCGAAATCTGACTTAAAGGGAAGATTAATAAAGTTCATCCAATGGTGCGGATAAACTTGAATGTGATCAGAGGGTTACTATTCCCTCTCACAGTTAACTCCTCTGTTACGAATCTGTTAAAAGAAATGGACTCGTGATTGAGAATTAGTTAGCGTTTCAGTTGCTAGGATAGTTGTCCTTGTTTTGACTAAGGAAATGCGAAGTGGAACCGTCGGGGAAGTGTGTATAAAAGAAAATAAGACAGAACGTGAAAGGTTGGTTGTTCCGGATGGAAAATGAATGAAACAGTAAGAAAGGGAAAATGAGAGGATGTGTAGCATGAGACCGAGAAAATGTGCAGATTGAGATGAAACGCAGTGCAGAAGCAGAGCAGAATGACAGAAAGAGTAAAAGCATAGCAGAATGACAGAAAGAGCAGAAGTAGAGCAGAATGACAGAACAAGTTGAAGAAGAGCAGAATGAGAGAACAAGTTGATGTAGAGCATATATGTTGAACAGACAGAGGAAGATAAGAGCAGCAGAACAATGTGTAGAAGACTAGATTTACAGAACAAAGAAAGATTGGTAAGAACTGATTTATCTGTAAAGTTGACTGTCTATTTATCCATTCTTATTCTAGGGAGGTTGGGAGGTGCTTGGGAGGACTGTTGTCCTCAGAGGTTCAAGTGGGAGCTTGAACATAGAAAGTT
>JZKD02S1771403.1:296011-359019 GCA_000966675.3 Picea glauca
CTGGAAGCAGGGTGGATTTCTCCAATAAAATCTAGGCCCCATTGCTGGAAAGGTCCCGAAACAACTACAGGCTTTAAAGGCAGAGACTTGAGTTGTTGCTTTCCTGAAAATCTTTGGCATGGGATACAGGCTCTAACTCCTCTATGGACAACAACGAATAAGGTGGGCCAGTAGTACCCAGCTCTGAGAATTTTGTGGGCTGTTGTCTTCCAGAATTGGTTCCCTCCACATAGGCTGCTGTGAAATTAAACCATGATCCTGTCGGCCTCTTGTGGATCCATGCATTTTAAAAGCACCCGCAGGGGGGCTTTCCAGTATAAAATTTGATCGACAAGGCAGTATCTGACTGCCTTGAGCTTCAGATCTCTTGCTTTGTTTCTTTGGAGGCCATCTGGAGGCCGCAACTCCTGCAGAAAATATATGACATGCTTATACCAAGGACATCGAGCCAACAGGGGTTATGTTTGAGGGTCTACATTGGACAGTTGATTCTGCTGATTTTCTGAATGTGCATTGATGAAATCTACCCCCAAAGCTTTGTGATTAGCTTTAGCCAATAGCTTGGCTAAGCCTAGACCTCTGATCAATTTGGTAGGCCTTATTTCCAAGTCAAATTCCAGGATCTTGGCTATCCATTTACTCCTCTTCCCGTCAATGTCGGGTTGTACAAGGATGTCCTTCACAGAGGCTGAAGGAACGTATGTGGTCACTTTTGAGTGCAAGACATAGACTCTGAAAGATTTGAGAGCTTTCATTAAGGCATAGGCCCATTTCTCCATGATTTCATACCTGACCTCTACATCTCTTAATACCTTTCTGAAGAAGGCAATGGGTTGCTCTCTCCCTTCCTCATTTTTCGGCAACAAGACTGTTGCTACTGTATCAAAAGAAGCGAAAGAGAAGATTATGAAATCTTTTGAATAGTCATGACTGATCAGCACAGGTGCCTCAATCAATGCCTTTTTTATTTGGGCAAAAGATTCCCTGGGTTCAGTGGTCCATTTCACTTCATTTCCCTTCTTGAGCATGGTTGTGATGTGTTTCACCAGCTCAGCAAAATTTGAGACGAATCTCCTCAAAAAATTAATCTTCCCCAAAAAGACCTGAACTTCCTTCTTAGATCTGGGAAGTGACAGGGTCCAAATTTCCTCCACTCTGCTAGGATCAATCCTCACTCCTTCTTTTGATACTATATGGCCTAATAGCTTCCCCTCCTCCATAGAAAACAAAGATTTCTTGGGGTTTAGGGAAAGGAAAAACCTTTGACACTTCAAGAAAACTTTCCTCAGGTGACAGCAGTGCTCTTTATCTGACCTCGAGAAGACTGTGATGTCATCCAGATAGATTACCACAAACTGATCTTTCTCCCTGATAAAAGATATGTCCATGGCTCGCTGAAATGTGGCTCCTCCATTCATCAACCCAAAAGGCATTTTGGCATACATGAATGTGCCCCAAGGAGTGGTAAAGGTCATTTTTTCTCTGTCCTCAAGCATGAACGATATCTGATTATAGCCAGAAAAACCATCGATCATGGAAATCCTAGATGCACTGGTTACCCTCTGCAATATGTGTTCCATGTTGGGTAGTGGATAATTGTCTTTCTTTGAGCTTCTGTTCAGGTTCCTAAAATCGACACAAAGCCTGATTTCTCCACTTCTCTTCCTTACCGAAACCAAATTGGCCACCCATTCGGAATATCTCAAGGGGATGATGATCTAGGCCTCTAACAACTTCTTCACTTCTTTCTCCATGACAGGCAGCAACATGGGATTTATTTGTCTTAGCTTCTGCCTAAATGGATTAGCCTCTTCCTTTAGTGGGATCTTGTGTTCAATGATGGATGTGTCATACGTCTTGAGGTCTTCGTAGGTCCATGCAAACACATCAGCAAATTCTCTCAGCAACTCAGTATATTTGGCCCTCTGTTCTGTGGTCAAACTCCTTGACATCTTGACAAACTTAGGCTCCTTCGGTGTGCCAATGTTGCACTCGGTTGTGTCAGCATATTAATATGAAACCCTACCCTTTACTACCACATCATTCCCATCGAACAATATTTCTAAAGGAATTAGTCCCCTCGGAATGTGATTGCTAGGTAGCTGAATAATCTGGTGGTTAGCAATTTTATTTAAGAACACCTCAGGGTGAGGGTCACCTTCCGTGTCAGGATCCTAATCAATGTGAAACACAGAAAATTCATCAATAGATTGGAGAAATTTTTCGATTTCCAGATCATCTTCGAATATCTTCCAATGCTTGACATTGTCTGGTACAGAGGGCCTATATTTTATTTCAACATGAGATTTGACCATAGGCGGCAGAGGAACTTTGAGAAAACTAGCTGAGACAGCTAAAGAATCGGCTGAAGTATTTTCCCCCCTCGAAATGAAAGAAATGTTAAAAGCCAAGAGGAAACTATCAATCAGGTCCCATACCTCATTTCTGTAATTTCTGAGATGGGGATTATTAGCACGATAGGCATTTCTGACTTGCTGGATAATCAACTCAGCATCTCCAAATATTGCTATCTCTTTAATTCCCATTTCTTTTGCAGCCCTTGTACCCAGAACAAGAGCTTCATACTCTACCACATTGTTGGTGGTTTCAAATTCCAGCTTATATGACAGGGATATGGTCTCATGAGAAGGTGACACAAAAAACACCCCAGCACCAGCGCCTTCCCTGGAACAGGATCCATCAAAAAACATTTTCCACACGGGGGTGATGGAGGGAGGAAATTCACGAGGAGTGGTGGGATGCTTTATGAGTTTAAGAGGAGGCTCGAGAGCATGAGTGAGTTGCAATAAACTGGAACCTAAATCAATCTCCAAGGAAAAATTGGGATGGTTGGTGGGATTAGCTTCATCACTGATTATATAGGCCAACTGGGCTTCCCTATATAGCCTCCTATGTTCTCCTCCAAACACTAGGATAGTAGCATATGTGAGTTCCATCTGCAAAGTTCCCCCCAGTCTTTTTATCCAAGATCTTGACAACAACATACCGAACTTGGGGGTGACATTAGCCACTACAATATACATGACCACACTTTTCATGGGCAACTGAAACAAGGTCACGACCAGGTCTTTGATAACCCCTAGACATTGAAATTTCCTGGATTCAAAGGAATAGAGGTCATGATAGGCTTGGGTGAATTCTAGCGCTAACTCTTCCATGAAAATTTTGGGCATGAGATTGTGAGAAGCCCCTGAATCCATCAAGCAGTTATGCAACACCTTGTCATGTATATTTAAGGAAGTGTAGAAGGGAAGGGATGAATCATTCCTGTATTCTACCATAGGACCTAGAATAACTGGAGGTTTTTCATCTTGCAAATTGATGGAGTCTATGGGAACACATGGGACCTCAGATTGTAAAAGCTCAGAGAATCGTTTCTTGAACCCTTCATGTTTAATCAATTCGGTTGGGGGAACAGGGATTCTGATCTTTTGAATTTCATGCTCAAAATTAAAAGAAGATGTAAGGTTTGGGATTTCTCTTATTCGGGGAACATGACTCTAGACTATGGGAGAGAGGGGTCAGGTCTTCTAACCTCCGTGATTGTCTGCTACTTCATTAGCAGGTTTCTCTATTCTAGTGAACCGCTCAGGAACCTCAAGTGCTACTGTCTTTTTTTTGGACCTCAGGTCATACCTGTCTTGGCTGCCACTAGCCTTGTTTACCTTGCTCAATTCATTTAGTTGACTGACCATGAGAGACTCCCCGTATGTTGATTGAGTGAGATGATGGAAAGGAGGAGTGTCTCCGAAGTAGTGGATTTCAGGCTCAAGCTCATCCGTTTCCCCTTCTTCCTCCTCGGCCACAAAATTGTTTTGAAAAGGGGCCTCAATTTTCTGGTCTTCTCTATCTCTTCCCCTCTCTCTTTGTATAGTCGGGGAAGCAACATTGTTTGGCCTCCTTAAGCCTCCTCTGTTTTTGACGTTTTGAGGGCCCTTGTATTCTTGCCTACCCTCCACCTTCATTCTCTCCATCTCTGCAGACAGAGACTTCACCATCTTGGTCAGTTCATCCACTTGAGGGTGGGGCACCGATGGGCCAGAAATTGAGGCTTCAGATCTTCCCTTTCTATTGTCTGCGTCAACCTTGTTCCTCAGTATATCATCTACTAATACATTATATTCCACCTCAATGGCCGCATCTTGTATTTGAGCTAAGGAGGTGGCTCTTCTTTCTCTCAATAGAAGACAGAAATCGGGGCCAAACGCACTAGCATAAGAAATCTTGGCCGAGGCTTCTGAGGGATTTATTTCAGTAGGAATTTTATTATACATCTTATTGAATATTTTGGAGAAGTCAGAGACAGACTCTCCTTCCAGCTTCTTCAAAGATCTGAACTCCGTCATGTAATACATGAAATCCTTCCTATCTCCCCACTGCCTCAAGAAAGCACTATCCAAAGCTTCGATCCCAGCAATAGATCCAGGGGCCAATCCTCTAAACCACTTCCTCACCTCACCATCCAGGATCTGAATGAAGACTCTCATCCAGACATCCTCATTTTCAATGTTCAGGTTGTCTGCATAACTGTAGAAAGCAACCAGGTTCTCCTCTGAAGTTATGTCCCCTTCTCCAGTGAACTTGGGCATATGCTTCAAGTAATCTCCAGCAGGGAGAGGATTCATAGGATGTGGTAGGACTAAGGGGGAATATCTCGCAACAACTATGGAATCCATTCTATTCAAAGGGGGATTAGCACCAGCCATAGGAATATTATATGAAGGAGAACTCAGAGGAGAAGGAGTTCGAAAAGGGGATACTAGGAATGAGCTTCCAGGAAATAACGGGGGATTTAGGGAGAGGGCTAGTGGGCTTGAGTCAACAGATGCTTCTCTCTTCGCAGAAGAGGTGGTAGTAACAAGAGGAGGAGTGGGGAAGTCTTATGTGGTCTTGGGTCTATGCCGAGCTACAACTTCAAGGGAAAGGGGAGTGACAAGGATTTCTCCCTCCAATCCCAGACCGGGAGGGGAAAAATCAGCAGGAACACTCCCGAAATTCAGGAAGCGAGAAACTTCAGAAAACGGTCTGCTAGGAGGCTAAGGAGAAGAAAATGGAGTTTTTACATAAGGAGATAGCAGATTACCTAGTTCAGCGGTGGAAGCTTCTCCTTTAGCGGCCTTTCCTTTTCTAAAAATCACCTCGGGATCAGCTACAGGTGTAGCAAGGGGCAGTTGTGGATGGGACTACGTATGTCTGCCTCTGGAAGCCACAACTAAAACAGCAGGTTCACTCCAGTGGAGTCGTCACAACGGAGTCACCAGGTGCACAGTATCAATCTTCAAAGGCTCTGATGCCTGATGCACCTTCAGAATCAGAGGCTCAATATCGTTCAATCCTGGTGGAAATTTTCAACTTTGTCCCTGGCAATGGCGCCATAAATGTTAGCGTCAGAAGTCACTCCTGGATTGCAGCAGGAGCAGAGCCCGACGCCCATCAGTTTATGTCACGATTTGTTTATAAAAAAGGGGTGATCGAATGGAAGTTAACTCAAAACAATGTTGTTCTAACTCCGAAACTAGGCCGAGCATGCATGGGCAAGTGAGGTCTTAGATGAACTTCAGACAGTAAGTTGTAGTAAGGGTGAGTAGGGGGAAGACTTGTATAAGAGAACTGCAAAGTTCTGTCGCAAACATCAGGTTTCTAACAGACTGTAGGAGAAAACATCTAAACGCAAGATCTTCTTACATTCAAACATAGAAAACCAGAGAATACAACAATGCAACAATAAATCCTTTATCGTAACATAATTGCAATAATTCATGTGAATTAGTCAATCATGAACTCCCTCAGTATGAGATGAAAACTAGATGGGGTAGGAAACTGTCTGTCATTAAACAAGAAATCTTACATACAAATGCATAACCAGAGAACTAGAGTGTCTGTTAAAACTTTACAATCGGGAGCTTCGCTCTACCATCGATACTTTCAAAATTGCAAAAACTGAGTACATATACTCAGACAAATTTGCCCAACAGAGCCGTGCTTGCCTTCCAAGGCGTAACATCCCTTCAATCAAACTTCGGACGAAAATCCTTCATCAGATGTCATCTTAATTTTGCATGGTCTTTGCAGGGGAGGTAGCTGAAACATTAAAGGCTGAAATGGCGTGTGCAGACTCCTCTGGTCAGACGAGAACTCGGCATGACCGTTTTTGAAGAAAATGAATGTACAGCACCATCTCGGGCAGACTGCCTGCCGGAACCTCCATGCCTCGCATTCAATGAGTGAGTTGAGGTTTCAACTACCTCCATTCATCTTCATTTATTTTTAGAGAGGACCAAGACTGAGGTCGAGCCGAACTGGTCTTCTGGAGAACACGGTGCTCCTTTCTGCAGCTAAACACGGCATTTCGGCCCCTTTGCACAACTATTTTTCTTTCCCCAAGTGACCAAGCATCAAGACCATGGGCCCAACCCCTGAGCGCTTTCGGTGCTTCGCGTCTCACAGATAGGAGGAGGTTGAATCTTTCTATTCAAATTCATGATGCGCAAAGAGGTGGTAGAGCCTAATCGCGCACCACGTACCCTCCTTTTGATCGGATGGCCCAGAATACTTTCGGCGATATTGTGGGCCCGTCATTTAAAAGTTCTTTGCGTTTCATGACTCGTGGGTTTGCGGGTCGAAGGCCCTTGGCTCCTCCTTTCCAAACTCCCGCTCCTCTAGATGGAGATACAGGTTGAGCTCCTTCCCTGGTCAGCGCTCTCTACATGTAATCGTCGGCTAAGGCCCAAGTACTAGCGCCTCCTGCTACTCGTGACCTGGCGAGTGGGAGTATCGAAATTTGGCATTCTCCCCTCGCAAAGTCCCGAGACGTGATGGTCAGCAATGGTTGACCCCCTCCGGACACTTTTCGTAACTTAGAATCTCGCGCAACCAAAGGATATGGTCTGCCCTTCGAACTCACGAACCCCGAGTTCGAGAAATAACACTGCGCTTTAACTAATCGCGATCGACGGCCTTCGTAACTTCGCGAGTGCCTCTCGAAGAATTTTGACCGTTGACTTCCTTACAATCCTTTTTTGCGCTATACTTGGCACGACTCGGTCAACTACAATTACCCACTAACCGCTGCTCTGCTCTATCGCTGAATCCTTTCCGTTGAAGAACGAAATGCCCGCTCACTTGATTTTAAGTCCGAAAAGGACTTCTTCTGTGTGCTGCGCTTGGGCGCTTCTCGTGCAACCTGCAGACCTGGATATCCCTATGCCAAAGACAAGTAATGTTGCTAATAGAATAATAATTCAAATATTTGCAAGATATTAATTGGACGAGAAAAGAGTATTTCTATTAAAGTGTAATCAGCATAAGTGAATGAATTACAAACTTTTGTGTCAGCGCGGTTTGTAACTGAGAAATTAAGTTCCTTCCAGCTGGGCCTCCACCAAAGGCAAGCTCATATAAGAGAGACAATGAGGTTCTCAATCAATAAGAGAAGAGCTTGGGGGCTGAATAATGTGTTCAGACTTAAAGGACAAAGGGATGCAAACTCAATGTGAAGTGAATAATTTCTCCAGAGTAACTTTGCTCTCAAAGTTGAATTCTTCTCCTCTTTTCCATAGCTCGAATTTGGCCCATTTGTGGCCTTCAAGTGGAACTGAAGGGTTGAGTCGGAACATTTCCTGTATATGGAAGGCCAAGGATCTTAGATCTCGTGACGTGACATGGAAACTTGACACCATTTTTTTAATTTTGGGCAAAAATCCCGATGTGCGCGGGCTATAGTGGTGCAACCTGCTTATACGCATGATGTAATATATGCATGGCACGTACATGTGGAAAACTAATGTTTTTAGCTCTAGGATTTGCAAAAAGGGACTTCAAGACTTCATAGGGAAATGGAAAAATGCCCTTTGTGAAATTTTGCATAGGGTGAGACAAATCTTGCTATAACAGATATCCCCTAATGTGTGAGGTCAGAGGACTATCTGCGACGGCTGAAATACATTATAAAACCCATAAGTGGAGTAATGGGGACCCAACTGGAAGAACTAGTTGCTCATTACAATCTGTACTTACTTTGCACACATGGCTTCCAATTTGAATTACACTACAGATCCATGTGAAAATATACCAAACATCTGTCCATGGCCATGAATAGGAAATACAAAGGTGGCTACATGCCAAAGGCTATCATAGTCACGAACAAGGCCCAGTAAAACCATTCTCAAAATCAATCTGAAGATATCTATACACAATGAAGTACAATCTGATCTCCCATGATCACTGAAGTCACATAGGTATTGGTCCAATGAAAGGTAGCAACATCTTAGGAAAGTTATGACTATAAACTGATGTCTTCAAGTCTTCTACACAATCCACCAAAAGTACAAGTCTACATTGTGTGAATAAAGGATTTGAAGTTAAACACTTTAAGAATCCATCGATCGGGATACATTTATGTATTCCCAACTGTCAATGGTGAGAAAACCTGCCACTAATGATTGCATGCCTCTAGGTACTCATAGGAATCTAGGTATCGTTTCCATAATAGATGAGTTGAAGTCAATGGAAGGAGACCCGCTAAAAGTAGAGAATTAAGGCATCTCTCATCATTCAGCACGAGGTACAAAGTAGGAGCTTGATGATTTGGAGGAAATCGAACGAAGAACATGTTCACTAACCAACAACCCTATGCATCTTTTGTGTGTGTCAGGTGCAAGTGGGACATGAAAAGGACACTTTGAATAGCAGCCAATAAGGAAAATTGTTGACAAAGGAAAGGAAACCACCAATAAGGCTAATGGAATCCAAGAAACTGCAAAAATCCCAATGTGTGAATAGATGTCTTGTCATCGAACACAAGGGAAACCACCCAGTCAATGACCAATGATGAAATGTCGATTGTTGGGTTCAAGGTTACCTACCAATGAGGAAAGTAAGACTAGGCAGCACAATAGGACTACAACTTCATGTGATTCTAAGACAAATTGAGGGTATGGTTGACATGTAAAGTCAAGAGTTCTAAGGAATGGCTGCCACAGGTTGATAGACATCCTTTGAACAAGAGCATGAGACATACAGAATACTCTCATAGCATAGACTAAATAATGAAACTTTGAGATGCAAGAGGCATCTATCAAACGCTCCATAGGGACTGAAAGAGTAACCAGACGAAGGATTAAACTCTATGTAACGAGCTCAGCTTCCTAAGGTCATGCTAAACCCAAAATTATGATGACAAGTGGACTCAAAACATTTGTGCTTTGTTCAAAGGCGACATGACTGCTACCAATATAAGATAATACTCTCTTCCCGCCCGTCTTTTTTATTTTTTTCATAGTCAAATGAACGTTATGATACAAAGGAGGAAACGAGTGTCACAAGTAAGAAAAACTAGTTCCGGCAGTGGAACATACGTATGCTCAATGCAAAAAGGTGCATGCGGGAGATGCACACTCGGGGGAATGTTCTATCTTGGGTATAGGGTGTCAAGTTGCGAAGAATATAAACAAGGCTCTGCTTGGTGTAGGATGCAAATTGCTAAGGTAAATGGTTTATAATGCAAAGTGAGAACCGACAATAGGCTCAATACTGCAAGAAAAGGGCATGAGATGCAATCACAACTTAACGCCAAAAAATGTCATTTTTCGTAATCTTAGTCTACTTGGTTTGAAAAAGGGATAAACTTGCACCAAATAGACGTCCTTTCAAATCTAATTTACGAGTGTGAAAGAGACAAGTTCACTCGGAAATCTTTTCGCTTTTTGAAAACGAGTCGGAAAATAGCTTAAATCAAACTCACTTGGGAGTCCTCTAGGTATAGGTCAGTGTGTTTATGAGTGAGCAAATAGTTTCAGCATAAAGTCATGTATTAGCTATAAGGGACTCCCGGTCCTATAGAAAAAATCTCTGCAAGGGCACTGAATGAAGCAGAGGATCTAACTAGGGTACCCATGTTTAGTAAGTCTCTACCATTTTGATAACGACACTTCTAGTGGCAGATAGAAAGTTATGTGTCACAATAAAATGGGTTCGTACCTAAGGCATATGAGTGACATTCATAGGACGATGCAAGTGTGCATGATGGAATGGATACCTATCCTATATGATGGGTAGCGAAAACACTTGTCCAAAGTTATGGAGGGTCGACATAACGTTGAAAACCGCAAGAATCTCTAGACAAAACTACAAAAACCAACTCAATCCACTGTCGTATTAGTCCATTAGGAGAAAATATTATCTTAAACTATGCAAAGTGGGTAAAAAAATTCTATAAATAGTAAGAAAAAACAAATTTACTATACCAGTTTTATTTTTAACCCAAATAGTGGATTTTGGACCAAATTACCTCCGAACTTCAACTAGTGATTGCAGAAGATATGAGTGACAGAATCGACGACCATCTGGACCATGTAATTCCTCTTCCCCTCTTCCTTCTTTTCAGTGGATTACATTTTGTATTTAGGCTTCAATTTTTAAGTTATTTAGGGCGCAAATTAGAAGTTTAGGTGTATGTGGGCTATCGTTCATCGGGTCGCGTATACGCAGGATTATATGCAGATGTGTAAAAGACAGCTAACTTATACTCATCCCTATATGCGACTGTGAACGTTGTAACCCGTGTATATGTCCATAAACCCTTTTTTTTAGTGATTGCTAACTCAAAAAATGATTTTTCTCTTATAGGATGGTGCTAGAGTGGAGGGAAAGGGAACATGAGGAGGTAGATGCTCCTGTGGAAAGAGATCTAGGGACCCAAATGGCCTTGAAACGATGTGGTTTGTATAATTTTTGGGCTCTTAAACAGATGAGGGCCCAAGTGATATTGCTACAGTTGCTCGTGGATTACTGGGTTCCATATAATGAGAGATTAAACCTTGATGGGAAACCATTAAGGATTCAAGTCGAGGAAGAATATTTCTTGATGGGGTTGTTGCATCGAGGTGAGGTGGTCAACCTCAAATCCTGGAGAGCTAGGAGTGATATGAAAATAGAAGAATACATAGACTCTCATTGCATTGCAGGCACCGAGAAGGTCAGGAGTCAACTTGAAATATACTGAAGTTGAACTGCCCCTCTCCGAACCCAATTTTGAATGAAGTGGTATATGATCTCTATGTGTTTCAACCTGTCACGGAACATTGGATTCTCAGAGAGTTTGATACAACTATGATTATCACAGTGAATAACTTGTGAAGCCAAATGGCCTCGCGGTTGGCCTGACTAGCTGCCATGTACTCTACCTCAGCAGAACTCAGTGCCACTAACTTTTGTTTCTGACTGAACCAGAAAACCATTGTTGATCCCAACTCGAAACAACACCCTGAAGTGATCTTCTTGTCAACTGCACATCCTTCCCAGTCTAAGTCTATGTATCCAATCAACCTGACCCCATGTCCTCTAACATCGTCCAGTCCATAATCCATCGATCCTGCAATGTACCTCAAAACATGTTTTGCTCCTATCTAGTGAACACTCTCAGGCTCCACGATGTATTGGCTGAGAGTTTTCATAGAAAAAAATATATATGGTCTATTGTTGACCAGATACATCAAGGAACCAATCAACTGATGGTATCTCATGGCATCCACCAACTTGTAATCCGAAGCACTAAGCTTCTTCTAGTTGGTGACCATAGGTGTAGACATGGGTCTGCAATCCTTCATCTGAAACCTACTCAGAATATTTGTTGCATACTTCCCTTGTCCCAAAAATATGTGCCCATCCTCTTGCCATACCTCCATACCCAAGAAATAGTGCATCAATCCAATCACCTTCATCTCAAAATCGGATGCAAGTCCCCGCTTGCAATCAACTATGAGATGCTCCCCTCACATGATTAAAAAATCATCAACATATAATATGAGAATGAGTATATGTTATCCTTGAATGATGTAGTAGAAGTTCATATCTACCTCACTCTTCTCAAAACCCATCAGAAGCAAGTAGGAGTCAATCCTCGAATATTAATCTTGAGGAGCTTGCTTCAGTCCATACAATGCCTTTTTCAAGAGGTACACATGGGACTCTCTCCCCCAACACCTCGAACCCCTGTGGCTGCTCAATGTATGCCTCCTCCTCTATGAAGCCATTCAGAAATGCAGTGTTCACATCCATCTGATGGACCATCCAACCCATCTATGTTGCAATGGCCATAATACTCTGGATAGAAGTTGTTGGATGCAGGTCAAGTCAAGAGAAAAACCTATTTTTAGAAGATAAGCATGCAAGGAGGAAAGGATAGCTGGAAGGAAAAGCAGCACGTGTAAAAGAAGTAGGCAAGGTAGGCATGCAAGGAAGACCTAAAAACGCTAGGGTTAGGGTTTTTGTAAGGTTTTGTAATGGTTGGTGAGCCAAGAATATAAATAAGTAGTACTTAGGGAAGAGAAGGACCGACGGACTGATGGTAAGAGGTACACAGAGGAAGAGAGTGGTAAGAACTATACGAGTCATTAAGTTGGTGAGCTAGGGAAGTAGTGAGTGACTCGATCCCAAGGGTTAGATTGCAGGCTAAGGAGCCCTATGTTATCTAGTCAGCCTCATAGGGATCAAGGAGCCTGTGGAGGAGAGTAAGACCTAAGACTGTAAAACACGCGCGCTGTGATCTATTACCGAACCATAATAAAAGCTTAAGAGGCAGATCTTTGTGGACGTAGCCCAGAAGGTGATGAACCATGGCAACACTTGTGTTATGTGAATGAATGTATGCATTCTTATTATTATTAAATGTTGAATGTTAGATGAATGAATTAACTAGTTAGATCTTGTATTCCACATGCATGAATAAAATGATTGTTATAATCGACTGTTAGACTGAATGAATCAATATTAAAAAGTACAACCGTGAATCTCCACTCATTCCCAAGTTGCAAACACCTGAGTATTGCAACCACCCATAGAGTTATCTCAGGTGAGACTGCGCAGTACACTCTGTGTGTTGCGTTGCTTTGTGGTCTACTAGAGGGGTTGATAGTTTTAAAGGGTTTTTGTTGGGAGCAGATCAAATCTAAAACAGGGTCAATCTATGATAGTAAGGTAGGATCCGAATAACCCATGAAGAATCCTAAGGGGAAAAGACAAAGACCAATAGAAGAGTAAGAAACCAACAAATGGTTCTGTTGTCAGGATGGTTGGAAGAAAATGGAATTGAGTATGTGAGATTTGTGGAAGACGCATTAAAAGAATGACAAACTGGATGAAAAGAAGTTGAGAGAATGAGAATCCAAAAGGGGATGTTGAGACTGTGGAATCCAAAGAAGGTAGATATAGAAAGATAGTTGAAAACAAAGGAGCTAGAGTTTACACAGGAAGATAACAGAAACTCAAAGTTGATACCCCGCAAATATCTCGACAAGTACGTATTTAGTGACTTGCATGAAGTATTTTTCTGTGATTTCCCACATGTATTGTAGGAGTGGATAAAAAGGTTGAAAGACAACCATCCTACAAATCAGATCAGACACCTAGATTTGAATCCTGAAGAGATCGCGCAGTTACAACGAGTTGATAATAAGTTTACGCGTGCAGTAGATTTCTAGTTAGACAACATTGTTGCAGGATTTATCACAGAATTTAAAGTAGATACAGTGCAGTTGAACAAGAGTTCTTGAAGGGACCTCAAGGTAGGTATATCAAATCGTTATATACTTCTATTAAGATATAACTATATAACAAAGGTGTAATGACAATGGAGTCAGACAACTAAACTTCCCTGCGTGCATGGGGTAAGGGGGGAAGCACGGACAGGAGAAGGAGAAATGGAAGGAGAAGTGGATAAAGGAAAGGAGGAGGCCTTGGAACCAGTTATGATGGACAAAGACCAGATCAAGCAGATCATGGAAACAGTTGGAAAAACGTGCAGTGGAGTACCCTACCAATATAAGTTGAACACCAAGAAGAGAACCGTAGTCGCAGGGGAAGGCTTGGTAAGTGATGAAGAAGAGGCAGAGGATCTTCGGGCTGTGGAGCATATTGAGGAAATATTGCGCGTGACATATGAGAGGAAGATGAGAGGTCCAAGAGTAGGAATATAAGGCAACATTCCTATCCATATTATTGTTAATGTAGAACCCATAAACCCATGTGTGACTAATACACCAAGAAGAACACCACCATTTAGACAACCGAATTTTGGGAGAAGGAAGACAACGTGAAGTACATCTACACAAGGAACAAAAAGTGGGGGATACAGTTCAGGAAGCATTAATCAATTATCTACAGTGCTTGGAGGTAGTAGTTTAACATTCAGGATAACAAGACATGATCCCACCATCATGTTACTAGAATTCAAAGGAGAGGCGTTGAAGGACCCTAAGAAGCACTTGTTTATCTTTTAAAATGTCTGGGAAGAGAAACAGATCACAGACGAGGACACTAAACTTGCATAGTTAGCTATCACGCTAGGAGATCGTGCATTGGATTGGAACATGATTTTAGCTGCAAATAGTCTGCCAAGGACAACCAGAACAATTGGAGATATCAAGAAGCTATTGATAAATGAGTTCCACAAGCCTAGTTCAAAGGATCGATACATGAATGAGATGATAGATATTAGACAGAAACCATGAGAATATGTATGGGAGATTTACCAAAGATTCAAACGATTGAAGGGAAAGCTAATGTATGTCACGACAGATATGCAACATATGCATTTGTTCGTCAATTCACTACTATCACACTTCAAATACCCTTTGCGACAACAGAAGTTTCAGACACATGCAAAGGCTCTACAGGAAGCCCTACAACTGGAAGAGAACCAATATCAGAAGACAGATCCACACATAGAGGAGATAAAGGAGGATCTGAAGAACTTGACATTCCATCTAAACCAGAACAAAGGTAAGAACAAAAGAGAAGTCATTTGGTGTACCACATGTAGGACAGAAGGACACCATAAGAACGAATGTCCAACATTCGCGCAGTGCATGGTAGCAGGAATGTCGAACCTATTGTCAACAGGAGGACTATGGTCTGAGATCTGTAAAAAAGAAGGGTATGATCCATATAACTTCCCAATGATGCAAAAGTACCAGATAGTACCTAACAACTCATATTGCAACTTTTGCAAGTCAGTAGGCCATGATGACAAAGATTGCAGAACCATGGACCTCGTGAGGGAAAGAACATCAGATGTGTATAGGGTGCAGGCAAAAATGATGACCAGGTAAGCTGCACCACAGTTTAACCAAGTACCAGCCACGTATAACACTACGCAACAGTAGTATAACACTGTGCATCAACAATATAACACTACGCAACCACAGTACAATACCGTGCAACCACACTATAATCTTGCGCAGTATAACCAGGTGCCTCGGTATAATGTGCTACAAGGGGATCGAGTTGGCTACAAAGGTGGATTAAGAGTAAGAGGAGGTGTAATATCCCTCGGCCGAACCCAAATGCAAGTGTAATCCAAGTATATTTAAGCTAGTGAGTTGTTTAGACATCATTTTTGTAATACACCTTTCATGGCATGATGAGTGCATATATTGCGCAGTAACTAAAGTGTGTGCATCCTTGAGAACATTGGATACCACGTGCAAGCTTGAGGACAGTGGATACCGCGCACAGTAACTAAAGTGCACGCAATATTAAGGTCAACGAACCTTTATGTATATGATATGCATTATAGGCTGGTGAGCCAGTATTATAAGTCGGAATGCTTATGTTTTAGAATTAGGCCAGAGCGCCTAGATGTTAAAGGCCAGCGCACCTATTTTGTATATGTCTCATGATTAATATAAAATACATCGTTGCGTGCAGACTGACCATGATAAAAGAGAAGGGGGACTAGATTCCACCAGTTATGGAAAGGGAGGGCCAAAAGCTAAGGAAAGGGCTAAGCGAGAGAGCTTAAGCCAAAAAGGAATATTAAATTAATATTTCTTGGAACATAAAGTATGGATAATTATTTTATCCTAAGTCCTAAAGAAGGGGACAAGTGTATCAGAGTAGCTTTCAACATGACAAGTGTCAAGTTGGAGACATGCATACTTATTGCTGAGACCTAGTGCCTTTGGGTGGGCTTACCATTTTTCTGGGGAGGAGAGAACCATTATTGGGGGGGGATTACATTCCGTCAGTCGGGGGGAGCTATCCTCGTACCTTCATATCACTGTACATGAACCTGTTTTCATGGCCATTTTCCTATTGGTGTACCTGTCATCTTGGGAGAGAGATTGAAGAGGTGGGTTGTCAGGCCCGTGAGCAATTCTCTGAGTGAGAGAATTGTTGGGGATCGATTTCCTAAATGTGCTAAACTACAGCTACAGTGCTCTGAGACTTTCGGCCCGGCCTGTTGCTGAAGCCCTAGAAGGGAAGTGGAGCAGCCGAAGGATTGTTGAGCAGAGAAGGGGCACACTTCCTTGGGTGGGACAGGCATGTGGGGAATGAGAGGTTGTAGGTTGTCGGTTGAGTGAACACCTGAGATGGAGTCTTTCCTGTTGACTGTGAACCTTTAGCCTGGTTAGAAATCCCTTACCTGGGTGGAGTCTAGTCCCAACTCGAGGGTGACTCACTATTAAGAGTGATGAACAATGTAGTCTAAGGCTGGGAGGTTTGTGGACGGTCTGCACGCAGTTGGTGACATTCTTACCAAGATAAGTATCAGTGATGTGATGAATTTACATGTTGCATTGTCATTTATGTGTTAATTTATGGGTTTTATTGCATGTGTGAGAATATATGTCTGTATGTTTAAGGGTATACCCCTGTGTACGTTGCATGTATGTGATTACTGATAATACAACATGAAAATCGTATATTTATAGAATGCAATTGTTTGTTTATGTTTTATATGTGAAGCTTCTACTAGAGCGTCTTATATATATGTTTAATTGCATCCAGTTTAGTATGTATGTATGCATGTGTGTGTATATACGTATTTAAAAAGAAAAATTATGTGGCATACCTCAGTTGGATACTGGGTTGTTATCATATGTTGTCAGAACTAAGTTAAGTGTCTGAGTAGTGACGTTCCCCGGCCTGTTGGTGGTCGGGGAGGTACATTACGGTATGGTATCAGAGCGTCAGTTTTCGACACTGAGCCTGAATGGGCCAAACAAGTCGAATGGAGACAAGATTACATCATGGTATCGATTACAGTATGGTATATAGTATATCTGCGTTCATGGAAAATTGATCCACTGCGCGGAAGAATAACATGTAGGGATGCGCAAACTAAGTTTAGCATTGTGTGGAGTGCATACACATAGTAAGGGTGCATGTGGTGTGCGCAGTATGGTAAGGCACAGTGAAGTTTGATTGGTGCACACACAGTATGAGTATGAGTTGTATTGCTACAGTGCAGGCAAGGGTGCGCGCAGGTGATTGTGCGCGGTAGCGATAGAGTATTCGATGGGGCGTACAGAGTATTGCACACGGTAAGGCATATTGAACTTTAGCATGATGCAATGCATAGAGCGAAATACATGTGGAATATCCGAGTGAGATATAGAAACAGTGCGCAGTGGATATTGGTGCGCAACGCAGAAGTAGTATGCACAAGTTATTGGCACGACGAAGAGGAAATGTATAGCAGATACAGTTGCACGGAAGCATGAAAATACCTTATAAAGTCGCTTTGCACAATAAATAAAGGTACACAAGTTGAATTTTATGCGCTTAAAATTGTCTGAAAGGCTAATTAAGACGACGAACCTGAGTTTAATAGAAAATTTACATAGTATTCAAAGAAAGAGGAATGCACAACTGCATTGAAGTATTATTTAAAATGAGTCAAGCGAGTGAGATGAATTCTGAGTTTTATTCAGACAGTTGAAAGTGAAATATAAGTTACAAGAAGACACATAATATTAAAGGAAACAAGATTCATACCAACATCAGTTGGAATCTTGTCCTAAGCAATACAAAATCCGCTACTACGCATATATATTCATTTAAAATCTGAAATTACAAAAGGGGATGATTCAAAACAGCAGTTGCCCTATTTAAAGAGACTGTATAAGAACAAGTCTGTCATCTCTAGAGATTCCTTACCTCTGCTACCATCTGTCCAAAAATCGTTGAAATATACTCAATTGTATTTGAGGGCTCATTTCGGCTTAGCTAGCTCCTCCTTAAATAATCTAACCAAACCGCTTGATTCTCTCCAACACTTTCATCTGCTTCAGCGACGGGTTCTTTCTTCTATCACTTTCTTCGTTTCTTCTTAGCAGTTGGTTTGTTGATAACCAGATCTCTCATGATTGGATTTAACATGATTTCCAATCTAGAATCAGTAACAGGAACTGTGTGAAATTTAGTCGACAGTATTTGCGTGACTACCTTTTCCTTCGTACTCGCAGGAAAATTTAGCATGTTGCCCGAATAACCAGACTCATTGGATTTAACTGGGTCCATATACCTCAGTTGTGTGGGCACCGAAATACTTTTGCAAAGATGAGAAGCTTAAACCAATTTGGAGACTTCCCGCTAATGGATAAGATGATGCTTCCATACCCGAGAGTTGGTTATTATAGAGCCTCAACCATGAATCACTGGCAGACTTGCACACAAGTACCATGGGTTGCCATGCTCGGCTAATCCATTTCAAATGATTAAACTTTTTGAGTTCGTTACATGATAGCGTTCACCTAACTTCAAACGGTTGTAATGTACCGAGCGAATGAGATGGAGTGATATGACTAGCCGTCACTCGTCCCATGAATGGTGGATTTGACATATTTAAGCATGTGACATCGGAACTTATGCAAAAGTGGTTTCAGCAAATCGCCTTTCGCCCGATGTATCTCTGAGTGATGATGTAGTTCTTGCTAAGTTCTCAAAACTTGGGTCTTGTCTAAGAATCATCGTAGTGGCAACACCAATAAATCGGAGAAGATAATTCTGATATATTTATTGAGCCAAAATAATTCATATTTCTCATGGATTGTGGATTTAGTTAACCTAATAAGTTTTAATGGCTGCACATTCTGCAGAATTAACAACAACTAGATCAAATCATATCAGTACTGAATCCATATGAATGGAAGAGACACAGAGAAATTATAGTCAACAAGATGAGAGCAGAGGGATGAATGTCCCTTTGGACATCGAAGGAACAAACTCCAATGGACATGGAGAGGAAAGGGATGAAAACCTAAATATGGTAGAGACCATTAAAAATTTGCAAAAGGATTTCCAAAGCCATAAAGCTGATAATAAAAGGCTTATGAGAGCCAAAGAGCAGCAGGATGACTTCAACATGAAGTTATTGCAAAGTCTAAACAGAATAGAAAAGAAATTGGAAAAAGAAAGTGACTCAAGAAAATCTGAAAGTCACAAACCTTCGGATGAGAAAAAGAAATCAGGAAATGTTAGCAGACACCACCATCACTCCCCGAAGCATTCCAATAAAAGAGCAGGTAGCAACACAATTCCACCCCCTGTCAAACAGCGTAAGAGGTCTGCGGTGGATGAACTGCGAGGAGAAATGAACAAAATCAAACCTCCTACATTTGATGGTGAGAACAAGAAGGATGAAGATGCAAAAACATGGTTGTTGGGCATGAGAAAGTATTTTCAATTACACAATTATTCTTCTCATGCAGAGGGTAGAATTTTCATCTATCAACTCAAAGGAAAGGCGTCCATGTGGTGGGATCAGCTTGTGCAGGTACAACACATTAAAGAGAAGAGCGTTACTTGGAGGGAATTTAAGAGGTATTTTGAGAAAAAATACTTGACTAAGAGATATTATGACAAGAAAATGAAAGAGTTCTTTAAACTCAAGCTCGGAAGCATGACCATAGATGAATATGAAAGAAGATTCCTATAATTGTTGAAGTACGTCTCCTTCATCAAGGATGACACAGTTAAAATTCAAAGGTATTTGAGTGGATTGTCAGCGTTCATCAGTGACAAAATATAGTATGATGATCCCAAGACATTGGAAGAGACCATAAGGTGAGCTAAATGTCTATATGATCAGTAGAAAGCAAGGCCAAATTTCCAAAAAGAAGTTCAAGGTGGATCAAAGGAAGAAAGGATTTAAAACACCATTCTTCAGAAATAGTCCACGGGGACCACAAACTCCTAAAGAGCCCAAAATGATAGAGGCAGAAGGCCAAAGGCCAAGGCAGCCACCTATTCAATGTTGGGGTTGTAAAGGAGATCTAAGATTCAGAGATTGTCATCACAGAGGTGAAAAAGGAAGGACTGTTTATAATGTACAACAAGCTAAAACAATGGAGGACATGGGCAGAAATGTGCCAAGGATCTATGCAGCCCTGAATAACAAACAAGTAGAATATCAATCACACATGAATGAAGTGGAAGGTATGATTAACGACCAAACCATTGCTATTTTAATTGATTAAGGAGCTAGTCATAGTTATATAGATCCTAAGATGGTAGAAAGTTTGCAATTTCCAAGAAGCAAGCATGGAAAATCTTGGTTCGTACAGTTGGATACAGGAGCCAAAAGAAAGGTTAATGAGATGGTTAAGTCATGTCTTATGGACATGAACGGACCGAGCACCAAAGGAGATTTGAGCATCTTACATGTAGGCTCCTATGACTGTCTAATTGGGATGGATTGGTTGGACCCACATCATGCTCTATTGGATTGTCATAACAAAGCATTCACTTGCTTGGATAAAGAAAGGAACCAAAGGAAAGTGCAGGGAATTCCCAGGGCAGTAACCATTAGAGAAATTTCAGCATTGCAGCTGAAGAAATGTTATAGAAAAGGATGTCAAATATTTGTAGTTCATATGGAGGAGACACCTAAAGACAAGGTGCCAAATTTGGAGGATTATATAGTCCTGAAAGAGTTTGAAGATGCATTCAAGGAGGTACCAGGACTACCCCCAAAGAGAGACATTGATTTTTCTATAAATCTGACACCAGGAGCAGCTCCCATGTCAAAGACTCCTTACAGAATGAGTACGCTAGAATTGAAAGAGTTGCAAATGCAACTTGAAGAAATTCCGAATAAGGGGTATATACGTCCAAGTGTGTCACCTTGGGGCGCCCCAGTCTTGTTTTCGAAAAATAAAGATGGAACGTTAAGATTGTGCATTGATTTCAGATAATTGAATAAAGTGACTGTCAAGAACAACTATCCTCTGCCAAGGATCGATGATCTTTTTGATCAATTGAAGGATGCAAAGATCTTTTCAAAGATAGATCTCATATCAGGATACCATCAGGTAAGAATTAAGGAAGAAGATATCAACAAGACCACCTTTAGGATAAGGTATGGTCATTATGAGTTCACATTGGTGTCATTTGGGTTGTCAAATGCACCAATTGTTTTCATGTACTTAATGAATGGTGTTTTCCGAGAATATTTAGACAAGTTTGTCATTGTCTTTCTGGATGACTTTCTTATATACTCTAAGTCAGAGGAAGAGCATGAACATCATTTGAAGATGGTTTTGCAAGTATTAAGGGAGCATCAGTTGTATGCCAAATTGAGCAAGTGCTCATTTTATCAGAAACAAATTCATTATTTAGGGCATATCATCTCAAAATATGGGATAGCAATGGACCCTGAGAAGATAGAAGCCATTAGAGAATGGCCAACACCAAAGAATGTGACAGAGGTCAGATCATTCATGGGCCTTGCAGGTTACTACAAGAGATTCATTGAAGGATTCTCAAAGATAGCACACCCAATCACTTCCTTGCAAAGAAAGGGTAAGAAGTTTCAGTGGACGTCACACTGTGAAAGGAGTTTCCAACATTTGAAACAATTATTGACAAGTGCTCCAATACTAAGGATTGCAGACCCAAGTGAAGATTTCATTGTATGCACAGATGCATGTAATGAAGGACTTGGTGGAGTCCTCGGTCAAAATGGATTTGTGATATGTTATGAAACAAGGAAGTTGAAAGAGCATGAAAGAAACTATGCCACTCATGATTTGGAGCTGGCAGCCATAGTACATGCCTTGAGGAAATGGAGACACTGCCTCATGGGAAAAAGGTTTGAGCTAAGAACAGACCACAATGGTTTGAAATATTTATTTGATCATCCAAATCTAAATGCTAAGCAAAGCAGATGGTTAGAATTTCTAAGCGAATATGACTTTGATATAAAGCATATCAAGGGGAAAGAAAATAAAGTGGTTGATGCACTCAGCAGGAGGGTGCATGAACTACATGCTATAGCCATCAGCATGTATCAGACTGAAGTTAAAAGAAAATTTATGGAGGCTACAAATACATATGTGCAATAGAGGAATTGGTAGCAAAATTACAGCAAGGTAAGACACCACAGAAGATGGATATTTATAAGTTGGGAGTAGATGGAATATTGCTGCATAAGAACAGAATTTTCGTACCAAATGTCCAGGACTTGAAACGTATAATTTTGCATGAGATTCATAATGTTCCCTATGTAGGTCACACTGGATATCAGAAAACCGTAGCAGTGGTCAAGAGCCAATACTTTTGGCCAAGTATGAAGAGAGAGATAGCAGAATACATCACAACATGTATGGAATGCCAGAAAGTTAAAGCAGGACATAGGCACCCAGTAGGATTGTTGCAACCTTTGCCCATTCCCAAATGGAATTGGGAAGTGGTGACAATGGATTTTATTACGGGATTTCCCAGAACAGGAAAGCTACATGATTCGATTATGGTGGTGGTGGACAAGCTTAAAAAGTTGCCCATTTTATTCCACTAAAAACTACTCACAAGGCAACATATGTCGTTAATATTTTCATGAAGGAAGTGGCACGATTGCACGGAATTCCTAAAACGATTGTGTCTAATAGAGACCCGAAATTCACCTCAAATTTCTGGAAAGGATTGTTCAAAGGATTTGGGATGAATCTAAACTTTAGTACAACTTACCATCCCGAGACTGATGGACAGACAGAGAGGGTGAATATAGTGATAGAAGATATGTTGAGAATGTATGTGATGGATAAACCATCAAAATGGGAAGACTACCTACATTTAGTAGAATTCGCTTACAAGAATGGGAATCAGACATCATTGAAGATGAGCCCATTTGAAGCACTTTACGATAGAAGGTGCAATACTCCAGTGAGTTGGGATAACCCAGTTGATAGAACAATAGTCGAGTCAGAGTTGCTCAAGCAGATGCAGGACCAAATGTTAAAAATTAAGCAGAATTTGAAAGTTGCCCAAGACAGACAGAAAATTTATGCTGATAAAAATAGAATCCACAGAGAATTCAATGTGGGTGATCATGTTTTCCTGAAGGTGAAATATAACATGAGTTCCCTGAAGTTAGGAAGCTGCACCAAGTTGGCAGCCAGATTTTGTGGACCATTTGAAATCCTAGAGAAGATTGGCCCCATTGCTTATATGATTGCATTGCCTACATCTATGTCTGTTTATAATGTATTCCATGTATCATTGCTAAATAAATACATGTGTGATGCTAATCATGTTGTTGATTGGAATGTTATTCAGGTGGAGCAAGAAGGCATTTTCCAAGTGCATCTGGTGCGCATTTTGGACCGAAAAATCAAACAACTTCAGAATCGAGCCATAGGGCTTGTAAAGGTCCAATGGACCTGGTACGGACCTGAAGACGCTACTTGGGAACATGAGGATGCAATGCGGGCATAATACCCACATCTTTTTGAAAAAAATTGAAAATTTTGTTGTATATGGGTATATGGGTACACTATTAGGGAAGATCCAGGAGAAGAGAAATTAGAACAATCAGAATGTTCAGTGGATTTTAGCAAAAGTGAGGGATGAAGGAAGAAACATCAACATAGTTACGCAAGGAGGAGATAAAACAGGAAATGATGCAGTAAGACAAGAGCTAGCACAACACTAATGGGTGAAGAAGAATGTCGAACCAAAGAAGCAGTTTGATGTGCAGAACGAAAAGGAGATATTCAGGCGGGCTAGAAAATAATTCATGAAGCTAGACATTGCATCAACATCAACTGGTCAGTATAATAAGGAAGTACCAACATACGAGATGCCTCCATGGTTGGATCACACCAAAGAAGCACAACCCCTGGGAAAAGTAAGTACGATTAAGGGTTTTTTGCAATCCTTTGTTAAACTACTAAATGATCCATCCTATGTTAAAGTATTACAAAATATGCTAGAAAGATGTAGCATAGAGGCATAAGGAAAGCTAGAACAGAAAATAGTTAATCACCTGCATACAAGAAGGAGAACAAATATAGAATTCAGATTGAACGCCAACATTGTAGATTTCAACATGGGAGATATTATACTGGATTTAGGGTTCAAAGTAAATGTGCTACCCAAGAAAACATGTCAATGTATGGGAGAACCCACATTAGGATATCAAACTATTCAGCTGAAACTAGCAAATCAACATAGAGTTCTACCAATTGGGAAACTAAAAAGAGTGACAGTAGATCTGGATGGAGTGCGCACTAAAACAACCTTCTAAGTAATAGAGATAGTGGATGGCACAACACCTTATCTAGCATTGCTTGGATTGGATTGGTCATTGGACAATTAGGCCATGATCAACTTAAAGACGAGGAAGATGACATTCGAGTCAGGAGAATACATAGTCATTGCGCCACTGGATCCATCTGAAGGGGAAAGGTTTTTAGAACCTACTTGCTTGGACTTGGAGGAAATTAACTAGTTGTATAGAAATACCGCACGAGAAGAATATTATGTGAACCCAACTTCAAATGGAGTACTCAGTTGGAGAAGCATCATCGCATGTGTGTCAGACTCAAATACGGGCTTAGAAAACTAGCAGCAGAGGTTACACGAAGTCTCTACGCAGTTAATCCCGAAAATGATATCTAATATGTTGCACTGCAGAATCCCCTCTATTCTTAAAAGAAGTTTGAAATTGTCCCCCTGTCATAGGTTGGGTAACAACTGGGATTTTTCCGGTGAACGGGGGTTTCCCCCAGTCGATATTTGTCCATTGAACGAAGGTTTCCCCCATTCAAGATTTGTCCACTAACCCAGAATTTACCTCTGGGAGGGATTTGTCCACTAACGGAGGATTGCCCCTGAGTAGGGACTTGTCCTGTAGTCGAGTTTTGTATTCTTTGATGTGAAGGTGTCCCAACGTGATTTTGTGGCATGTATGAGGATGTTGCCTGAAGAAGTATTGTATGTGTAATCGTCACGACACTTTGCAAATGACTAGGTAACATGAATCCTTTTTCACTCATTACTTGTCCTGAAGTAGTAGAAGTATTGATTGTTTGTCTGGTAGGATGGTCAGCGTACTGACTCGATGGTCCTGCATCTGCACCAGAGGTGATAGATGTATGTGGAGGGTTAAAGAGTGGTTGATTAAAATTAAATATTTTCATAAAGATCATGACCCGATGGAGTTCTCCATATAGGACGAATAAGAGTTTGATGTGGATCTACCATTTCAGTAGAGCGGACAGGGGTAGTAAAGTATTCATTTTGATTTGGTTGTTTGGGTTCCATGTCACATTCTTCATATGGCCTTAACGATAGCCTAGGATAATCTTCAACTACTATGTTTCTGGAGGAGTCTACTCGGAGAAGGAGTGGATCGTGAAAGTTTTTAAATCCGGGTTTGCATGAGGGGTAAGACCTTTCTAAACAACTACTATAGCTCCCTCACGATTTTCGATCAAAGGAGTAGAAACAATCCTAGCATCTGAATAGTTTTCAACCTCTTCACAATAAGTGTCTTCATGTGAGTTAGGAGGTATGGGTTTGTAGCATTCCAGAGGAAACCCTTTCATCCTATGTGATCTATGGAGACCTTTATCAGTCACAGTACCAATTTTAAGGGCAACTAGGGTGAACAAACAACATTCGCTAAAAAATATAGAAACCCAACAAGCAAAACAATAGCTTCTCTCAATGAACGTACTAGTTAGTGATGAAATCCAACATTGTGTGAACAAAGTGAGAAGAGGCAAGGATTTGGTGGGTGGATCTGATACGTTGGTGGCCTGCTAAACAGACTTACACCTTGGTGCAAGTTCCCTCATGGTTTTATCCGTGGGTTACCCTCCAAGGAGCCTGAGTGAGTTTGACCAACATTTGATCCAGGTATACAAAAGATTTCCATTAACTATCACCTTGTATAAAGACCCTAACGATTATGGTCACTAAGGATACCAACTCGCAATCATCCTCTGGGGGGTTGTTACGAGGAAAAACACTATGTGGCTAGGGCTAAACCACACCATATGGAAATGACTGCAGAAATCAACTCTAATCTCAAGTATCCTATATAAACAAATATGCGAGCAGGACAAGATAAAAGGCCTACCTTGTTGAGACGTTTGATGAAGTCCATCGTTGAGCAGTTGACCCAAAGAAATACACCTACAACTAGTCTTCAACAACCAAGCAATACAAACATATGGCGTTAATATATAATGTCGACACATTCAATAGCATAATCCATCAACATTCATAACAAATACGCCCATGGAATAACAATTCAAATATTTGCAAGATATTAATTAGACGAGACAAGAGTATTTCTATTAAAGTGTGATCAGCAGAAGTGAATGAATTACAAACTTCTGTGTCGGCACAGTTCGTAACTGAGAAACTAAGTTCCTTCTAGTTGGGCCTCCACCACTTCAATCCTCCACCAAAGGCAAGTTCATATAAGAGAGAGAATTAGGTTCTCAATCAACAAGGGAAGAGATTGGGGGTTGAACAATGTGTTCAGACTTAAAGGACAAAGGGATGCAGACTTAATGTGAAGTGAATAATTTCTCCAGAGTAACTTTGCTCTCAAAGTTGAATTCTTCTCATCTTTTCCATAGCTCGGATTTGGCCCACTTGTAGCCTTCAGGTGGAACTGAAGGGTCGAGTCGGAACATTTCCAGTATATTGAAGGCCAAGGATCATAGATCTCATGACGTGACATGGAAACTAGACACCATTTTTTAATTTTGGGCAAAAATCTTGATGTGTGTGGGCTATAGTGGTGCAACCTGCGTATACACATGTTGTAACATATGCATGGTGCATACATGTGGAAAAATAATGTTTTTAGCTCTGGGATTTGCAGAAAGGGACTTCAAGTCTGCATAGGGAAATGGAAAAAGGCCCTATGTGCAAGTTTGCATAGGGTGAGGCAAATCTTGTGATAACAGATACCCCCTAATGTGTGAGGTGAGAGGAGTATCTGAGATGGCCGAAATACATTATAAAACCCATAAGTGGAGTAATGGGGACCCAACTGGAAGAACTAGTTGCTCATTATAATCTATACTGACTTTGCACACATGGCTACCAATTTGAATTACACTACAGATCCATGCGAAAATATACCAAACATCTATCTATGGCCATGAATAGGCAATACAAAAGTGGCTACATGCCAAAGGTTGTCATAGTCACGAACAAGGCCCAGTAAAACCATTCTCAAAATCAATCCGAAGATATCTGTATACAATGGAGTATAATCTGATCTCCCATGATCACTAAAGTCACATAGGTACTAGTCCAATGAAAGGTAACAACAGCTTAGAAATGTTGTGACTATAAACTGATGTCTTCAAGTCTTCTACACAATCTGCCAAAGGTGCAAGTATACATCGTGTGAATAAAGGATTTGAGGTTGAACACTTGAAGAATCCATCGATCAAGATACATTGATGTATTCCCAACTGTCGATGGCGAGAGAACTTGCCACTAATGACTGCAATCCTCTAGGTACTCATAGGACTCTAGGTCTCGTTTCCAGAATATATGAGTTGAAGTTGATGGAAGCAGACCCCTTGAAAGGAGAGCATTAAGGCATCTCTCATCATTCAAGACGAGGTACAAAGCAAGAGCTTGATGATTTGGAGGAAATCGAATGAAGAACATGTTCACGAACCAACGACCATGTGCATCTTTTGTGTGTGCCAGGTGCAAGTGGGACATGAAAAGGACCCTCTGAATAGCAGCCAATAAGGAAAATTGTTGACAAAGGCAAGGAAACCACCAATAAGGCTAATGGCATCCAAGACAATTCACGAATCCCAATGTGTGAATAGATGTCTTGCCATCGAACACAAGGGAAACCACCCAGTCAACGACCAATGATAAAATGTCGATTGTTGGATTTAATATTACCTACCAATGAGGAAAGTAGGACCAAGGAACGCAATATGACTACAGCTTCATGTGATTCTGAGACAAACTAAGGGTATGGCTGACATGGAAAGTCAAGAGTTCTAAGGAATGGCCGACACAGGTTGATAGACATCCTTTGAACAAGAGCATGAGACATATAGAAGACTCTCATAGCATAGACTAAATGTTGAAACTTTGAGATATAGGAGGCATGAATCAAACTCTCCATAGGGACTGGAAGAGTAACCAGTCGAAGGAGTAAACTCTATGTAATGAGCTCATCTTCCTAAGGTCATGCTAAACCCAAAATTATGATGACAAGTGAACTCAAAAAATTTGTGCTATGTTCAAAGGCGACACGACTGCTACCAATATAAGATAATACTCCCTTCTTTCCCGTCATTTTTTGTTTTTTCATAGCCAAATGAATGTTATGATACAGAGGAGGAAACGAGTGTCGCAAGTAAGCAAAACTAGTTCCAGCAATGGAACATACCTATGCTTAATGCAAGAAGGTGCATGCGGTAGATGGAAACTTGGGGGAATGTTCCATCCTGGGTATAGGGTCTCAAGATGCAAAGAATATAAACAAGGCTTTGCTTGGTTGAGGATGCAAACTGCTAAGGTAAATGGTTTATAATGCAAAGCAAGAACCGACAATAGGCTCAATGTTGCAAGCAAGGGCATGAGATGGAATCACAACATAATGCCAAAAAATGTCATTTTTTGTAATCTTAGTCTACTTGGTTTGAAAAAGGGATAAACTTGTACCAAATAGATGTCCTTTCAAATCTAATTTACGAGTGTGAAAGAGACAAGTTCACTCGGCAATCTTTTTGCTTTTTGAAAACAAGTTGGAAAACAACTTAAATCAAACTCGCTTCGGAGTCCTATAGGTATAGGTCAACATGTTTATGAGTGAACAAATAGGTTCAGCATAAAGTCATGTATTAGCTATAAGGGACTCTCGGTCCTACGGAAAAAAATCTCTGCATGGGTTCATACCTAAGGCATATGAGTGACAGTCATAGGACGATGCAAGTGTCTATGTTGGAATGGATACCTATCATATATGATGGGTAGTGAAAACACATGTCTAAAGTTACGAACGGTCGACATAACGTTGAAAACCGCAAGAATCCCTGAAAAAAACTATAAAAACCAACTCAATCCACTGTCGTATTAGTCTATTAGGCGAAAATATTATCCGAAACTATGTAAAGTGGGTAAAAAATTGCTATAAATAGTATAAAAAAACAAATTTACTATACCATTTTTTTTTTAACCCAAATAGTGGATTTTGGACCAAATTACCTCTAAACTTCAAGTGGTGATTGCAAGAGCTATGAGTGACGGAATCGACGACCGTCTAGACCAAGTAAGTTCTCTTCCCCTCTTCCTTCTTTTCAGTGGATTACATTTTGTATTTAGGTTTCAATTTTTAAGTTATTTAGGTTGCAAATTAGAAGTTTAGGTGTATGTGGGCTACCGTTCTTCATCGGGTCGCGTATACGCAGGATTATACGCGAATGTCTAAACGACAACCAACATATACTCATCCCTATACATGATTGCGAACGCTGCAACCCACATATATGTCCGTAAACCTTTTTTTTTAGTGATTGCTAACTGAAAAAATGATATTTCTCTTGCAGGATCGTGCTAGAGTGGAGGGAAATGGAACATGAGGAGGTAGATGTTTTCATGGAAAGAGATCCAGGTGCCCAAATGGCCTTGAAAAGACATGGGTTGTATAATGATTTGGCTCTTAAAGGAATGAGGGCCCAAGTGATATTGCTACGGTTGCTCGTGGATTACTGGGATCCAGATAGTGAGAGCTTCAACCTTGATGGGCAACCATTAAGGATTGAAGTCGAGGAAATTTATTTCTTGATGGGTTTGTCACGTCAAGGTGAGGTGGTCAACCTCAAATCCGGGGCAGCTAGGAGTGGTATGAAAATAGAAGAATATATAGACGATCATTGCATTGCATGGATAGAGAAGGTCGGGAGTCAACTCAAAATATACTGAAGTTGAACTGCCCCTCTCCGAACCCAATTTCAAATGAATTGGTATCTGATCTATATGTGTTTTGACCTTTCATGGAACACTGGATTCTCATAGAGTTTGATACAACCCTGATTATCATAGTGAATAACTTGCAAAGCCAAATGGCCTCACAACTGGCCTGACTAGTTGCCATGTAATCTACCTCAGCAGAACTCAGTGCCACTGACTTTTATTTCCGGCTGAACCGGGAAACAACTATTGATCCCAACTCGAAACAACACCCTGAAGTTCTTTTCTTATCAACTACACATCCTGCCCAGTCTGAGTCTGTGTAGCCAATCAACCTGACCCCATCTCCTCTAACATCGTCCAGTCCATAATCCATTGATCCTGGAATGTATCTCAGAACATGTTTTTCTCCTATATAGTGAACACTCCTAGGCTCTACCATGTATTGGCTAAGAGTGTTCATAGTAAAACAAATATTTGGTCTATTGTTGACCAAATACATCAAGAAACCAATCAACTGACGGTATCTCGTGGCATCCACCAACTTGGAATTTAAAGCACTAAGCTTCTTCCAGTTGGTGACCATAGGTGTAGACATGGATCTACAATCCTCCATCTGAAATCTGCTCAGAATATTTGTTGCATACTTCCCCTGTCCCAAAAATACGTGCACATCCTCTTGCCATACCTCCATACCCAAGAAAAAGTGCATCAATCCGATGACCTTCATCTCAAACTTTAATGCAAGTCACCGCTTGCAATCAACTATGAGATGCTCCCCTCCTGTGATTAACAAATCATCAACATATAATATGAGAATGAGTATATCCTCTCCCTGAATGATGTAGTAGAAGTTCAGATCTACCTCACTCTTCTCAAAACCCATCAGAAGCAAGTAGGAGTCAATCCTCGAATATCAATCATGAGGAGCTTGCTTCAGTCCATACAATTCCTTTTTAAAGAGGCACACATGGGTCTCTCTCCCCAACACCTTGAAACCCTGTGGATGCTCAATGTATACCTCCTCCTCTATGAAGCCATTTAGAAATGCAGTGTTCACATACATCTGATGGACCATCCAACCCATCTCTATTGCAATGGCCATAATACTCCAGATAGAAGTTGTTGGATGGAGGTCGAGTCGGGAGAAAAGCCTATTTTTGGAAGATAAGCATGCAAGGAGGAAAGGAAAGCTAGAAGGAAAAGAAACATGTGTAAGAGAAGTAGGCGAGGCACGCATGCAAGGAAGACCTAACGACGCTAGGGTTAGATTTTTTGTAATGTTTTGTAATGGTTGGTGCGCCAAGAATATAAATAAGTAGTACTTATGGGAAGAGAAGGAAAGACCGACCGATGGAAAGAGTTACACAGAGGAAGAGCGTGGTAAGAACTATAAGAGTCATTAAGTTTGTGAGCTAGGCAAGTAGTGAGTGACTTGATCCTGAGGGTTAGATCATAGGCTGATGAGCCTGGTGCGATCTAGTCAGCCTCACAGGGATCAAGGAGCCTGTGGAAGAGAGTAAGACCTAAGATTGTAAAACACGCACGGCGTGATCTATTACCGAACCATAATAAAATATTAAGAGCCAGATCTTTGTGGACGTAGCCTAGGAGGGGGTGAATCATGGTAACACCTATGTTATGTGAATGAATGTATGTATCCTTATTGTTGTTAAATGTTGAATGTTGAATGAATGAATTAACTAGTTAGATCTAGTATTCCACGTGCATGAATAGAATGATTGTTATAATCGACTGTTAGACTGAATGAATCAAGTTTACAGAGTACAACCGCGAATCTCCACTCATTCCTAGGTTGCAAACACGTGAGTATTGCAACCACCCATAGAGTTATCTTGGGTGAGACTGCGCAGTACACTCTGTGTGTTTCGTTGCCTTGTGGTCTACCAGAGGGGTTGATGGTTTTAAGGGGATTTTTTTGGCATCTGATCAAATCTGAACCAGGGTCAATCTATGATAGTAAGTGTTGGCACAGGGGCAGACCCAGGTTTCAGCTCTAACAGCATACCAACAAGCCCTTAACTATTGGCCCTTTCGGCAACACCTGCGAGTAGATGCAGTCTCACCCGAAGTACCAATAGGGGGTTGTAAGACACAGGTGTCAACAACCAAAGGAAATACAAAGTGGACCCAAAGAAACAACACACAACATCCTAGTTATTCTTTATCTCCTTTAAACCTATTGCGCGAGCTATATCTCAGATCTAACTCAATGATGCAATCACAGAATAACAGAAGGCAAAAGAACACAACATCACCCACAGAGACACAAAATATACATGGTTCACCCTCTCCCTAGGGCTACGTCCATAGAACTGTGTTTCTTGATATTATATGAAAACATACAGTTCTTATCTGTGATCTTAACATGCAGATCTCTCTTTCTCTTATTCTCCCACCTCCCTGTGCACCCAACTGCAGGGTTGATCTTCGCACCCAACTGAAGATATTACAATACCAGAGTGCTCTCACACACAACACTTCTCTCTCTTACAACAATAACCACTCGATCTCACAACACAACTCTAGCCAATAACAACAATGATCCACCTCCAATGAACCTTTCCTCACTCCTATTGATCTTTATTTATACATTACAATCACTCTCACACAACCTTAGGTTGAAACCTAGGTTTTAAAACCCTAAATAACAAAAACCTAGGTGTCTAAAACCCTAACTCCACTTTGACCCATGTTTTCTGGGCTTCGCCAGCCTGTCTTTCCTTCTTTCCCGCGAGGCGCTCCAAAGCATCCATTGGTGGCTTTCTTCGCTTGTTGAGTTGTCCACGATACATCTTCCTTGTTGATTTGTTCTCCATGATATTATTGTCCAACTACTCATTTTCCCTTACTTTTCTCCTTCTTTTCTGCTTCTTTGACCACTTCAACCCAATCTCGATCAATGTGCCTTCCGCGCAGTTCGCACTTCGTTGATTCTTTCCCTTTTTCTTCGCTTTCTTTCTTAATCCATACCTAAGGGCCAACAGGCCCCCAACACTCACATGTGACTCATCCCGAGGCACTGTAGATCTGAACCTTATGTTTTTCTTCGACTTCAGACTACGCAGAGCAGCTGTGATTTCTGCTCTATCCTTCCCCACTGTGTACAGACTGTATTTTCTGTGTTTGGTACCCAGTTTCAACTGCACCTGGTACCTGGACCCTTCTTCTTCTGCTTTTACTGGGAGCTGCGAGGTAGTTGGTTGTCATAGTACAATTTCAATTGGCTCCCGTTCACCAAACCTTCCTTCCATTCTCCAGTCAAAGTCTTCAACTGTGCAGCTCCCCCTTCTATAACATAGGCAACCTCATATGGACCAAGCCAATGTGTCATGAACTTCCCTGGATGCTTCATGAATTTGTTGTCATATACCAATACCAGATCTCCTTGCTTAAAGGATTTTTTCTTGATATGTCTGTCGTGATAGGCCTTTTCTCTTTCCTTCTGTACCTGTTGATTAAATCTTGCAATAAACTTGTCTTCTTCTAGTTCGAACAACTGCGCGAGCCTGTTTTGAACAGCGCCCGTGTCATCCATATCGATGAAAGCTGCAATTCTTAAGCTAGGAACCAAATATTCCATAGGTACTACGACTTCTAGACCATAAACCAAATTAAAGGGAGTCTGCATTTTCAACTTCTTGCAAGTGGTTATATAGGCCCATAACACAGCTGGTACTCACAAATCCCAATCATATTTGTTCACACTGCAAATCTTCGTTAGCGTTGTCTCAAAGATCTTATAGAAGGCTTCGACTGTACCGTTCGCTTGTGGATGGTATGGAGTGCTCTTCTAATAATGAACTGCAAATTTCTGAGTCAAGGCTTCAATAGTCTTATTAATAAAGTGTGTGCCTTTATCACTCATAAGGATATTCGGGCATTCAAACTTTGTTATGATATCATCAAATATGAATCGCGCAGCTGTAGTCGCACTACAGTCCTTGACTGTTATTGTTTCTTCCCATCTGGTCAAACATGTTGTCGCAGTGATTATGTTTCTTACTCATGTGTGCTTTCATGGTGGGTTTATAGGTCCATGAAATCAATGGACCATTTCTCAAATTCCTATAAGGTTAGTTGTGGTGTTAAAGGAGTCTCATCCCCTTTGGAAGGTTTCCCAACTCTTTGTCATACATCACAGGCTCTATAATATTCCCTGGCATCCTTGTGTAAAGTGGGCCACCAGAGGCCAACTCTAAGAACCTTCTGCGTTGTTGTTTTTCCTGCATAGTGTCCTCCTACAATGCCTTCATGTGATTCTGCTAGAATCAGTGGTATTTCTATCTCCATAACACATCTCCTTAAGATCTTATCAGGTCCCATCTTATATAGTTGTCCAACTATGAGTGAAAAATCTGCACCATGAACAACCAGTTGTTTCTTCTGAATGATTGTATATTCGCAAGGTGCCATCCCTGTAGACAGGAACTGGACTATCTCAGCGAAGTGATTATCAACCTTTCTGATGGCCAGCAACTTTGCATCTGGTAGTGTATCCTCCAAGCTAGTAGGTTCCTCTCCATGTTCTAACCTAGACAAGTGGTCAGGTCCCTTGTTCATTCTCCCTGGGTTGACCACAATCTCGAAATCATATTCCTGGAATAAGATAAGCCATCTGCATATTCTTCCCCCCAACACTAGCTTGTTGACTACGTACTTCAATGCAGAGTGACAGGTGAACATCTTAAAGTGTCATCCCAACAAGTAGTGACAAAATTTCTACAGCGCATACACCATGGCTAAACCTTCTCTCTCAATGGTAGTGTAATTTATCTCAGTTGTTGATAGCTTCCTGCTAGTAAAGGCTAACAGATGGTCAATATCTCTTGCTCCTGGTTGTGCTAGCACTACTCCCAATGCAATGGAGGATGCATCGACATGCACATGAAATTCCTTACTCCAATCCGAAAAAACCAGAATAGGTGCAATGACCATTTTATGTTTCAGTGTGTCGAAGCTCTGTTGGCATTCTTCTGTCCATTGAAACTGACAATATTTCTTCAAAAGCTTCTCCATGGGTTTTGTAATATGTGCATAGCCCGTAATAGGGGTTGTGTCCAAAGTGTTCATAAATTTATGCACCCACTTCTCTTGAGGAATGTTTCTCCAGGCCTCCTCACAACTTCGCACATGGTCCTTCGAACAACTTTGACCTTTGTATCTAACCTTGCACCCTTCTACTTGGTCTAAAAAGTGCATTGTCATCAAAGTGTGACATTGCACCCAGTCCACGATGTTCTTCTTGTGTGTTCCCCACCATCTCATTGGTGTTGCTTTCAAGGCCTCATCCAGTGTCAATAGCCTCTATTGTACTGGTACAACTTCTTCAAATTCCAATAAGAAAGTTTCTAAATGATTTAAACCATCAAATGTGGGCAAATTACTTACTTATGTGCCAATCCAGCAAACTTCTCTAGTCAGTCTAGCACATCTCCGCATAGAGACTTTGTACATTTTGTTCTGTCAGTTCTCTATTGCTTCTTCCAAATCTGATGAGCATGCATTGTCACTTCGCCAGCTTAAATTCCCATTTGTTGTAGGATTAATGTAATCATGTTGTCTTGTTGTCAATTTATATATATTATCAAGCTCGTATGCGCGGTCTTCTTCTCTGATGGGTTCTGTGTATCTGCGAGCTTCATCGGGATCTAGAGGTGCAATGACCCTAAGTCCATCACCTTCAGATGTCATTCTTCTTTTCTTTAAGTCAACCACAGTGAAATTGTTGAAAGCCCAATAAATTCCTAACAACACAGGATAAGGACATCTATCGTCAACTATCTCAATCACCTCGAAGTCTGCAAACATCCTTACCCCATCGATGTCCACAGGGACATGCTCTAGTCTTCCAAAGGGGTGTACTGCCTACGGATTATCCATCCTGAGCCTGATAGGGGAGTAAATCAACTTAGGTTTTGCCAACAGGGCCTAGGTCTGCTTCGTCATAACATTGACTTATGACCCTAATTAAAGGACCATGTAGTCTATATCATAATCTCCAATCTCAGCATTAAGGTGTAGTTCCTTATTTTTCCTTCTCTTCCTAGATACTTGGTGTACTACTCTGTTCAGCAGGGGATCTATCCTACCTATCTCATACTGTCTGATAAAGTTTTGTAGTTCTTGTACAACTCTTTCATCCTTGATCAAATTAATGCAAGTACATAAGAATTCCATGAGCTTCCTTACCTCTTTTCCTTCTCCAGGAGAAGCAGACTGATCGAATGCCAGAGGCATTCCACATTCTCTCACTTATGGTTGTGTTTTTTATGAAGAGGCCTGATATCTTCCAAATTCTTTTCTTACCTCTTCAAATCTCTGCTTTTCTTTCTTTGGATCAAACACTTGTGTCTTCTTTGCAGCTCTTCTGACCCTGGATTCTTCTGTAGTCTTTCCTGGGGTCACTATGTCTTCTCTAATAACGCCTCCTCTAGTGATAATAATAACTTTGGGATCCTCTCCGCAAGGTTCTATTGATATTAGTTGTACTGGTTGGTTTCCTCCTCGTCTCTCCTGAAGTTTGGCCAACAGCACGGGACAATCTTCAATGACATGTTCAAATGAGTTGCAATAGATGCAAGTGGTATAAGGGTTCTGGCAGTCCCTTGCCAAGTGTCATGGTTGTGCGCAGTTATAACAAATGATTTGACCTCGACCTTGACCCATGCATCCTCCTCGTCCTCTTCCTCTGAATCCACCATGAGGGTTGAAGTTACCTCTTCCTCAAGAATTAAAATGCTTCATATTTCCCTCTTGTTGCATCTCTCCTTGAATCCTATATGTATCCCTTGACCTTTCATGTAGGAGGTTATAATACCTACATTCCTTCTCATCATGCCCCATGGATTTAAAGAATGTGTAGTAAATATTTGTAGGTGTCTAAACATATTTTTGCATGTAATAGCATTCACTAGGGCGATGCTTATTTCTACATACCTCGCACCAAGGTAGAGTAACCTGCTTCAAAGGGCACAGAGCTCCAGAGGCCAAGTATTCATGAAATAGGGGATATTTCTCCTTATCATGGCCTTCTGATTTGCATTTGATACACCAAATGTCTTCTCTTTTATCTTTTCCCTTGTCTTTCTTCATATCTTCAACTTGTAGAGATATGCTAGTTAGCTGACTCAAAATTTGACTCATACCTGTGCTGGATTCTCCCATAGGGGTTGATTCTAGTTTCATGGCAATCTCCAACGCCTTAGCCTGTGAAACAACCTTCTGTTGCATCAGAGGGACTCTGATGTGTGGTAGGAGGGAAGCAATGAACCATTCCTTGTTCTGCTCATCTGGGATTTGAAAACTCAAACAGCCTGTTAAGGTCTTAAACCTCTGATCAAACTCTCAAATAGGTTCAGCTACTTTCCGCTTGATTTCTTTCAGTTATGTAATGCATTGCGACTCCGACTTGGTTTTCTTGAATTATGCACTCAACACAGTCTTGATCTTGTTCAGTGGTTTAGGTTGTGCAACTCTGTTAACAAACTTCATGTACCAACTCAGTACACGGTATCTTAAAGTAGTACTAAATTGATCCCTCTTAATTGCTTCATCAATGACTTGCCTAATACTCCATACAGCTTCGCATAAAAAACAGTGTTGATCAGGATCTTCAAATCCATCTCCCCTAAAGATAGGTAGCCTCATTTCATCTACCATAGATCTTCCTAGGTTTCCTGACTGAGTATGTGATGAACTGTTGGTAACAGTGCTCTGATTGCTCTGATAAATCTGACTACTCTGGTTACTTAATGCTGCTAAAAAAACAAGAGGAGTAATAGTACTTACTTCAATAGTCTTTGCAGTTCCTGAAGTTTATGATTCTTATCGGTGAGGTTCTCCAGTCTTCTCTTCCTCTAGCACAGTGGACCCCGAATGTTCATCGATCAATAACTCGTCTTCTTCTCCACTGTAGAACCCTTTGTCCTGTGCTACTGGTTCGTAGCTCTACTCAAACAGGTTCACCAGAGTAACCTCTCTGAAGTTCCTCCCACTGTGCGTATGTCCAACCTCTGCGTCGTTGTCGTTGTCTTAGTTCTTGAACATTATCTTTTCAATCCAACTAATTGTTGTATCTTCAAGATGTTCTTCTCATGCAATACCATCTTGATCTTCAACTTCAAGAAGTGTAAAAATTTTCCTCTAGGTCCCTTAAAGAAATATCTCTCTGCTTAGCTATATGACTCTACTCTGTCAATATAAAACTCGGTGATGTACCCTCCAATGGTACTATCAAACCAGTGATCTATTTCTCTTGATATGGCGTTAACAACTCTCTTGACCTTCTTGATCAACGCTGATGTCCAAACCACAGGTGGTCTAGATTTGATCTCAAACTGGGTATCTGCTAATATGGATAAACACTCGTATAGCTCCTTATGAATTCCTCCAAAGAAAATCTCGTGTATATCAATAAAGATATACTTTCCCAACCAATCCTCTTTACTAAGATTAGGGTTCTTGTTTTGAGATTGAGCGAAGTCCTTTTCTTGTTCTTCTATTCACTTATGAATCTCTGTCTTCGATGGAAACCACCTCGACATTCCCTCAAGAAGATCTCGGTCCCAGCAATGGAACCATTTGTTGGCGCAAGGGCAGACCCAGGTTTCAACTCCAATAGCGCACCAACAAGCCCTTAACTATTGGCCCTTTCAGAAACACCTGAGAGCAGATGCAGTCTCACCCGAAGTAGCAATAGGGGGTTGCAGGACACATGTGTCTACAACCAGAGGAAATACAAAGTGGATCCAAAGCAACAACACACAACAACCTAGTGATTATTTATCTTCTTTAAACCTATTGCGTGAGATATATCTCATATCTAACACAATGATGCAATCACATAATAAGAGAAGGAAAAATAACATAGAATCACCCCCAAACACACAAAATATACGTGGTTCACCCTCTCCCTAGGGCTATGTCCACAGAGCTATGTTTCTTGATATTATATGAAAACATACAGTTCTTATCTGCGCTCTTAACTTGCAAATCTCTCTCTCTTTCTCTTATTCTCTCCCCTCCCTGTGCACCCAGCTGCAGGGTTGATCTTCGCACCCAGCTAAAGATCTTACAATACCAGAGTGCTCTCACACACAACACTTCTCTCTCTTACAACAATAACCATTCGATCTCACAACACAACTCTAGCCAATAACAACAATGTTCCACCTCCAATGAACCTTTCCTCACTCCTCTCGATCTTTATTTATACATTACAATGACTCTCAGACAACCTTAGGTCGAAACCTAGGTGTCAAAACCCTAAATACCAAAACCCTAGGTTCACTTTGACYCGCATTTCTCGGGCTTCGCCATCTTGTCTTTCCTTCTTTCCCGCGAGGTGCTCCAAAGCATCAATTGGTGGCTTTTTCCGCTTGCTAAGTTGTCCACGATCCATCTTCCTTGTTGATATGTTSTCCTCGATCTTCTTGTCCAACGACTCATTTTTCCTTACTTCGCTCCTTCTTTTCTTCTTCTTTGACCACTTTGACCCAATATCTGTCAATGTGCCTTCCGCGCAGTTCGCAMTTCGTCTTTCTTTTCCTTTTTCTTCGCTTTCTTTCTTAATCCATACCTAAGGGCCAACAGTCATGTAGGATCTGAATAACCCATAAATAATCCTAAGGGGAAGATGCAAAGACCAATAGAAGAGTAAGAAACCAAAAAATGGTTCTGTTGTCGGGATGGTTGGAAGAAAATGGGATTGAGTATGTGAGATTTGTGGAAGACGTGTTAAAAGAATGACAAGTTGCATGACAAGAAGTTGAGAAAATGAGAATCTAAAAGGGGATGTTGTGATCGTGGAATCCAATGAAGGCGGAGATAGATATCTGGTTGAAGACAAAGGATCTAGATTTTGCGCAGAAAGATAACAGAAACCCGAAGTTGACACGGCACAAATATATCAACAAGTACGTATTCAGTGACTTGCATGAAATATTTTTCTGTGATTTCTCGCATGTATTGCAGGAGTGGATAAAAATGTTGAAAGACAACCATCCTACAAAACATATCATAGAACTAGAGTGGAATCCTGAAGAGATCACGCAGTTACAACGAGTTGATAATAAGTTTACGCGTGCAGTGGATTTCTAGTTAGACAACATTGTTGCAGGATTTATCACATAATTTGCAGTAGATACAGCGAAGTTTTACAACGCAGTTGAACAAGATTTATTGAAGGGACCTAGAGGTAGGTATATCAGATCGTTATATACTTCTATTAAGATATTACTATATAACAAAGGTGTAATGACAATGGATTCGGACAACTAAAATTCCCTGCGTGCATGGGGGAAGGCGGGAAGAACGGACAGGGGAAGGAGAAATGGAAGGAGAAGTGGATAAAGGAAAGGAGGAGGCCTTGGACCCAATTATGATGGACAAAGACCAAATCAAGTGGATCATGGCAACATCTGGAAAAACATGCAGTAGAGTACCCCACCAATATGAGTTGAACACCAAGAAGAGAGTCGTAGCCGTGAGGGAAGGCTTTGCAAGTGATGAAGAAGAGGGAGAGGATCTCTGGGCTGTGGAGCATATTGAGAAAATCCTGCGTGCGACATATGAGAGGAAGATGAGAGGTCCAAGAGCGGGAATAGAAGGTAACATTCCTATCCATATTAGTGTTGGTGTGAAACCCATAAACCCATGTGCGACTAATACACCAAGAAGAACACCACCATTTAGACAACCGAATTTTGGGAGAAGGAAGACAGCGTGAAGTACATCTACACAAGGAACAAAAACTGGGGGAGCCAGTTCAGGAAGCATTAGTCAAGTATCTATACCACACAAAGGTAGTAGTTCAACATTCAGGATGGAAAGACATGATCCCACCATCAGGTTACCAGAATTGAAAGGAGAGGTGTCGGAGGATTGGAAGAAGCACTTGTTTTTTTGTGAAAAGATCTGGGAAGAGAAACAGATCACAGACGAGGATACTAAACTTGCACAGTTAGTTATCACGCTAAGAGATCACGCACTGGATTGGTACATGAGTTTAGCTACAAATAGTCTGCGAGGGACAACCAGAACAATTGGAGATATCAAGAAGGTATTGATAAATGAGTTCCAGAAGCCTAGTTCAGAGGATCAATACATGAACGAGATGATAGAGATTAGACAGAAACCATGAGAATCTGTATGGGATATTGACCAAATATTCAAACTATTGGAGGGAAAGATAAAGTATGTCACGACATATATGCAACATAGGCATCTATTCGTCAATTCACTGCTACCACACTTGAAATACCCTTTGAGACAACAGAAGTTTCAGACACATGCAGAGGCTCTACAGGCAGCCCTACAACTGGAAGAGAACCAATATCAGAAGACAAATCCACCCATAGAGGAGTTGAAGGAGGATCCAAAGAACTTAACATTCTAGCTAAACCAGAACAAAGGTAAGGACAAAACAAAATTTGTTTGGTGTACCACATGTAGGACAGAAGGACACCATAAGAACGAATGTCCAACATTCGCGCAGTACATGGCAGAAGGAATGACAAACCCATTGCCAACAGAAGCACTATGGTGTGAGATCAGTAAGAAACAGTGGCATGATCCATATCACTTTCCAATGATGTAGAAGTACCAGAAAGTACCTAAGAGCTCATATTGCAACTTTTGCAAGTCAGTAGGCCATGATGACAAGGATTGCAGAACCATGGAACTCATGAGGGAAAGAACATTAGATGCGTATAGGGTGCAGGAAAAAATGATGATCGGGCAAGCCGCACCACATTTTAACCAAGTACCAGCCCCGTATAACACTGCGCAGCAGCAGTATAACACTGTGCATCGACAATATAACAATGTGCAACTGTAGTACAATACCGCGCAACCACACTATAATCATGCACACTATAACCAGTCGCCTCAATATAATACGCCACAAGGGGATATAGTTGGCTACAGAGGTCGAGGAAAAGAAAGAGGAGGCTTTGGAAGAGGCAGAGGACCAGTGGTATGCCACAATTGTCAACAACCAGGACACTATGCAAGAGAATGTCCACGTCCACTCGCGACGTGTATGTATTGTCGCAAATCCGATCATGACACAGAAGAATGTTCGACACTATTAGGGAAGATCCAGGAGAAGAGAAATCAGAACAATCAGAATGTTCAGTGGATTTTGGTAGAAGCGAGGGATGAAGGAAGAAACATCAACATAGTTATGTAGGGAGGAGCTAAAACCGGAAATGACACAGTAAGACAAGAGCCAACACAACACTAATGGGTGAAGAAGAATGTCGAACTAAAGAAGCAGTTTGATGCGCAGAACGAAAAAGAGATATTCAAGCAGGATAGACAAGAATTCATGAAGCCAAACATTGCATCAACATCTACTGCGCAGTATAATAAGGAAGTACCAACGTACGAGATGCCTCCATGGTTGGATCACACCAAAGAAGCACAACCCCTGGGACAAGTAAGTATGATTAAGGGTTTTTTGCAATCCTGTGTTAAACTACTAAATGATCCATCCTATGTTAAAGTATTACAAAATATGCTAGAAAGATGTAGCATAGAGGCATAAGGAAAGCTAGAACAGAAAATAGTTAATCACCTACATACAAGAAGGAGAACAAACATATAATTTAGATTGAACGCCAACATTGGAGATTTCAACATGGGAGATATTATACTGGATTTAGGATTCAAAATAAATGTGCTACCCAAGAAAACATGGTAATGTATGGGAGAACCCACATTACAATATTCAACTGGTCAGCTGAAACGAGCAAATCAACAAAGATTTCTACCAATTGGGAGACTAAAAAGAGTGATAGTAAATATAGATGGAGTGCGCAGTAAATCCGACTTCGAAGTAATAGAGATAGTGGATGGCACAACACCTTATCCAGCATTGCTTGGCTTGGATTGGGCATTTGAAAATCAGGCCATAAACAACTTAAAGACGAGGAAGATGACATTCTAGTGAGGAGAATATAGAGTCGTTGCGCCATTGGATCCATCTGAAGGGGAAAGGTTTGTAGAACCTATTTACTTGGACTTGGAGGAAATTAACCACTTGTACAAAACAACCGTGCGAGAAGAAGATTATGTGAACCCAACTTCAGATGGGGTACTCAATTGGAGAAGCATCACCTCATGTGCGTTAGACTCAGATACAGGCTTAGAAAACAGGCAACAGAGGTTACACGAAGTCTCTACACAATTAATCCCGAAAATGATATCTAATATGTTGCATTGTTGAATCCCCTCTATGCTAAAAATAAGTTTGAAACTATCCCCCTACCATAGGATGGATAACAACTGGGATTTGTCCAATGAACGGGGGTTTCCCCCAGTCGGGATTTGTCCATTGAACGAAGGTTTCCCCCCAGTCGAGATTTGTCCACTAACCCATAATTTACTTACGGGAGGGATTTGTCCACCAACGGATGATTGACCCTAAGTAGGGACTTGTCCTGTAGTCGGGTTTTGCATTCTTTGATGTGAAGCTGTCCCAATGTGATTTTGTGGTGTGTATGGGGATGTTACTTGAAGACGAATTGTAGGTGTAATTGTCACAGTACTTTGCAAATGACTAGGTAACATGAATCATGTTTCACTCGTTACTTGTCTTGAAGTACTAGAAGTATTGATTGTTTGTCTGGTAGGATGGTCAACGTACTGACTCGATGGTCCTGCATCTGCACCAGTGGTGAAAGATGTATGTGGAGGGTTAAAAAGTGCTTGAATAAAATTATTTTTTTCATAAAGATCACGACCCAATGGAGTTCTCCATATAGGATGAATAAGAGTTTGATGTGGATCTACCATTTCAGTAGAGCGGACATGGGTATTAAAGTCTTCATTTTGATTTGGTTGTTCGGGTTCCATGTCACATTCTTTGTATGGCCTTGATGATAGCCTAGGATAATATTCAACTACAATGTTTCTGAATGAGTCTACTTGGAAAAGGAGTGGATCGTGACAGTTTTTCAAATCCAGGTTTATAGGAGGGGTAGTACCTTCTTGAACTACTATTATAGCTCCCTCAAGATTTTCGATCAAAGGAGTAGCAACACTCCTAGCATCCGAATAGTTTTCAACCTCTTCACGATAAGTGTCTTCAGGAGAGTTAGGAGGTATGGGTTTGTAGCCTTCCAGAGGAAACCCTTGCTTCCTACGTGATCTATGAAGACCTTTATCAGCTGCAGTACAAATTTTAAGGACAACTACGGTGAACAAGCAACATTCGCTAAACAAATCTAGAAAACCAACAAGCAAAACAATAACTTCTCTCAATGAATTTACTAGTTGGGGATGAAATTCATCATTGTGTGAACAAAGTGAGAAGAGGCTAGGATTTAGTGGGTGGATCAGTTACGTTGGCAACCTGCTTAACAAACTTACACCTTGGTGCAAGTTCCCTCATGGTTTTATCCGCGAGTTACCCTCCAAGGAGCCCAAGTGAGTTTGACCAATGTTTGATCCACGTATAAAAAGACTTCCATTCATTGTCACCTCGTGTAAATACACTAACGATTATGGCCACTAAGGATACCAACTTGCAGTCATCCCTAGGGGGGTTGTTACGAGGAAAATCACTCTATGGCTAGGGGTAAACCATAATAGAAGGAAATGACTGTAGAAATCAACTCTAATCTCAAGTATGCTATATAAACAAATATGCTAGCAGGACAAGATAAAAGGCCTACCTCATCCAGACGTTCGATGACTTCCACCATTGAGCACTTGACCCAAAGAAATACACCCGCAACTAGTCCTCAACAACCAAGCAACACAAACATATGGTGATAATATATAATGTTAGCACATTCAATAGCATAATCCATCAACATTCATAACAAATATGCCTATGGAATAACAATTCAAATATTTGCAATATATTAATTGGACGAGAAAAGAGTATTTATGTTAAAGTGTAATTAGCATAAGTGAATGAATTACAAACTTCTGTGTCGGCACGGTTCGTAACTGAGAAACTACGTTCCTTCCAGCTGGGCCTCCACCACTTCAATCCTCCACCAAAGGCAAGCTCATATAAGAGAGAAAATGAGGTTCTCAATCAATAAGGGAAGAGCTTGGGGGTTGAACAATGTGTTCAGACTTAAAGGACAAAGGGATGCAGACTCGATGAGAAGTGAATAATTTCTCCAGAGTAACTTTGCTCTCAAAGTTGAATTCTTCTCCTATTTTCCATAGCTCGGATTTGGCCCATTTGTAGCCTTTAGGTGGAACTGAAGGGTCTAGTCGGAACGTTTCTAGTATATGAAAGGCCAAGGATCATAGATCTCATGACATGACATAAAAACTCGACACCGTTTTTTAATTTTGGGCAAAAATCCTAATGTGCGCAGGTTGTAGTGATGCAACCTGTGTATACGCATGCTGTAATATATGTATGGCGCGTACATGTGGAAAAATAATGTTTTTAGCTCTGATATTTGCAAAAAGGGACTTCAAGTCTGTATAGGGAAATGGAAAAAGGCCCTATGTACAAGTTTGCATAGGGTGAGGCAAATCTTGTTATAACAGATACGTCCTAACGTGTGAGGTTAGAGGAGTATTTGCGATGGCCGAAATACATTATAAAACCCATAAGTGGAGTAATGGGGACCCGGCCGGAAGAACTAGTTGCTCATTACAATATGTATTGACTTTGCACACATGGCTTCCAATTTGAATTACACTATAGATCCATGTGAAAATATACCAAACATCTGCCCATGGCCATGAATAGGCAATACAAAGGTGGCTACATGCCAAAGGTTGTCATAGTCACGAACAAGGCCCAGTAAAACCAGTCTCAAAATCAATTTGAAGATATATGTATACAATGGAGTACAATATGATATCCCATGATCACTGAAGTCACATAGGTACTGGTCCAATGAAAGGTAGCAACAGCTCAGGAAAGTTGTGACTATAAACTGATGTCTTCAAGTCTTCTACACAATCTACCAAAGGTGCAAGTATACTTCGTGTGAATAAAAGATTTGAAGTTGAACACTTTAAGAATCCATCGATCAGGATACATTGATGTATTCCCAACTGTTGATGGCGAGAGAACCTGCCACTAATGACTGCAATCCCTTAGGTACTCATAGGACTCTAGGTCTCATTTCCAGAATATATGAGTTGAAGTCGATGGAAGAAGAGCCCCTGAAAGGAGAGAATAAAGGCATCTCTCATCATTCAACACGAGGTACAAAGCAGGAGCATGATGATTTGGAGGAAATCGAACGAAGAACATGTTCACGAACCAATGACCTTGTGCATATTTTGCGTGTGCCAGGTGCAAGCGGGACATGAAAATGACCCTCTGAATAAAAACCAATAAGGAAAATTCTAGACAAAGGCGAGGAAACCACCAATAAGGCTAATGGCATCCAAGATAATGCACGAATCCCGATGTGTGAATAGATGTCTTGCCCTCGAACACAAGGGAAACCACCCAGTCAATGACCAATGATGAAATGTCGACTGTTGGGTTCAATGTTACCTACCAATGAGGAAAGTGGGACAGGGAGCACAAAAGGACTACAACTTCATGTGATTCTGAGACAAATTGAGGGTATGGCTAACATGCAAAGTCAAGAGTTCTGAGGAATGGCTAACACAGCTTGATAGACATCCTTTGAACAAGAGCATGAGACATACAAAAGACTCTCACATCATAGACTAAATGATGAAACTTTGAGATGCAGGAGGCATCAATCAAACTCTCCATAGGGACAAGAAGAGTAACCAGTCGAAGGAGTAAACTCTATGTAACGAGCTCAACTTCCCAAGGTCATGCTAAACCGAAAATTATGATGACAAGTGGACTCAAAAATTTTGTGCTCTGCTCAAAGGCAACACGATTTCTACCAATATAAGATAATACTCCCTTCCCACTCGTCTTTTTTTGTTTTTTCATAGTTAAATGAATGTTATGATACAAAGGAGGAAATGAGTGTCCCAAGTAAGGAAAACTAGTTCTGACAGTGGAACATACCTATTCTCAATGCAATAAGGTGCATGCGGGAGATGGAAACTCAGGGGAATGTTTCATCCTGTGTATAGGGTGTCAAGCTGCAACGAATATAAACAAGGCTCTGCTTGGTTGAGGATGCAAACTGTTGAGGCAAATGGTTTATAACGCAAAGCGATAACCGGCAATAGACTCAATAGTGCAAGCAAGGGCATGAGATGCAATCACAACTTAACGCCAAAAAATTTCATTTATCGTAATCTTAGTCTACTTGGTTTGAAAAAGGGATAAACTTGCACCAAATAGACGTCCTTTCAAATCTAATTTACGAGTGTGAAAAAGACAAGTTCACTCGGCAATCTTTTCACTTTTTGAAAATGAGTCGAAAAACAACTTAAATCAAACTCACTTTGGAGTCCTATAGGTATAGGTCAGTGTGTTTATGAGTGAGCAAATAGGTTTAGCATAAAGTCATGTATTAGCTATAAGGGACTCCTGGTCCTACGGAAAAAATCCTTGCATGGGCATCGAATGAAGTAGAGGATCTAACTTGGGTACCCATGTTTGGTAAGTCTCTTCCATTTTGATAATGACACTTCTAGTGGCAGATAGAAAGCTATGTGTCGCTATAAAATGGGTTCGTACCTAAGGCATATGAGTGACATTCATAGGACGATGCAAGTGTGTATAATGGAATGGATACCTATCCTATATGTTGGGTAGAGCGAAAACACCTGTCAGAAGTTACTGACGATCGACATAACATTGAAAACTGCAAGAATCCCTGGACAAAACTACAAAAACCAACTCAATCCACTGTCGTATTAGTCCATTAGGCAAAAATATTATCCTAAACTATGAAAGGTGGGTGAAAAATTGCTATAAATAGTAAAAAGAAAACCAAATTTACTATACCATTTTTATTTTTTACCCAAATAGTGGATTTTGGACCAAATTACCTCCGAACTTAAACTGGTGATTGCAACAGCTATGAGTGATGGAATCGATGACAGTGTGGACTAGGTAATTCATCTTCCCCTCTTCCTTCTTTTCAGTAGATTACATTTTGTATTTGGTTTCATTTTTTAAGTTATTTAGGGCGCAAATTAGAAGTTTAAGTGTATTCGGGCTACCGTTCACCAGGTCACATATACGCAGGATTATACGCAGATGTGTAAAAGACAACCAACGCATACTCATCCCTATACGCGACTGTGAATGTTGCAACCTGCATATATGTCTATAAACATTTTTTGTTAGTGATTGCTAACTCAAAAAATGATTTTTCTCTTGCAGGATGGTGCTATTGCTACAGTTGCTCGTGGATTACTGGGATCCAGATAGTGGGAGCTTCAACCATGATGGGCAACCATTAAGGATTGAAGTCGAAGTAATTTATTTCTTGACAGGGTTGTCGCGTAGGGGTGAGGTGGTCAACCTCAAATCCCGTGGAGCTACAAGTGGTATGAAAATAGAAGAATACATAGACGCTCATTGCATTGCAGGGATCGAGAAGGTCGGGAGTCAACTCCCCATCCGAGCAATAAAAATTCTAAGCCTCAAGATTGTTGTCCTCATTTTGACATGGATCACAGGATCGACTTCATTGCACCAGGCATCGAGGCTCCTTATGTTCTACTCCGTAGAGTGTTGGAGACCCATAGTGTACGATTGGTGCACATTACTACCGGCTAACATGAAGAGCTAGTTGACAGAATACAAACAGGGTGGTAAGAGGAATTTCGAGTTCGCTTCTATCTTGTGTATATTTTTCTTCGAGCAGGTTCCAGGTTTGGGACCTGGAGTTGAGATCATTTCGCGTGGAAATCGCGATCCAACCATGGCACGATGGACCGAGGTGATGAGACGACAAAGGGGAGGCAGGGTGCCCACACCCTACAACGATGACTTCTTCTACTGGTGGAGATGGCAGATCATAGTTCTAGATGACTACCCTTACATAGGGATCGACTTCATAGGGGACCTTGGCATGCCATTACCACCAGGGACCGCCTACGGGGACATAGGTATGTCAAAGTTTTTTAAATATTTCATTTTTTTTGTATTTTTGTATAGGAAAGAAAAAACATTTTTGGATGATGTTTCAGTACTAATTAGACATGTATATGATGCATACGTAGGTCCATGATGACCAGACGGGCTTCCACGACATCGTCAGAGGCACCGGGGAGATGAGGCAGTGGGAGGAGAAGCAGAGAGAGTCCTTCGAAACGTGTAGGGCAACTTGTCTCGTTTGACACAAAGGATTCTGATGGTTCAGGTGGGGGAAATGTCGGAGGCTATGCAACAAAAGGTGGTAGGCGTGCCCAGGTTTGGGTGTGACTCTTTCGGCGTCTCGCAAACATTGTACTTTACAATCGTGACATTCATCCAGCGCCACAGACATAGATGTCATGACTTTGGTATGATCAGTTGTATATGTGTATTGAGGGTGTTAGCCCCAATTGTGGACTATAAACATCATATTTTTTAAAAATATATATAAAAACATGGTTCTTCAGCTTTACTTATGTTACAATGTGTACATTGATGAGAATGTTTTCTTTGCTTTAGTTATGTGACAAATGCTAATATAAAACGAAATTAGCATATGCATCAGATACATAATTATAACTCCTAGGTATGTGATGATAAGTAATAAAATCAAACTGTCGTTCTAAGAATCGCACCTATAGAATTTGTCAGAGTAACGTAGGGTCACACACACTGTAACTGTCGTTGAACTGACATACTACTAAATAGGAATCCAGGTGAACCTCCAAAGAGCGAATACCATGTGAAATGGCATCCGCAAAAGTTCTATAATGGCGCTATACTCAGCCACATTATTCATGGATGGACCTAGGCATACGCCACCTGAAGACACCAGTAGACCCTCGAGTGAGTAAACAACCCAAGCAGTGGAAGCCAATTTCCCTGTATGACGACTGTCTCCATCTGCGAATCCTAAGTAGACCAAAGACTTTGTTGACATCTGTAAACCAAGGAAAAACTCGACAAGCAAGTTGAAGACAAAAAATAAAGGGAAAAGATATATACACTAAATTACATTAGTATACAAAGAGTTATGCCCAAGCTTGGGGCTCAAGCGTAATATCTTTTCAAGTAGAGCCCATTCATGGGTTCGGCCAACATGTTCCCTTCATAATCTTATAATTTGTACCCTCCTTTTTCTAAGACTCATCGCACGATATACGGACCGTGCCACATGGGTTTGAACTTGCCTGCCCCTAGTGGTTCTTTGGCTTGATCATACAAAAGGACCAAATCACCCTCAATGTACAACCGAGGACAGACATACTTATCGTATTGGACCTTGACACGTCTTTTATTCGCTTTGATAGTTGTATAGGCGTCTCGATGCTGCTTGCCAAGACTCTCTAGGTGTATGAGGCATTGTTCTAGATCGGAAGTGTTAGGTAGGAGCACAACTGCCAATCTAAGAGAAGGAATCTTGCATTCGATAGGTAAGATTGACTCCACACTGTGTACTAACTGGAAAGGAGAAGAAATGGTGGCAGTCTTGACCGAGATTCGATATGCCCAAAGTGCGGGATATAGCATGATATGTCAGTCAGATTTGCTCTAGCTGACAGTTTTCTGCAAAACGGTCTTAAGAGACTTGTTCACGGCCTCTACCTGTCCATTTTCCTAGGGGTAGTAAGGGGAAGAATGACCATGCTTAAACCCTATTTTAGATGCTAGTTCTTCCATCATTTCATTCTAAAAGTGACTACCATGATTAGTGACAATCTCACTCAAGATTTCGAACCTGACAATAATTTGATTGAATACGAAGAAGGCAACATTCTTCCTGTCGAATTTAAATGTAGGCATGGCCTCGTCCCACTTAGTAAAGTAGTTTATGACCACGATAATGCGTTGATACCCCCCAGCCAAAGTTGGGTTTCAATCCACAAAGTCGGCCCCCCACTTGGTGAATAGACCAATAGTAATGACTGGATGGAGAGGGGTTGGATGCGGGCACATTTTCCGAGTGAACACCTGGCAGGTGTGACACGTCTTAACCGCTTCAACGCAATATTTAAAGATAGATGACCAAAAATAACTGGCTCGCAAAAATTTCTAGGTTGTCGCAAGCCCAGATAAATGACCACCATAGGCCCCACTGTCGAAATCGTTTAGAATAGACTCGGCTTCTTCGTGAGTTAAAAAATGATGCAAGATATTGTCTACTCCTCGACGATACAAAGTGTCACCGACGATAAGGTAGTTCTTAGCTTGGTATCGTATACATCGTCGGTAATCTCACGAGAGATGCTGAGGAAACTTCAAGGTTTGAAGATAGAGAACAATATCTCCATACTAGGGGTTGAATGACGAGACAAGAAAAATGTGTTCATCCACAAATGAATCAACATGAATAACATCCTCGTCTAATTGAGGGAAGTCATATATTAACTCTGCAAAGACTAATGGTTTCTTAGATTTTGCAGAAGAGAAATCGAGATCGAATCCTGTAAAATGACAATCCATTTATTGTACTTTCCCCATATGATACACATGGTAAGGATGTATTGAAGTGGATTGACATCGGCAACCACAATAGTCTTGAAAAGCAATATATAATGGCATAATCATTGGATTGCGTGAATGGCAGCCAAAGCTAGCTTTTCAATGTGAGAATATTTGAGTTCAGGACCAACTAAGTTTTGAATAAGATAGTAAATGACATGTTCGTGGAGCTTATCATCCTCTTGAACCAATACCATACCAATCGTCTCTTCGGACACGACGACATAAAGCAAGTAATCTCTACTGTAGTGAGGAGACTTTAGCAGAGGCATCGATACCAAGGCTTTCTTCAAAGCATCAAAGGATTCCTGGGCTCGCTCATCCCAGATAAAAGGGGTGTCCTTCTTCAAGAGACGCATGAAACCCTTAGTAATATTGGCACATCTCACTGTAAACCCACGTAAAAAGTTAGCTTTCCCCTCTAAACCTTGAAGTTGTTGAATGGTGCACAAGGGAGGCAATCGAAGTATTGACTCAACCTTTAACAGATCTACCATGATCCCAGTCTCAGAGAAAAAAAATCCTAGAAGACGTCATGACCTAACGCAAAAGATACATTTATGAGGGTTCAACTGGATGCAATAATGATGACATCTTTCAAAAACTAGCCAAAGGTGCTTAGAGTGATCCACTCTCTTATGGGAATGAGCAGCAAGATTGTCAACATAGGCTTCGACTATATGCTTGAGATCATGAAATGTGAAGGTCATAGCATGTTGGAAGGTTGCTCCGACGTTTTTAAGGCCGAAAAGCATCTTCTGGTATACGAAAGTACCCCAAGAACAAATAAATGTCATCTTATGTTGATCCTCGGGTTTAATCTGAATTTGGTTATACCCTTAAAATCCATCCATGAAAGAAAAAACTTTGCTTCCTACACACTCGTCGAGAATCTGATCGATGAAAGGTGTCAGGAAGTTGTCTTTAGGACAGGCCTTGTTCAGGTCATGAAAGTCCATGCATACACAGATGGTTCCTTGTTTCTTATTCACGGGAACTTGGTTGGATACCCATTTAGTCAAGGGAACCGTGTAGATAAATCCAGCATTAAGCAGTTTCTCTACCTATGCCTTAATAGCATGGGCCTTCCGGGGATTGACAACTCTAAGACATTGTCGAACAGGCTTAGAATCCGAGTAAGTTTTAATCTCATGTTCGACAATTCAAGATTCGATTCCTGGCATCTCTTCATATGAGCAAGCGAATATATCTTGGAATTCCTTGAAGAGTTTGGTGTAGATCAAAATTTCTTCTGGCGAACAATCTACACTGATGTATACATTTTCAATCTTGCTAGGGATACGAGAGATATCGATAGTGATGGTAGGTGAGATAATCGCCATGTTTCCTTCAACATAAATGTTGTGCGTATCAAGTGGAACTACGACGTGGCCGACTATCTTGCTCAAAGTAGATCTAAAGTCATCTTGTTCGATTCTAGCAAGCTCTGGGAGAAAATAAGAGCGATGATGCATATCATCCCAAGGTTTGTCAGAACCATTTATGCCCTCAATGATGGCTTCATCCGAAGGTAAAGTCTCATCGAGGCAGTCATGTGAACAAGACAACGAAGTGATCCACACGAGCTCAAGAACATGATCCTCATATTTTTGTGAGGTAATAGGATCGTGATCGACAGAAGAGTCAAGTACGACTTGATACGCTATCTCTGCTATCGATAGTGGCATGGTCATTCTAGTATGTGACTGACCTTCACAAGACACATTCGAGGAAGGTAGGGTCCAAGAATCATTAAAATAGGAAGTGCGGAAAGGAACAGACCTGTCTGACGAAACGAGCTTACTATTGTAATATCCCTCGGCCGAACCCAAATGTAAATATAATCCAAGTATATTTAAGCTAGTGAGTTGTTTAGACATCATGTTTTTAATACACCTTTCATGGCATGGTGCGCGCATATACTACGCAGTAAAGGGATGTAATGTGCACATTTCTGAATACCGTGCGCAGTAACTAAAGTGTGTGCAACCTTAAGGATAGAGCATACATCGCACAATAACTAAGTGCGTGCAATATTAAGGTCAGCGAACCTTTGTGTATATAATATGCATTATAGGCTGATGAGCCAATATTATAAGCCAAAATGATTATGTCTTGAAATTAGGCCAACGCGCCTAGATGTTAAAGGCTAGAGTGCCTACTTTGTACATCACTCAAGATTAATATAAAATACATCACTGCGCGCAGACCGACCATGATAAAAGAGATGGGGGACTGAACTTCACCAGTTAGGGAAAGGGAGGGCCAAAAGTCAAGGGAATATTATATTAATATTTCCTTAAACATAAGGTATGGATAATTAGTTTATCCTAAGTTCTAAAGTTGGGGACAAGTGGACAAAAGGAACTTCTGATATGACAAGTGTCAAGTTGGGGACATGCATTCATATCGTGGGGAAACTTAGCTCGGAGGGGGATTTTTCTCACAGATACCTTACAAACAGGGGGAAGGGGGACCATCAGGCTGACCATCACTTTGGACAAAGAGTTCACAGTGATTCCAAAACACACTCAGTTATCCAATCAATGACTCTGTGACCATTTCACTCATACATTGTGTTATCCTTGAGACAACCATTTCACCTTTCCGAAGCCTGTTTCCCCATGCTTTTTAGTTGGTGTACCTAGTTAGCTTGGAGCGGGATTGAAGAAGCGGGTTGTCAGGCTCATGAGCAGTTCTCTGAGTGAGAGAATTGTTGGGGATTGATTTTTGTAGGTGCTAAACTGCAGCTACAACACTCTAAAACTTCCGGTCTGGCCTGTTGTTAAAGATCTAGAAGGGAAGTGGAACAGCCAAGGGACTTTTGAGCAGAGAAGGGGCACACTTGCTTGGGTGGGATAAGCATGTGGGGAATGAGAGGTTGTAGGTTGTTAGTTGAGTGAGAACCTGAGATGGAGTCTTTCCTGTTGTCCATGAGCCTTAGCCTGGATAGGAATCCCTTTACCCTGGGTGGAGTTCAATCCCAGCTCGAGGGTGATTCACTGTTGAGAGTGATGAACAATGTAGTCTATGGCTAGGAGGTTCATGGACGGTCTGTAAGTAGTTGGTGACAGTCTTTCTAAGATAAGTACCAATTGTATTATATATGGATATGTTGTTTTGTTATTTACATGCCTATGTTACAATTTTATCATATATGTGACTATGATTGCTTGTGTGCTTATGAGTAATTTCCTGTAAATGATGCATATCGACAATTACTGTTATTTTAATATAAAAGTCGTATGTTACATAAAGTAATTGTTTCTTTATGTTTAGATGTAAATATTTCGCGAGCATGTTGTATGTATATGTTTTAGTTGCATGCAGTCTAAAGAGTAAATTTAGGTGGCATTGCTTAGTTAACTACTGGGTATGCTACTATATGTTCCGCAGTATGGGAACGAAAGTGTTTCCTAGAGTAGCATGGCCCGGCCTGATGGTTGGGAATGTTACCAACTGGCGTCAGAGCATGAGTGGTTTCTCTGGAGTGGTGTACCCCGGCCTCAGGTTGGTCGGGGGGATCGTTACAATATGGTATCAGAGCCTCAGTTCAACATTGAGCTTGGAAGGGTTAGAAGGGTGCAATTGAAGTGAATATTCACAAAAAAGTAACTTCGAAGTGACTAGAATTAGAGTCATAGAGTGTCCTTGGAAAAGGTTGGCATAATGGTGCACGTGGTAAATTTGGCACCGCACGGAAAACCATGGTGTGCCAGTGTGCGCGGTAAATTGTGGCGCCACGTGGAAGATTATTATGTGTAGATGCACACGCTGAAATTATCCTTGTGCAATAAGCACACACATAGTAAGGTGCACATGGGGTGCGCAAGTATTGCTTAATGCATAGGAGTTTTGTTGGTACAGGCATAAGTATGAGTATAAGTTGTTTCGTGACGGTGTATTCAGTAGTGTTCTCAGATATTTGAGCAAGAAGGAATATGTTAAACTTGACATGGTGCATGCATAGGACGAAAATTCATGTGGAATATCAATGCATAGTGGATATTGGCGCACAACGCCAGAGTAGTGTGTGTAAGTAGTATGCACGACGAAGAAGAAATGCACAGTAGATTTAGGTGCGCGGAAACATTTACCTTGTAATATTGCTATGCATGATAATATAAATGAACAGGTCAAGTTAATGTGCACAAAGTCGCTTGGAAGGCCAGGAGTCTGAGTTTAAATTGCATAATAATAAAAGAAAAATAAGCACATAACCGCATTGAAACATTAATTAAAAAGAATTCTGAATTTTAATTTCTTCTGATTTAGGAAGATGAAAATAAAATATAAGATTACAAGAAAAACTTATTATAAAAGAAAACAAGAGTCACAACATCACCACATAGAAATTGTAATAAAATAGTCTAAAATTTGTTTATGTATTTATATAATCATATTAATCACAAAATTACAAAAGGGTGATGACAACAGTTAGGCTGTTGTAAAAAGGGTCGTTGAAGAACATGCTTATCATCTCTTGTAGTCTTTACCTCAGCTATCGATTGTTCAAAATTCGTTGAGAAATGCTTATCTTCATTGAAGACTTACTTCAGCTTAGCGATCTCCACCTTTAAAGAAGAGTCTAACCAGACCGGTTGATTTTCTCCAACACTTTCGGCCGCTTCAACTGTAGATTCCTCCTTCTTATGCCGCTTACTCCTTTTCTTCTTAGCGGTTGGCCTGTTGATGACTAAATCCTTTATAGTGGGATTCAGCCTGACTTCCAATCGTGAGTCTATAACCGGGTCTGTGTGGAACTAAGTTGCTAGAAGGTGCGCAAGGACCCTTTCCTCTTTATTCACAGGAAAGCCTAGCATGTTGCTTGAATAACCAGTCTCACTCGACTTAGCTTTGCCCATGTATCTCAGGTTGGGGATACCGAAATGTGTCTTTACAGAGAGCAGGAAGTCAAACAACGTGAAGATTACTATGGTTATGGATATGCAGATATCTTCATACTTGGAGAGTGGTAATTATAGAACTCCATTTATGAAGCGCAGACAGATTACGTACAAAGAGCGTTGGGTTGCCATGCTCGACCAATCCATTTAGAATGATTAGATTTTGAGTTCGTTACATGGCGGCATTCAGCTGACGTCACATGGATGTGAAGGACCGAAGGAATGAAGTAGGGTGATCTGACTAGTCGTCGCCCGCTCCACGAGTGGTGGATTTGACATGTTGAGACATGTAATATCGTGTCTTGGCGAAAGTGGTTTCGACAAAACCACCTTCTTGCACAAGTGTATCTCGGAAGGCACTGCACGTCAGCGTTCTCGAGACTTGGGTCTTATCTAGAATTGTCGTGGTGATAACACCAGGAAAATGGGAGTGATAATGATGATGTGTATGTTGAATCGAAATGGTGCATATTCTCATGAATTGTTGATTTGTTAGTCTGATTAGTTTTGATGGCTGCACGTTTTGCAGAATTAACAACAACTCGGTCAGGTCAGACCAGTGCAGAGTTCGTAGGAATGGAAGAGGCACAGGGTAATTATAGTCATCCAGAAAAGAGCAGAGGGATGGATGTCCATTTGGGCATGGAAGGAACGAACTCCAACGGACATGGAGAAGAAAGGAATGGAGATATGAATATGGTTGAGACCATTAAGAATTTGCAGAAGGATGTCCAAAGCCATAAAGATGATAATGAAAGGCTTATGAAAGCCAAAGAGCAGTGGGATGACTTCAACATGAAGCTATTGGAAGGTTTAAACAGAATAGAGAAGAAATTGATTAAGAAGAGTGACTCAAGTAGATCTGGAAGTCAAAAACCTTCGGATGAGAAAAAGAGATCAGGAAATGTTAGCAGACATCACCATCACTCCCGAAAGCATTCCAAGAAAAGAGCAGGTAGCAGCATAAGTCCATCCCCTGTCATACAGCACAAGAGGTTTGGGGTGGATGAGCTATGAGAAGAAATGAACAAAATCAAACCTCCTACATTTGATGGTGAGCACAAGAAGGATGAAGATGCAAAAACATGGTTGATGGGCATGAGGAAGTATTTTCAATTACTCAATTATTCTTCCCATGCAGAGGGTAGAATTGCCATCTATCAACTCAAAGGAAAGGCATCCATGTGGTGGGATCAACTTGTGCAGGTACAACACATTAAAGAGAAGAGCGTTACTTGGAGGGAATTTAAGAAGTGTTTTGAGAAGAAATACTTGACTAAGAGGTATTATGACAAGAAAATGAAAGAGTTCTTTGAACTCAAACTTGGAAGTATGACCATAGATGAATATGAAAGAAGATTTCTAGAACTGTTGAAGTATGTCTCCTTCATCAAGGATGAGACAGTTAAAATTCAAAGGTATTTGAGTGGATTGCCAGCATTCATTAGTGACGAAATACAATATGGTGATCCCAAGACATTGGAAGAGACCGTAAGGCGAGCTAAATGTCTATATGATCAGCAGAAAGCAAGGCCAACTTTCCAAAAAGATTGGGAAGACAAAAAGAAGTTCAAGGTGGATTAGAGGAAGAAAGAATGTAAATTATCATTCTTCATAAATAGTCCACGGGGACCACCAACTTCTAAAGAGCCCAAAACGATAGAGGAAGAAGGCCAAAGGCCAAGGCAACCACCTATTCAATGTTGGGGTTGTAAAGGAGATCATAGATTCAAATATTGTCCTCACATTGGTGTAAAAGGAAGGACTGTTTATAATGTACAACAAGTTGAAACAGTGGAGGACATGGCCAGAAATGTGCCAAGGATCTGTTAATGCTCTGTAAATTTCCTAGAGGTTGTCAGGAAAGAAGAAATCTATGGGAGGTAACTTTATCCAACCACTTTGAAGCTGGGATCTAGCCCTACCAACTTCAGAGAGGGATCTCTCTGTATGATTTAGATATGTTTCAAATTTAAAATATTAGGCTAGGTAAATAAAATATGTTGGTTTTGTTGTTGTAGTGTTTGTCGGGTTGGCTGAGATAGTTTACACATCCATTGGGCTATGGGGTTTGTATCATGAAATAAAAATATAAACCAGAAAGCAAAGAAACTTTTCACAGGGCGAGATAATGTAATCGTTGGATTCTTTTAGTAGCATAAATGAGGAATAGTAGAAAAAGGTGAGAATGTCAATTACAACAAAGAAGCAGTTAAGAATTTCTTTATCGTAAAATCAGAAGATGAAACACTTAAATATTTTAAAGTCAGAAATAGGGTATACAAAGATAAATCCTGCAACATTCATTACTTTCAAAGATTATATTTAGCAAACAATGTGATAACTAAGTGAGAAAAACATTTAACTTAGAAAGGAAAAACATCACCAGTGAATACACACAAGAATCCTGTAAAAATGCCTCTTTGTATTAATGGAAGATCTCTTGAAAAATATTATAGTCTGGTAGCTCACAGGGCATAAAGATCAACCCTCAATACTTCGAAAAGTGAAGTATTTATAACCCAAAATTACAAACGATCCTTTCATTAAAGATCAGGACGTGGTAAATCTATTTTTAGCCTAACTAACTTAACAAATTACAGAAATCTAGGAAACTGTTTGATGATGTGTCGCAACTGCATGTTGTTTTATGGGTGAACCATTGGTGAGGCCTCTGCACGACCTCATCTGACTGGACAACTGACTGGGCTAGGACAGTTCATCGATCACTCGATCAAGTCCTAAAGTTCTTCCCATCGAAGATGACTGGGAATGCTGACCTTGAGTAACCTTCGGTAGACTTCATCCATCTCTATGTACTTGGCAAAAGTAGGCTTGGTGATGAAGATGTATCGGATCTCATGTTGTATGCTGATGTCCAACTGAAGTGCATCTAGGAATTCCTTGCCAGTGATGCTGCCTTGAATCCCTAAAAATTTCGAACTATGCTTAGCCACCTCGGCTAGTCTCTTTTTGTAATCTGCGAGCGTCGTCAATTTGTCATTTATCACCTTCAAACCAGGAAGACCTTTCTTCTGTAGAGCCTCAATCTTGCTGAAAAACCTTTGTACCCCTAGGTCCATGGCCTAAACCTTTTCTTCTAGTTGTATCATCAGTCCTCTCTTGGTCAAGACTCTTTTGACCTCAAGGATGGTCTCTGTTCTATCCTCAATTCTCAGCTCTTCCAGCTCCTCTCTGGTTTTAGAATTCAAGAATTTGATGATTTCATTAGCCTGTGTGGGCATCTCTCCCAGTTCTAATCCGATCTTCTCGATGGCTTGTTTACTTCTCTGCACCAATTCATTTTGCTCGAACATAATCTATATCATTGGCCATATTTCGTTCATAGACTTGGTGATGTCTGTCCAGACACTCTCTTTGATTTCGGCTAGTGTTTTACCTGCCATTGTTTCCTTCCGGAGCTGTTGTAACTCTTGTTTGAGCTGGTCTGACACCTGTTTTTCCTTGGAGAAGTTGGTTTGATAAGAATATTTGAGTTTCTGAAGGTTCTCAATCTCCTTTTTGAGCCTGCTAATCTCTGTCTCCTACAGGTTCATCTCTTCCATGGATTTGACCAATTCAATCGTCTTTTCCAGAGACGTCAGTGGATTCGTCGATGGGGCTTCTTCTAGTGATGTTGTGCTCACTTCTGAGAGTAGAACTGCACTCAATGGAATGACTTCCATGGGTTTCAACTGTTCTTTCTCTTTCACTAGCTTCTCCATCTCAGCTTCCATTTCCTTCAGTTGTGCATTCAGCTCCATGATTAACTTAAGCATCTCATCTTTTTCTCCTTCTGTCTCTGCTATTTCCTTTTCCTGCGAGTCTATTGTTGGTGGCAGCTTCAATTGTTTCCTCAAAGATGCTATGTCTTCATTTTTCTTCTTGATCATCTCCTCGACTGCTTTCACGTTCGAGGGATCATACCTAATCTTGAGGACCAGTTCCTCCAACGTCTTGATCCTATTATCCTTGGCAAAGGATGATATTTTCTCCAACTTCAACTGTGTCTGGACGTTGTTCAGAGACACTTGTAACCTGGAGGCAGTAGTGGAAGCATGTGCCAGCGTGGAGAAAACCATTTCTCCTGTCTACCTGTGTAGATCCATTTGATCAACTGGATGCACGTCCTTAGTCTGGAACTCAAAAGTGGCCCTTTTGCAATCGGTGATTACCTTTGGGTCTAGTACCTGTGCTTGGAGGAATGCAATGTACATTCTACCCTTCTCAGTGTTGAATGTCGATAATAGCCTGTGTTGTGCAGTAGATGTCTGCTTCCAAAATTGGCTGTATGTGCTGCTAGTCAGAGTCTGATTCTTTTTCTTGATCAGATCGTATTTCTCAAAGATGCTCAGCTTTGGTCTTGTCTTGCCTAGCTAGTTGATCGGTGGTGTATCTAGAGTCTTCTTTGGTAACACGGTGGTTATTTCTGTTTGTCACTTGTACTGAGGAGCGACTGATCAACCTCTGTGACTGTAGTGGATGGAATTTCCTTTTCTCCATCCGGGTCAGGAACGGGAATGGTTTTTGGCCTCTTGGTATGCAGTCAGAATTCTTCTAATGATAATTCAGTGACAGGAGGTGACAGATCCTGCCTAGGCCTTTTCTCCTTTGGAGCTTGTGGTGTGGTTGTCTGTGATACAGTGACCAGGAGGTCCTGTTGTTCTGCCTCAACCAAAGTATTTGGTTCCCATTCTGTCTGGTTGACAAATTTTTCTACCTCAGGCCTAGATTCGTGGACATACGGGATATTATTGTTTTTTATCCTCATCTATGAAATGATCATGCATGGATCATAGTGCCATGTGAAACTCACAAAGAATTTCATTTCCTTCAGCAGCCTGTCTGCTTCCTCCCCGGCGCCTCGACTGTTGCAGATGAAAGACCCAATTTCCCTTTGAATCTGAGTTGTTTCTTCTTCTTTAAAGACACAAAATGAATATCATCTGAGTTTATCATCTGCCTTATGTATTCCAGAGCAAAAATTCTAACAGGTAAGTATTTGGGCAGTTTATATGGGGCCAACTCGCACCCATAGACTCTGATCTCAGTGTGATTTTGGTACAGGTACCAATCACCAATCTTTGTATGATCTGAGAGATGTAGGATCCTCTAAACTTCGTCATTAATCCTGGGTTCGGGTCTGCCACTGAGCATACTCACCACTGGGTGGTAGAATTGATCGATGAACTGCTTGAAACTGAATTCCGTGGAGTTACGTCTGAGCAGGGAAGTCCATGCGGTTACTGCCTGGGGTCTGCCATCTCCATCCATCTTCTGCATAGAAAAAGCAAATTTGTCTGCTTGGAAGAAAACGAATAGGTATGCTAGTATTGAAGAATACCGGAACATGCCTTCAATGGAGAAATTGACGAATTGCTCGTGAATGTTGTTCGCCAGTAACATGATGAAGTCGAACTGTGTAGTGGGCTTCTCATCGGTGGAGAAAATAGACAAAAATCCCAGAATGGGTTCATCTACCTACTGATCTAAATAATAACCCAACAAGGCACATAGCGACGTGATAGCCTGGTTTCTTTTTGTTGAGAACATGGAGGAAGGATAAGGGGGATTTGTAGAGGGGAGCTGAGCGGACTGTGGAAGAAAAAGCTCAAATATTTGAGCTCTTTGAGGAAAAGTCATCTTCTGGTATAACTCTATAAGGATTTCAAAGTTAAAAGGTGATGCGGAGTCGACTCGGGATATTTGCATCATTTGGTCGATGGTTTCTGGCATGATGAGGAAAAGAACTTCCCCGGACGAGGATACGGTGGCTCTTTCCTCGAGAATATAGTGGGCTTGGCACTTGAGGGCGAACTCTGGGAAATGGTGAATCTGGGGGAAGAGATACAGGGGTAGGTTGGACTCCAAGAGTCTAATTTCATCACTCTGGTCCAGGAGGACTTCTTTAAGCCATGATTGAAGGTCTGCGAAGTCAAAGTCGCACTTTGTGTCTGCAATTAAGTAGTCTTTGTCCACCAGTGGAGTCCTGTCGAGGTTGACAGGAGGCGAGAGAAATGGATTCTCCTCTCCTTCAGTTTGTTTTGACTTTGGCGCCATTACTGTAACAATACCTGCAAATAAAATAATGTTAGCGGGGACGACTGTAGATGGGGGCGACTGACTATAACGGAGAAGAAAACGGGGTAAATTCTCTGGTGCGATGAGTGGGTAAATGGTGAAGGAATGAAGAGTGAGGGTAATTTTGAGTAAATGAGTATCCGTTGGGCACGAGGGACAGGTCAGCTGGTTAACAGATAAGTTATCCAGTAATAAATGGCCAACGGGTCATTCAGAATGTGAGATGGCAGGTGACAATGAATAAGGGATACGAATGAGTGACGTGGCGGCTATCGATTGGGGAAAAAATCATGGTGAAAGGACTTGCCATGGGTGAACGAGGGAAAAGGACTGACGGAATTACGAGATGTGACTCTTATGGAAAAGGTGGATTAATGACATCAGGAGATGACGTGGTATGTCAGGCAGTGAGAGGTGGTGGGATTCGGGACCAGTAGATTCATGCCACGTATAGATAGGGGGCTCGCCAGAGTAAGATTCCATTCCAG